>WUAM01000012.1:736330-747041 GCA_024336885.1 Actenoides hombroni
AAGGAAGAGGGAGGAGGTGGCACGTGGGCTCCGCCCCGCGCGTTCTCGCTCCCGGCTCGGTTTGTCCCTGCGGCCGCGCCGTAGCGGGGCGGTGCCGGTTGGCCGCGAGCGCGGCGCCGGGAAGGGGCGCGGGAGGCGGCGGTGGGTGAGTGCGGGGCGGGCCCGGAGCTGGGCCCGTGACCGTGCGGGGGGCCCTTCAGCGCAGCCCGACACGCCGCCCCTGAGCCGCGGCGAGGGAATCGGGAAAGCGGCGGGCTGTTCGGTTACGTGGGCGGCGGGGGGGCGTGGGATGGGTTCCCGCGCGGGGCTTGCGACCGCCCGCCGCGTGCGAGTCCGTTGCCGGCCGTTACAGCCGCGCTGCTTGGCGGTTACACACCGCGCGGGGCTCGGCCCCCCCCAGCCCCGGAGCGCGTTCAGCTTCGTGAGGGCGGGCGGGGCGCGGGGGTCGCTCCCGCCGCCCGACACGCGCTTGGTTTCTGGGAAAGCCGCGGCCGCCAAAGGGCACCCTGCGGTGCCAGCCCCGCGGCGCCGCTAGGAGAAGGGGGCCGGTCCAGGCGCGGCTGCGGCAGCCTGCTGGCCGCAGGCAGCGGGCAACGCTCACCGAGTCGCTGCGGTTCGAAAGGACCTGTAGCATCATCAAGCCCAAGCCGTTGCTTCCCTCGGGCAGGGCCACCGCTGCGCCCTGTCCTTCAGCACCAGCTGACGCCGTACCGGGCGGCAGCGTTAGCGCGGGCTTCTACCGTTGGTTTCGAAAGCAGGAGGAACTGTTGCTTAGAGAAAGCGGCACAACAGCCGAAGCCGGCTGAGGGAGGGTCTTGCACCGAGCTGAGTGTCTGCACTGCACGGTCAGCTTTTAAATCGCAGCACCTTTTCAAGCCTCTGTGCAACTTAAACACAAGCCTTACTGTTAAACTTAGTCTAACAACAGATTCATTTGAAGGCATCCTTTCAAATTTATTCTTTGCTCATATTTGTGAGCAGAGATCAAAAATCCTTTTCCTGGTGTTCCTACGCAGCCTTAGGTGCACAGGTACATACTTGCTTCTCCTTCCAGCCCTTTAAAGAGATGAACCACTTACTATGACTTCACTCTCTCATTTTAGTAAAAACATTTTAGCAAAAGGTGTTAAAGAGAAGATGAGGCTTTTGACTCCACTGGAAGTTTACGAAATGCACAGCGTGGCAAACAAGACTTCTTACTAATAATTCCATAATTTACAAAAATGCCAAAGGGAGAGTTTAATGCTATAGCTTTAGGAGCTGTTTCCCCACCTCCACCCTGAAGGTTTTTGCTTTTCTCCTTCAGTATTTTCTCCTGCTGAAACTGTTAAGAGTCAGGGGGCTGCCTGTCTGCAGGGAGTGTTTAAAGCAGCACGTTGCTTATCCAGCTGTTTCCTCTCACTTTTCTTCCCAGCTTACCAGCGAAGATCAAGATGAGTCTACGGAAGCAAACCCCTAGTGACTTCCTAAAACAAATCATTGGCAGGCCAGTTGTTGTCAAATTGAATTCTGGAGTTGATTATCGAGGTAAGTTTTCCATCTGTTTCTCACACTGAGCAAAGTCATTGTTTAAGGAGGTTGGAACAGATGCATTGCTTTTGAAAAGCAGAACAATGTGATCCAGAATCTCGGGAGTCCGTGAATATATTGCTCAGAATGGTGACATTAAAAATGGAAAATCAACTCTGGAGAAACTGATGAAAAGGAGGTCAACGGTAGATTTAGAGATTAAAATTGCTTATCAAAATTATTAGTGTCCTTAGTCACAGATGGTTAGATTGGAGTGTCAAGATGATTTGGAGTTTCTGGTCTGGTATTTTTAAAGATTGTCTGGAATTACAATTCCTGAAATGGCCAGGCAGTCCCCTTTTCAGTGCTCTGATAGCAACCCTTGTCGGGACTACCCTTTTCTTCACCTTCCTGTTCTTCATTTCCTAGTGTAGACCTTGGTCCAGAAAAGCTTCAAACAGTAAACTGTGCCATCAGTCATAAGCCTCCTCTTACAGGAGGGATGAGAGTTATTTACATTCTTGGTTACACAACTACATAGATACATACAGGGTCAAGGCTAACAAATTAACTAGAGAAAGCTTAGTGTGGCTTTTGCTGCTGTGTGCCCAGTTCATTTTAACACAGTCCAGCTGTTTTATTCTGGAACTCTTCTTGCACTGTATGTACGATTATAGAGGGTTTTAACCAGTAAATTCAACTCCTCTGTTCAGTAAAATGTCCTGGTCCTACTCCCATTGGACTATTGGCCTGTCCATTTCTTTTAGTACCATCCAAGCGTAATAAAACGGTCAGGTATCTCTATTATGCACAATTTAGATACAAATTCTGGAAGGATTTGAACATTGCAGTCTTGCTACAGATCACTGCTTCAGACAGGTTTAATTTGATTGGCTCAGCTTGGCACTTGTGAGAGGAAACTTGGTTTGTGCCATGATAAGGAGTCTTTGTATTCTAAGAGTTGTTCACTGACAGAGCAAACAGTGCCTTATTATCTATCCCTTCCTGTTCCTCTTTAGTGTCTCTCAGCTGAGAAAGTTTTCAGGCTGTTATTTCTTGGCCTGAGAACATTATCTGAGCACTTCAGATGAGGTTGGTGGCTTAAAAAGTTCTCACTGGCCTTTGGCCTCTGTAAATCTTCCTTGGGGGGGATAATGTAGCAACAGCTCATTAGAGTCACTTAAAGCAAGTCATTTACCTAAAGAAAAACACAAGGCAGGGCCAAACCAGATTTAGGTTTTGGATCCACTTTCTATTTTCTTGGAAAACGTTGGTACATCCTGCTCAGTAAGATCAATTTGTAATGGCTGCAGATAAATTACTGAGCTTTCCCCTCATCAAGCTAGTTCAACATGCCTGCAGTCAGACCTACCAGGAGTTGAACCATAATTCCTTTGAACATTCTTATTTGTTACTGGATTTTTTCCCTTCCCTTCCTTATTTCCCTCTTCTCTTTGCTTCCCACTGGATGTGATCCTGTAGTTAAAAACCAGTATACTGTTCTCATTTGAAAAACAGGCACTCAGTTTATTTTCTGCAGAAATTAGACTGACATTTGTAAAAGCCAAGCATTAAAAAAGCCAGCATCTCAGGCTGTTGTTGCAGACCTAGGCTCCCTCTGGGCTGTGTTGCTAATTTTGTGTCTGTGCCTTTACCCTCTGAGCCACCATAGGCACAAACGTGGCCTAATACAAGTGTTGATGTGTAACTGTAAAATGTCTTGATTCGCTGCCAAGCGCTGCACACATCTAAGGGAGGAAGCCCTGAGAAAGTAATGTGGTACATTAGTATGTATGATTTCTACATCTAGAGAGGGATACATGCAGTAAAACATCTCTTAGACAAAACAGATAAAATACTAGCCAGGAGTGGCAGTGATGGTGTTTAGTACCATTAGCAACCTGAGAGTGAACAGAAAGAAAAGGAGGAAGAGAATGAAACAGCCATAAAAACACTTTAGGAACAAGAGAGTTTGAAAATACTGCTTTTGCAGCCTGCTGAACAGCAGCTGAAGAGAAACCTCACAGTCCAGTTGTCATTTTGGACATTGTTGGTTTCTGTTGTTATACAGAGCATGCAGGATTACCAGAGAGAAGAGAGTTCTGAATTTGGTTTGGGTTTGTGGTGCTTTTAGTACCACTCTGTGAGCAGTCAGTTTTTCCTGTGTGCATGGGAACAGAGGAAAGAAAAGCATAAAGGAAAATAATAATCCTCAAAACATTACAAGTTGTCAGGAGAACTTGAATTCCTAATCACTTAATGGAAGCTATTACAGTAACACCTCTGAAAAATGAGAACGTGTCCTAGAGGAGGAATCTCAGACTGGAGTTTTCTCCCCCTCCCAAAGTACAGCCAAGACACTGTATTTTGAGTTTTAATGCCACGTAAATAAAGCAGGTATTTTTCAAACAGAGTATTTTAGTGGTATTGTCTGGCTGTTAAAGGATGAAGTCAGGAACACACACATGCAAGATGGAGATAATTAAGACAGCTTTTTACAAGTTGTTTTATGGGCACAATTAACAAATACATTTTCCTGATTAAAAAAAACCCTAATATTACAAATGGCGGAGAATTTTTTTTTCCTGAGTTGCATTAATTAAACAGTGTCATTTTATTTTTGTGGGAAGATATCAGTGTCATTTGAAAACCTTTTACCTGTTGAAAATGATGTAGGAATTTGTTTACATCAAAACAGAGATTTGCAGACAATGTTCTTATATATCTGTAAGCATGAAGAAGAAACAGGAAAAAGTGTATATGGTGACCTGTATTTAAAAGGTTGGTTTTCAGCTCCATCCTTCACAAGTTTTGATGCAAACTCCAATTTACACTGCCTTGTCCTTAGGTTACCCAGTGACACTTAATGTCACAGGTTCTTTTCAGGTCTGTGGCCTGAAACAGAAGTGAGAAGGAACAACTTAAACTTTCAAAGTGGATATTGTTCATCTTTTGAAAGTGATGCCTTAATGATTTCCCCCCTTAGATCAACCTATAAAGTTACTACTAGAGCACCTGGGGTTTCTCAATCCAAGCTTAATTTTTTGAAGAATACTCTGATCTACGGACTCATCTGGCCAAGCTTTGACTTTTAGTTTGTTATGAAGATACATTTTTTCCAGTAGTATTTGAACACAATGCATTTTTGTTTATTTTTTTAAAAAGTTTAAACTGATTCACTTTTAAACCGTCACTGTCTGTAGGTGTCCTGGCTTGCCTGGATGGGTACATGAATATAGCTCTGGAACAGACAGAAGAATATGTAAATGGGCAATTAAAGAACAAATATGGGGATGCATTTATCCGAGGGAATAATGGTAAGTCCTCCTCTTTCTCATTAGAAGATTGTGTTTTGGTATTTCTAAGTTTGAGGAGTGCCTGAGGTGTAAAAGCAAGCTGCCTCTAAGAACATTAGTTTTAGGCTTTCTTGGAAACCTTAACCTTTTTACAGTTTCACTTTTCAGGGTCTCTTCTGCATTCCCGTGGCCTTTTTTGCCTCTCAATTTGAAGTTCACTTAGAGAAACACGCTCTTCCCTAGCCTTCCTTAGAGCTCGTTTCCTGTCACTTGACAGGTGTAGTATTTTGCACTTACTGCCTGCTTAGATGGCCTCTGCTTCACAGAAGTTTGTGTTTTCCTGGCCAAACTATTGCACAAACTTCTGATACAGTACAGATATTGATGACACTAATATTTTCTTGTGATGCAATTGTCCAGACCTGAATGAATGCTGCTTGTTAGCACTGGAAGCTATTTTCATCTTTACTACTGGTCAAGAAAATAACTTGTATTTTACTATTGATTCTTTGAATATACCAGTGCAATAGGTGAATTTTAGTGCACTTGAAGGACAATCCCAGGCTCATGAAGTGACTCTGTGATATCAGTTAGGCTGTAATAGCAGAACGTGCCAGGGAGAAGAATATCTAAAAATAGAAAAGGTTCACAAGTCAGATGTGAAGAGAGTTGTAGGGAAGGGAAATGAAGCAGAGTCTTACCAGGTTACTTCATAAGAAAATGGAAAGCAGGAAGGAGGGAATAAAAAGAAAGAAGGACTGAATCGTGTTACAAAGAGAAAGAAAACACCAGCATGAAACACTGTTTTGGGAGGAGAAATAGTCCTTGAACAAAGCCAAATACTTTTTGCAAGGAATTAGCATCTGACACCCATAATTCTGCTGCTTAGAAACTCACAGTCCCTTCCAGTGCCACAGGGTAGCTGATTTTATTGTCTGTCAGTTCAGCCTGCACCTGCTGGAGTGTAGTTGGGCTATGAGTGTAAGAAATACTGAACCCAAGTCATACTTAATGTGTAAAATTGATAGCAGTTCTTGAAACCTGAACTTAAGTTTCCCGACTTTGTTGATACTGAACAGAATTTATGACACTGTTTTACAAGCCATGGAAAGATGATGTTTTAAATAAACAGGCTTCCGCACATGATTTACCAGGGCCCTCTTATGTGTGCTGCTTTCTTTTCACAGTGTTGTACATAAGCACTCAGAAGAGGAGGATGTGAAGATGCCAGAAGGAGGCTGTTTTGTACTTGTGAACCTCTTCAAAGTGATGAGCCCAGTCTGATTTGTAGTTAGTAATCTCACCGGTGAAATACACAAGTGTTTACATTTATTTTTTTAAAATAGACGTAAACAAGTGTAAACTTCCTGAATGTTTTTGTTTGAAAGCATTGCTTTGTTCCACTGTACAGGAAATAAAAATAAATAAAAGAGAAGCATGTAATAGTGCTGCAAGATTAATTCAAAGCAACAGCTCATCTAATTATGCTAAGAGTTACAGAAATACTGATGGGAAGGTAAGCAGGCACGGAGTAATTGCAGAGCACAACCTTTTATTGATAGCAAAACAATAGTTTAACTGCTGTTGGAAAAGGAAATGCTAATGTTTTGGTACCAATGACCTGTTCCTTTTGGAAAAGAAAGGGGCAGCTTTAAATACTGATCTAGAAGGAATCATCTGGTAAAAAGTTCGGCTGTCCAAAAAAAAAATCATGGATTGAATCAAGTGACACTTCAACAGTTAGGGGAGGGAAAAGAATTGAATCAAATTGCAGAAGAGCCCTAAAGGTGAAAAGCAAGCCTTGTGCCAGCTGAGGAAGTCAGTCAGAGGTGAAAAGCTCTCGGCTGGTGTGCCAACAGTGCTGGTAGCTGCTTCACCTGCCTCTCTACCCCCACCCTACTACAGCTTGCAGTTACCTTTTTTCCTGTATCTCTACCAAACACAATGGACTTCTCCAATAAAAAGCAATGTTAACTGGTATCTAAAGCTACTCCTGAACACAGACTAGGAATCTAAAAGCTTTTGTAAACATGACATAAGGATCCCCTTCAGACAGTTCACTCTTTCATCCTTCCACTTCACCCCCAACATAGAACTACCTATTCTCTTTCTCTCTGTGCTAGCCAAAAATGAGAACAGGCACATTAGGCTTATAGTATGGGGTAGGCATTAGGGAGGGGAAACCGTCGTGCAGGCAATGGACTCAGAACCTGTTTGGGTTTATTTTGCAGCAGTGCTCCCAAATAAGCAGAGCCCGGTAAGTAAATCCAGTTCAGTTTTATGTGGATATTTACTCCAATTTATAAAATATCTTTTTGCCTTTTACAATCAGTCAGACTAGAAAAGAACTGAACACAATGCGTTTCTTAGTCTGAGTGTTACTGCACTTAACATCCAGATACTCAAGAGCATTGTTCCTCAGGAGGAGGTTACAAGTTAGGGTAATGTTCCGCATGGTGAGGTCATTCAGCTTTTTTTTTTTAAGACAAGTATTCTGAATCCCTGCTTTATTCTTTGGGCAGTTTTTAGTGCCTCCAGGAGCAAAATTACTTCTAGTTATGGATGGATAAAAACAAGACAACTATGTGAATGTAACATTGGCCCATTCTTTTCAAGCACCCACCAGTAGCTCTAATGCAAACAGGGAACTGTAACATTTCAGGTATCTAAGGGAGAGCACGTGAGTTGTCATTTTTGTTGGGTTTTTTGTTTGTTTGTTTGTTTGTTTTTTAAAGAGCAAGGAATAAGTCTAAATTATTTTGCAATCAGTAGTTAACCTTTCCACATTATTTGTGTTCTGAAGTGTGTAGAGATGCTACTTTATAATATGCTTCAATAAATTTATCATTTTCTGACAGGTTGAAAAGGGTCCAGGATGTAAGTATAAATCACCAACTTTCTCTTCTCTAGAAAAGGAAAAAAAAAAAAAGATTTACCTCCAAGGGGAGCATTGCCATTTCTCTTTTATTTTGTCATCTATATGCAGCTGGCAGGTTACCACATGCTTCCATTCCAGGAGACTGTCTGGGGTTTGGGGTTTGGGGTTTGGATTTTGGGTTTTTTGGTTTATTTTTTGGTGTGTTTTGGTTGGGGTTTTTTTTCAGTTTTAATACAGGGTTAGTTTCTTTTCCACTCTTCCTTCTCCAGCTACCCAGCTACAGCAACACAGACTGCTTTACTCTCAAGAGTCTGCATTGCTAACATAGCTACAGTTCTGTTACTACAAGTTCAGTAACAGAATATTTTTCAGTTATGATTTGCTACTTCAGATAGTCTAATCACATACTAAACTCTGAACTTAGAAAATACTACATAGGTTAAGTACTGAGGGGTTTTTAATACATTCTAGATCATTAAGTCACTATGAGGTGAGGTAGATGATAGGAAAATCTGCACTAAAGATGAACTGTAGTGTTCAAATTTCCAAAGTAGCTAAAGAAATCAAACATTTAATTCCCACAATAACTGACTTTTATGTACAGTTTACAAGATTCCCTCCCCCAAATCAGTTTTCAGCCCCTAAGTTTAATTAAGTTCTAAAGCTCTCGCCCAGCTCAGAAAAGCAGCCGTGCCCCAGAGGTGCAGCTTTCAGCTGCATTGTGCGCAGTAGTCAAGCAAACGTGCAAGTGCTTGCAGAGTGACAGCCTTCAAACGTTTGGCTGATGGTACCAAAGCAATGCCTGATCTTTAATAGGCCAACCCATGCCTGTGGCTGGCTCCAGCACTGTGTTGGTTTTGAAAGCAAATGGACTGTGGAGCCAGCAGCTTCCAAGTCTCAGGTCCCTGTGCCAAACTGTTCTTCGAGGCTGAGAAATCAGATGGGAGGAGACCTTTCCTGAGCTGCCGTATTGATCCTGACCAAAGGACCCTTGAACATCTAGGAGTCAGTGATTGACACAGCAGCTTCAGCGTGGCTGTCAGGTTTCCTTTGAGCTGCACAGACCCCTTGGCCACAGGACAACTCTGCCAGCTCATGGGCAGCTCCCACTCAGCACCATGACTGCGTCACTTGCCTGGCCTTGCGTTTATCTAACAGAGCAGCAACAAATTCTCATGAGAACATCCTTTAGAAAGAGTTTTGTTTTGTTTTGTTTTTAAGGAAATTTCAGAACAGCTCAAGTGATGAAAAGGGAGAGCTGCTCTCCACAGATAGGGTGGTATTTGCAATAGCTCATCATGGGAAAATCCATCTGGGCTTCACCTGATGCTACATGAATGTGGGGTGCCCAGCTTCTGAAGGGATGTACAGTTCATTTGCTGTCTGTATTCCTCGTCCTATTCTGTCTTATTAAATCAGTCATTAAGCTATTTGTTGCTGAGCTTTCTTAGTGATACCTAGAGAGCCCTGCACAGTACACCTCTTCTCTAACCTCCCTCAACTTTGTTCACAGGACTCAGGCAGGCACTACCTGACTAGGGAGGACTTCTAACTCATTATAACCCTTATTATCTTACAATAACAAATCATTTCTCAACCTGTCAATGAAGCAACCAGCTTGTTGAGTGTCAGCTCTGGGTTGCTTACATCCATGCCCATATTACATATTCATCTCCACTGCACCTGCTCTACATCTGCTATCCCTGTTGTGACCCAGTGATGTGCAGATAAAGAAGCAATCTGCAAGAAAGAGAAATTTTCTGCATCAAGGAGCTGGGGATGTTATTTGGTTTATAATCCTTCTGTGCATTTCATCAATGAAATTTCAAGTGATGTAGTTTATAGTTTATCTTAATTATCAAGCTATTACAGAGCATGCAGTTTTCTCCAGTGCTATTTTAAAATCCCAACTGTGTCTGTTAGTTGTTTTTTTTTTCTTTCTAGAAATCCACTACACAAATTCTGCTGAGAAAACAATAGGCAGAGTGTAAGTTGTCTTATATCCCCTTCTCCTTCCCAGCTTCCTACTAAGAAATTTCTGACAGGAAAAAGGCAAACCTCTTTCTAGTGACAGCAGTGCCACGTGGTTTTCTCGTGTCTGTCTGGGCCCCATTGTCAGAGCGATCAACAGAGCCTGGCTGAGCTCAGGTGACTCCAGCAAGTCAAAGCTCCGGCCAGAGAAGGCTGCGGCAATGCTGTCATGGTGAGTGATGCAACCAGAGGCTATGGAGGGTGCTGTATTGTTATGGGGGACCTCGGCTTGTCCGAGGGATTAGAATGTGAGTTAGGTAAAGAACCTTGAAGTGAACATCTGTGTACCCTTGAGGAGGCCAGAAAGCCCTGAGAAAAGAACCACCAGTTCACAAACAGAGAAAGCTTATCTATGTTATAACAGAAAGAAAGAAGCACCCAACTGTGGACAGGTGGTCTTTGATGGGGCCAATCAGGTGCGGGCACTTGTTATTAGAATGCTTATAAAAGGGCCTGCAGCCACGGGAGCACTTGCAGCATCAGCAGCATTTGAAGCATGAGCGTTTGAGCCTTTGCAGAAGGAGTGTGTGTGAGAGTGTGATGAGTCCATCTCAACAATGGCATGTCGAGCCATACCACGACACAGTATTTCTTATTGGAAACAGCTGCCTGTCACTTGGCATTTGAACGTGCAGTTCGAGGCTGCTGGTAGGTGCCTGTGTCATGGTAACGACTGTGACAGGCTTTTTCCATCTCGAAAGAGGAGATGCTTGTGACATTTGGGTTGAGTGCCTCTTTGAAGCTCCTGAGCTGTTTGCTGATACTCACAGTATGCCCTTGTTTGAAACCTCTGCCAAAACCCCCAATGACAATGACCACGTGGAGGCCATATTTATGGCACTGGCTCACAAGCTGAAAAGCCACAAGCCGTTAATGCTTAGTCAACCCCCAGATCGCGGTGAAATACATATAAAGCCTGGACCCAAACCTGCCGTGACCTGCTGGTGTTAAGCCATGCTGTTATCAGCTGTCACCTTGTCTCGTTTGCCAGTGCTTC
>WUAM01000012.1:749710-777953 GCA_024336885.1 Actenoides hombroni
AGCACCAGCACGGGTGGCCCTGGGGACCACAGCCCTGCTGGCCCTGCCTGAGCCGTGAGGGGCACAGCCGGGCGGCTGGGGAGGGATGGGAACGGCGGTGCAGCCTGGGAAACCCCCGGGGGAAGGAACTGCTGCTCAGGGGTGCTTTCGAGAGCTCCTGCAGGAAATCACATCCAGCGAGGCAGGTTTGGGGGTGCCTAGAGAGGAGGCTGACTCCACAAGGGGAAGGCAGGGGCTGGGATATTTAGGAAAGGCTGCTGCGACTCCCCGCAAGCGTCTTCGGGCACATAACTGGTTGGAATGGCATGATGTTCAGCTGTGGAAAGTTAAACTGCATCGGTCTGCTCCCTGCTTCAGGCTTGGCACAAACAGCTTTCGTATGCAGTGGTGGCTTCCTAGAGTCAGCTGGCAAGTTTCAGAAGTGCTAAAGACAGAGGTCTAAGCGAGACCTCCTCAGTCTCTGGTCGCCTCTGATTTATTTACATCTGCTTATTTAGTCAAATAGTAACAAAATCTAATCTAATCTAAGAAAAGCTGCATGTTGAGAAGAAGCTGTTAGAAAGTGCTACATTAAAAGCAGAACTACCTGCCTTATGAGATCTATCACAATAAATACCACAATGCTTGTCCTTCAGCTTCACTTTCTAAAGGGCATTCTAAAAATCAGAATAACACAATACTCCAGCTAATCTGGAAACGTGTTTTGTGCCAGCCACCAAAGCTGAGAGGTACTAACAACATGGCATATCAAATAGTAAACTTCAACTGTGTTGAGAAAAAAATGCTTGCTTGGATTAAGAATTGGAGAGTAAATAGAAATCTTGACATTAGCCAAAAAGGGCTGCCTGTTTATCTTGGGCTTCCAATGCTGACCTCAGAGACAGCATCGCTGCTGTCTTGTCAGCAACAGTGAGCCCTGACTGAGAAGGATCTGATGGTTGCAAAATGCCCAGCACCTCCAAGCTGTGACGTGCGGGCTGCTAAAAGGTGCCTTGTGCCCCAAGGGGCAGCCCTGTGCTGTCTCAGTCATGTTCTGGGGCCCCCAGCCACTCTGCAGGTCTAAGGGTAGATGTTTTCTCCATTGATCAAGCTGTACGTTTGCGCTGGGAATGGCGGAGGGTGCTGAGCATGTTTGTACAGAGCTTTCTCCTCCTCCTAAATGCCACAAGGCTTTTTAGAGCAAATCTTCCCTGACTGTTCCTTCCATGGGTGACTTTGCAAGAAACACATCCTCTTGCAGGGCACCTAACCTCCCAGCCTCAACAATTTACTTCAAAATGTGAGGTGCTGTGGATTACCAAAGTGTCTCCATGCACCACAGAGATCATTTATTCTCCTTCATTTCAAGGCTGTGGGAAAGGCAGCTCAGGAGCTCAGCTAATTCCAAGGCACCAGACAGGCTCACAGGCTGCTGAAGCTGCTGCTTTGAAGTGAAGCTGCCCATTGGTCTCGGCCGTAGGATGGAGGATGGCAGGAGAGCCCACATCTCCGTCGTCACCTGGGCGTGCACAACCCTCTGCTTGGTCTCCTACGCGGCCGCCTTCTCGCACGGCGCGAGCCTTTCTGCCTGCACCGACATGATGCCCCGGCACCTGAGAGTGCAGCTGCACAGCCCCACCAACAACTACGTTACTGTCCACACCAACCTGTCCTTCTACTTGCCAGGCAACAAGGTTCCAGGTAAAGAATGGCTTCTCATTCCTGCATCTGAAAAATACACAGTAACTAATCTCAAGTGATGGCATTAACCTTTGTGAGGGGTGGGAAGAGGGATAAGTTCTCCAGGTGAGCTATGCCACCTCATCGTGAGGAAGGGACCATATTTACAGAGGCATTCTGTTTGCAGTGCTTGGCCTAAGGGTTCTCAGGTGATGGCTGACTCCTGGTTTTCCCCATGTCAGACACCAGCTGTGCCCCCGAGGCAGATGGTACATTTGGATGCTTTGGGTGGGATTTGTTTATCTCAGCGATGTCTTAACCATTCGGGATCTCATCACATGCAACAGCACGGGACAGGCACCTCCTGAGGCTGAAGTTGCCTTCCCTGCTCCTCCACACTGCACGAAGGGGTCTGGGTGACTCAGCTGACTCTTAGGTAGGGCTGGACAGCATACCCCGTGCCCAGCATCACCACTGCTGAGGCAGATGCAGATAGCTGAAGCACTGCTCCCCAGCCTGGCCCCTTGCCTGCTCATCCCCACACAAGATAAAACCCTTTGGAGAGTAGCACCCAAGCTTTTGCATATGTACGGGGTAGGACCCAAACCTTTCTCCTTAGAAACAGCTGAATGCAGCCTAATGTAGGCAGCTGATAATCAAGGGCGGAATAAAAAACTCAAGCAAATACTGTGTGCAATTACATACTGCAAAGGCAAAAGTCTGTCCTGCACCCAGCGTGTCTGAGACAGACCGTGAGGACAAAGAAAGCAAGATGGTTTTGTTGTTGCACAGGGTTTTCTTTTGGTTTCAGTGCTACCACTGGAAACTCCACTATAAACAATTCACCCCATAACTATGAGACAAATCCCTTTGTGTCCCGTGTTTCATCTTGCAGTGACAGTGAGGAGCACCCGGGATTTTATGGGCTTTTTGCTTCAAGCTCGCAAAGTGTCTAACGATGAAGTCGCTGGCACATTTGTCTTCATCCCTCCTGGTTCCAAGCTGCTGACTTGTTTTGAAGATGGTGACACCGTCACCCACTCAGACAAGTCACTGAAGAGAAACCTGTCCTTCGTATGGAAAGCACCAGACCAACCCATTGGAGACATCAAGTTCTTGTAAGAACATGCTGGTTCCTAAGCAGAATTTGTGTCTTCTCAGTTAAAGGCTTGGTTTTATTTTTCCATTGTACTTCTCCAGAACAGTGGTTTATGTATTTTGAACCCCAGATAGCTAAATACTTACCCAATGCTGCAAAGTATCTCAGCTGGTTCATAAATCACCTTTTATACCTGCTGGGTAGTACTGCTTGCTATTTACATGGTCACTGTTTTCTCAGAATAAATACACTGAAAGATGACAGCCTGAGCACTTAGAAATGTTAAAGCATAAAGAGAGAACTGTGATTACATTGCCTGTCTCTGAACAATACAGCCCACAGGGCTTTCCTTCTTTAAAAAAAGAATTAAAAATGAGTGGTTATTTAAAAAGTTAAATGTAAACAGAATTATTCACAGTAGGAAGAGGGATTGAACACTGGGTCAAAACTTGACATCTGTTTTGCACCAAAGCCCAAAACCGTGCACGTATTTTGTTTCTGATCTGCAATGAAGTTAAAGATCTTGTAGCTGTCTGTCTTAGAGGAAGCAGAGCAACTTTTCATTTTGAAAGAGATTAAATTGTTATGTTTTGATTTTATAAAGCCACTTAGAAGCTGCTTGGCCAGATCCTTAGCCGCTCCCCAAAACATAAGTGTCCTGGTGAGTGCCATGGCTTGTGCATCTCATTGTGATTCAACACAAATTCACTGAAAGAGAAACACTACTGCTTGGCAGTTCCAAGTTTTGCCCACTGTTTTCGATTGGAAAAATACTCTCAAAAACACAGAAAACTCAAGCAACTGACTAAACCCAGCCCAAGCCCAACACCACCTATTCCTAGCCACCTGCTCTGATGCTTCCTTCACCCTCTAGATTTTGATCTTCCAAGCTGATTTTTGATGGCCTCTCCCCTTTTCTCCCTATCACAGCATCTGGAAAAAACTCCTTGTGAGGCTAAAAAGTGCCTCCTAAGAGTCATCTGGCACAAGAAAACCCGGGTTGGTTTCCCCTTAGCTAATTCTCAGAAGCAGCTGAGCATTTCTGAGCCTGAAATTCCCCCCAAAATCTCCAACTTAAATAAGGCTCTCTGGGTGAACACTTAAAGGTTGGTCAATGCAGTTTTGGCACCTAACAAAAAGCAGAGGCTTAAATGGGCTCAAATATCAGAGGGCTGAGAAGAGTGACTTTTTTTTCCCCCTTCCTACCTATTCTGCTGTTTGTACAAGTTACACTGGCTTGTTTTAATTAGTAAATACCACTGTTGTTTCCCTGCCTACAGAAGATTATAAGCAGAGCTAGCCGAAGTTTTCCGAATGTACTTCTATCAACACAACGAGTATAATAGCTGTTTGGTTTGCTCTGTTTTTCACTTTAAGCTCCCACAGTTTTTTGGCTGATCTTAATCATGAGTGGTGGATCTTCACCCCGTATCTTTCTTACAGCACCTGGTACGTTTTATTTGTAATATAAAACGTGTGACAGGCCAAAGTTTCAAATACTTCTGCATCGCTTCTGTCTTCAGATTCAAGTAGTCGTTGTGACTAGCTAGACAGACGGGCGTTTTATTGCTGTAGAGCCAGTAAATTCTTGTCTAATTATGTTTTAACAGCATCTCAGTAGTCCAGTCATACTTTGTTTACTGGGCAAAGATTGAATCTGCTGTTGTGGCTCAGCGGGGGCAAAACAAAACGCTCGCTGGCAGCGGCAAGAAGCACGACCCCGTCGTCCCCGTGCCCTCGCGAGGACCAGCCCACCCACGCCTGGCAGGTACGGCGAGCAAAGGCACAGGTCTCTTACCAACCCTTTCCCACACAGCAGCTTTACCGTTTATGCGGGGCCAAGTGTTGAACACAAGTGATTCACACAAGCTGGAGGGACCCGTTTAACTTCTGTGGCTGTTGGGGAGATCAGCACTGGCTGTGGTGAGCTCCTTGAAGCGAGGGCATGGGTCAGCATTCCAGGTGAAGGATCCAGTTCCTAGGAGGGTACCAGAAAGATAAACAGAGTTGCCAGATCTTACAATTCCAATGCAAACCCTAAAATACAACATATTTTACCTAAAATCTCAGCTCCTAAAGACAAGCAAGTACAATTATAAATGTTGTCTAAATAAAGGAATACATTTGTCCCTGAATGTGACCGTTGTCCTTCAGGCATGCATTTGGTTGTACTTGTGAGACCTTTGGTCAGTAAAACGCTCCAAGAACTTACGTCTACCCAAAGCAGATGTGATGCTCAGCATTTTTGGCAAGGCGCCAAGACTGAGTTTTAATTATTTTCCTTGACGATAATTAAGGCAGCAGGCTTTGCTGCTTTACTTTCCATCTGGGTTCCCACTTAAAATTAAGAGATACGAAAATTAAAAGACAAAGTCACAGTTACGATCCTGGCAAATGTTATAGCACTGAGCGAGACTTGAAATAAACAAACCAAAGACAATATTAACTTCTGCTCCTCTCTCCCTGCTTCTTTTTTTGTCTCTGTGCTGGACAAGGTCCCACCTCTCCTGCGGCTGCCACCAGCTCCCCTCTGCACAGCCCCGCGCTGCCCGCCAGCCCCACCAGCGTCGCGGCAACGCCGGCACCGGAGCCGGGTTTTGGTGCTGGGTCCGATGCCCGTCCCGCTGCTGAGCCGAAGCAGCTGACCCGGCCGTCGCGGGCTGTGTCTGGCAGGGGCAATGGATCCAGCAGCTGGCAGCTGGAGCCATCCCTGCCCACCCGAGACCCCGACACGGGGGACACCTTGCGAGGTTTCCTCTCCTGGGACAGCACCTCAGACAGGTAACCTATGAAAGGGGAAGAGCTATTTCTCCAGCCCTTCTGGAGAGAGAAAGTAGTACTAGTTTCCCTGTGGGTGAGTGAGTCCATCTACGAAGGTGTCTGTGGCCGGGGGGGAGGTGAGATGGTGTTTGCTTGCTGAAATTTTGAGAAATAATCCTTTGGAGATCACACATGATGGGCAGTGACAGGAAGAAAATCCAGAACTCTTAAAAACCCCACATTGCACGGCTCAGCCCAGCGGAGGACTGGGCTGGTGGCTGAAAAGTGTGATAAAAACTTTTGACTGCTACAAGAGTTTTCTACAAGCACATGCAAATACTCAATGGAACAGTGAACTCTGCGGACCTGCTTCTCCATCCACGGGGAAAAGGAAGAAAGGATTTAAAGCAATTAGGACACTGGGGCTTGAGGATGTCTGCTCAGTAGTCTTCAAGGGTTTGGCCACAAGACCTTTACGCAACTTCCCATATTGTGGGTGAAAACGATGGGGATAGGAATAGATGATAAGGTGCTATTAAAAATACAGCCCAGTACGGTCTGCCCTGACTGCGTGCATCCCGAGTCTGCTGCAGGGAGGGGGGAGCAGAGCCCAGGGATTCCCGCGTGAGCCGCAGCGAGAGGTCTCGCTCCCTAACCCGGCCTTTCCTCTCTCCGCATCCTAGCGCGGGAAGCGGTGCCAGCGCTGCCAGCACACGCCTCTGTTTGACGTGTACAGAAGACAGGCAGGTAAGCAGCAGGCACAGGGGTGATGCCTTCTCCAAAGACAGAAAGGTCTAAGAGAAGATGAGGATAAAATCTCTTTGCTGCGTCACTGCACCAAGCAGTTTTGCATACATCTCATGTGACTAAAACTATACTGATACTGTTAAGAGTGTGGGGGTTTTTTAACTTTCACTGGGATTTGGTTTTTATATCTTTCTTTTTTTATTACCTTTTGAGCCCACTGCCTGGATTTTTGAGAGTCCTGCTATAAAACTAATCTAAAATAACTTTTCCACGTGTAGACGTGACTAAAAGCTGCTGGATGTTACTGGGCTGGAAACATGTGTTTTATTCCCATGGAAGGCTGCCATGTTCCTTTCCAGGGCAGCTGGAGAGGTACCACCCACAACATTCACTAGAGCTTGAAGACTTCATCTTTCCTGGGGATGGCCAAGGAAGCCGTGTGCTTTCTGAGGACAGGGTCAGCCCAGGAGACTGGATGGACCTGAAAGGCAGAGGTGGTGGTCATGATGGCAGTGGTTGTGGAAGTCATGGTGGTGGTGGGGTTAGCCACAGGCATGGGGTGCACTCACTGGAGACAGCTAGAAGAATTGGAGCTGGCAGATCGGACAACAGGGTGGGAGCACCTTCCAGGTGAGCTAGATCTGGGTTGTGGGGTGCCACAGGAGGAGGAGAATCTCTGAGAAAATAAAAGAAGAGGACATACATAAGAGAATGAGGCAGAAATATTTAGGAAGGAGTGAAGGACAGAGAACAAGTAAAGGAGAGATGTGTAACATAAGCATCTGGTGTAGCCATGGAGAGAAATGGAGAGACACTGGAAAATGGTAACCAAAGGAAAGGAAAAGCTATTACACAAGATAAGAGCAGAAGAGAGTAACAAAATTAAAATATTGAGAAACTAGGCAAAAAAGAAGAAGTACAAAGAGAAAGCAGAAATGAGGTGAGATAGGGCAAGTACTTGCGAGGCCATTCCATTTTCTACCCCAAAGTCCCAAATCCTGCAGTACATCCTTACAGTACAGCGTTTGCATTTGGAGGGCAAGCGATCCCTACACATGAGATCCCAGCTTTGCCAGCCAGCTGCTTTACAGTTCAGCCACTGAAAGTCTTCTATTTACTACTGTATTTTACTAGCACCTTCAGAAACTGTCTCTGCCACAAAGGATGCTCTGACCCTTCCTCTGGGAAGCAAAGTAGGGGATACTTTGCTTCCCAGCTTGCCAGAGCTCCTACCTCAGCTTTGTGCTCCTGTCACAGTGTCTTCCCAGCAAGCTTCAGAAATCACTATTGATGGTAGAGGTTGAGAGTTTCTCTGGTGTAATTAATAGATGTGTGAAAAAGCTTGCTGGGCTGGACAGGCTGGAGAGGTGCCAGCTACCAAGGGCCAGATCCAAATCTCAGTGGAGCCAAAGAAAAAACCTCCAGTACATTTCACAGGTTTTGGATGGGGACTCGTGCACAGTGGGAATGGAAAAATTCATTGGGGGCCTCCTAAATTGTACGATTGTTTCACAGTTAGTCTTGGATGATGTCTGCAGCAAAGCCTGGGCTACAGAACTGGCATGGAGTGGCTGTCATTTTGTGATGGATAAAATAAGGTGTGCTGCACCAGGCAGAGCCCCTAGGAACAGAGGCATGCAAGAACAGTCATTCCCACTAAAATGGGTCGTTAAGCAACACTGAGAAGCAGCAGGTTTCAAACTGGTTGTGTAGACTGAGAAAACAAGACCAGACTTTAGGGAGAGTTCACAGATTGTATGTGACTGCCCCAAAACTGCTGACGTTGAAGGCCATCCCAAGTCTCCTAGGTCCCTCTGCTCCACAGTTTGATCCACAGCCTCAGAAGGGTGATACTGAATCCCAGTGGATGCAGTGTGACCCTAAACATGAAGCTGAGCTGGGGAATCACTCCTGTCCTTTCAGTGTGAGCCTGGCATCACTCAGGGTGACAACTGTTCATTAAGTGATTTTTCTGTGTGATAATTACATCTGTGAAAAACACCGCCACCACCACCAAAGCACAGACCTTCCTCTCTGCCTGTGCCCTTCACCTCTGCCCCTTCAACCTGCTCTGCCTTGCCTCCCTGGGACCAAGGCCCAGTGCCTTGTCCCTCCCGTGGCAATTCTGACAGGGACGGAGCAGGGTTGAATCTGCCTCATTTTCTGAAAGCTACTGAGTAACCAGGGGATGGAGCAGAGTTATAGCAAGGCCAGGGGGACACCTGGGTGTCAGAAATACAGAGCTAAACCATACCATGATGTAGGTAGCGAGAACCTAATCAGCCTCCTTTCTCTTCCCTCACCACGTATGTTGTGGTTTTGCTTTCAAAGGCCAGTACTGAGAGCAGGGATGTCTCGAAAGCCTCTCCACATGTGACAGCATCTCCTCCTGCTCCGCACGTACACACTCACCTGGGTGACGATGCTGCGACAACAGCCTGGTTTGGTGATCCCGACACTGCTGGCAATTTGTCAGCACCTTCAAGGCAAATGGCAGAAAGAAAGCTGGCACCGCAGCCAGAGGAGGCAGGTGCCAGGGACGAAGAGGAGGAGGAAGAGGCAGATGGGAATACCTTGCCATGGGTGACTAGACCAGCTCCCGAATCTGCCGTTCCCGGGAAAGGAGAAGATTCTGGCAAAGGGACCCGTCTCCTAGCAGCCCAACTTGGCATCCTCCTGGTCTGCACGGCCGCCCTGGGCCTGGCGCTGGCAGCTGCCGTGCGCTGTGTCTGTGCCCAGCACTGCCCCAAGCGGAGCGAGGTCTCCTTCAGCGAGCCGGACCCCGGCGTCATCGCCGTCGGAGAGAACGGGGAGGTGATGCACTTCCGGAAGATCAGGGAGAACAGCTTCGTGCTGGTGCAAGCCGAGTACAACTGGGTGAGCCCTTCAAGCAGCGGGAAGAAGACAATCATCTGAACATCTGCAATGCTGAAAGCGGGGGCCACAGCAGCTGGTGTAGGTGAAAATAGCCCGGGCTGCACAGCGCAGGTTATAGGCAGCAGTGTAGTTCCTCTGTGTGCCCCCTTACAGGTAAACAGCTGCCAGTTCAGACAGAAGTGTTAGTAGAAAATACCTAAGCTACAGCTGCTAAGAAAATAGAAGTCGATAGATTGCTCAGCGTGTTACTCGTACCGCGATTAACAATGTGTAGCTGCTCATTAGCTGTCACTGCAGCCATGACATACTCTTCTGTTGTCTTATGGGTGTAGCCAAAACCAGAAATGTAGTATTGTCTCCTCCTCAATCTCAGCAAAAGTTTCTCGTGTTATATTTCTTTCTAGGAACTAGAAACCCCCTGATATAAGCGCATCTGTTCTCATTGAGGAGCTTGCAGATTCGATTCTGTGCACTTGGTATCTCTCAGATGACAAAATATTTGCCAGTAGGTTCTCAGTTTCAATTTGAAAAATAAAAAGCAACAACTCATTAGTGGAGAACATTGATTCAAAGAACGTCGAATTGATCTACGGGAGTGAAACACAGGGCAGCGGACACCAGCTTTTGGGGGAGAAACATGCCTCCTCATCAGGTGCAAATGGAAGAAAACCTTTCCTGTCCATTTGCACCTGATGAGGAAGCTTGTTGAAGCCTGACAGTCAGCATTTACTTAGTCTCTTACTTCGAGTCAGCTCAGTAACACTCTGTGCAGAAACACGCACTGAGAAGTACCCTTCCCAGGTCACTTTGGAGATCCCCAGCAAAAGCTGCGTGGAAAGTTGACAGCATCCTTGTACTCCTGAGTTTGTGCAAACTTCTCTCCAACCAGGTACTTTTCTGCAGGAGACCACTAAAACAGCCCTTGGAAAACATGGAGATCCTTGACACCTTCTAAGAAGGAGAGGTTTATTTTACTGCAGCTTTGAAAGAGCCAGAAACAGTCCTGATAATGGTCCTCCTGAGATGTTAGACTCTTTCAGAGAGCAGAAATCACCCCTCTGGAGTCCTTTTCTAAGGTGGAGGGGCTCAGGTGGTCCCCAAGCTGTGTAATGGGTGACCGACTTAAGTGTTGGTGCTGCAGTTTATCTTGCAGCCTGCAGCAATCCCGCCTGAACTAAACAGATAACCGACCTGGACCCTGATGGTTCACACATTCTTCCTGGTGACAACTTCTCCCTCTGTCAGGATGGGCCCTGTGGCCATCTCCAGCTAGCTGATCATCCTCATGCTTGATAGTCAGTCAAAGCTCTGCAGTCACATCCTCTGTTACCTTGCCATTGACTTTAGAGGAGACAGGTGGGACTCAGAGGGGTTCTCCTATTCAAACCCCAACAGCGTGATGAACACAGTGCATGTTTTGCTAACAGTACCTTCTACAAGCATTCAGAAAAAGCTGGTTTCTGACCGTACCTCATGTGACATGATGCTTTGTGCTACACACATGGCCAAATTTCTTCTGAGTTAACTTCTAGGCCTGGAGAACCTCATGCAAAATAAATAAGGAAAGAAGCATACTCACAAATGCAGTTTGCAGAGATGAGCTTGGTGGTCTTAACCATTGCACTTTGAGGAGAAGAGTGGCCACACCATGGCCCTTCCATTGCAGAGTAATTGGGGGTAGTGCTGTAATTGAAAAGACATTTGTTTTAGTAATCAGAAGGCTGCTGGGTGAATGGTTTTATGTTCAGTAAGCCAAGCTTAAGCATTACCTACTAGAAGTCTACAGGTTTTTAAGTCCAGACACGGACAATGGCATTCCTCTCCCGTGTCATGTGCCTTAGAAAGAAATCATGTTTCTGTAACCCAGTGTAGCGACTAAAGCAGACCGCATTTAACTCATTGTTAATGCAGCCAAAAAAAATCCTAATTAACTAAGAAAATAGGTCAACAAGCTCGTAAATATTTAAAGAACTATCACATACTATTTTAAAAAGTTTCCTATGATGGCATAGCTGTTTATGAATAAATTACAACTACCTATGGCCTCTTCCACTATCTCGCTGGGTTTAATGTTACCAGCTACAAAACCTTAACCTTCCTCTCCCCAGCTCTTTCCCCACAGCCCAGCACCATTTCTTGCCAGGCTGACTGGAGCAAGTGAAGGCCTCATGAAGGTGTTTGATTAGGACAGCGGCACTTCAACACCACTCTGCCTTCTGCCAAACTCTGTCTTCTGTTAAATTTATGCAGCTCCGGTACTATTAGTAGTAAAACCAGTAATGATGAGCTCTGAGGGACACAGCTCCTTTGAATTAGTAATGAGTTTTGCTACTTTGCGGACTTGGCTGAGACCTAAAGTGCTTATGCTTTTTTTTCTTGACTTCTGAATGATGTTTCGTTTATTGTAGTTGCCATGACGAGAGGGATGGAGGTTTTATCTCTTCTTAAGGCTGTTAAAAACATGAGCACTGATTAATTTATTAAAAGGCAAACCATTCAAACATCCCTATTCTTAAGTGACTCACCTTGTATGGAAATACATCAGTGCTCATATTTGGAACAGATTTAGGAGAAAAAGACAGAATTAGGAAAAGAAAGGCACAAACCATTCTAATATTTACTGGAGGGACTTTCCTTGTTTCCCTCTCTAGGTGCATGACTGTGCTGGTCACAGTTGTCCTGCTGGAACCAAGAGATCTCAGTTCCTCCAGCATGGGTCAGCCTGCTGCCATCCATGACCCACATTAGGCTGCCATCCCCCAGCAAAGTGACAGGGCTTTGGCTCAGAATCACTCACCAAAGGTGTGGAAAGCAGCTCACATTCAGCTCTAACGCACACCTATCCCCAGTCTGTCTCCCACCAGACAAACAGGCACCAAAAGCAGTTTTGGCAGTCAAAACTCAAACCATCTTGAACTATCCTAACTCAAAACAGTAAAAAAAAAAGATTTAGAAATAACCCACACTTGCATACTCCTTTTCCTACCTCACGTCACTCTGATTCCTCCTTTCCTTCTGCTCCACAAAAATATAAACCACTGTCCCTACACCACCAGTCCTGCATGTTAAGCATGTAACAGCATCGCTGATTCCTACCACTTCCCACGGCATCTGAAATCAGTTTGGTTTTGCCCATCATCAAGCCCTTCCACAAACCTGTCCCCTCTCTGCTTCAAGAGGAGCTGTTGCCTCATGCAATGCTGCAGCCGCCCTATTAAAGATGCTCCATCCAGCAGAGGATGGCAGCCCTCCAGTACATTAGTGGCACTAAACGTAACGTGGAGAGGTTGCATTAAGCAATGCAGTTGGCCCAAAGTTGGTTAAGTCATCATAGACACTTCCTGCACTGGTTGAATTGTCACTAGTAAACAAAAAACCCAAACGTGCACTGATCTGGTCAGCTCCAAAATGGGTGACAAGACTCACAGGAGAAGCCACAGGGACCTGCGTGCCCAGCTACCATGGTGAACAGGGATGTGCAAGCTGAGGCTCCCAGCAGAGGCAGGGCTCTCATGAGAGCCAAGTGGGATGAGGCCTTGGGCAGTATCCAGCTCTGGCTGGGTGGCTTGACCAGCCTTTTTGGCACAGTTTCTGCAACTACTTAAGACCACACAAACCAAAGGAGGCAAAGCAGCAAGACCAGGAACATTCAGCACGTTCCCCAGCACACTGAGTGTGGGGAGATGAAGCCTGGGCTGCCTTGCTGAGGGGTGAGGATTTGTGCTCTCCCTCACCCCTGAGAGTTTGCCGCTGCTTCAGCCAGGTCCTTGGCAGAGCTACAGTTGCTTGTGTAGTTTATTCACTTAGATTTAAATAACAACAAGAAACACCTGTAAAAAGATAAGGAGATGCTCTAAGGATTCCCTCAACATTCAGCTGCAAAAAGACAGATGCTTACCTGCAAAAAGCAGTGACAAAGCTGTGACCCAACGGGCCCAGATGGTGAACAGCAGAACAGCCCCATCGCTTCTGCTGGCAAGCCAGACCCCTTCTGCTGCCCCTGCCATGGGCTCAAGGCTCACTTTGGAAGTCATCAGGTCTGGAGAGCTCTGCAGGGCTCCCTTCTTTTCTTTCCTCTGCACTCTTTCCTGCCAGCTGCTCAAAGGCACCACCTCACCTACAAGAGAGCAGAGAAGGACCTGGGGAGTCACAAATGCCCTTGGACCATGAGCTGCTGAGGGATGTCTCTTGGCTCCCTCTTGCCACTGAATCGTTTCCCCACCACAGGTCTCTCCCCACCAGCCCTTTCTCCTCACCAGCATGCACATGACTCTCAATAAAGCATTTTGTTATATGATGTGTGAAGGATTGTGTCTCAAACCGCATTTTACTGTATATTTAAGGGCACGTTTTGCTGATTTACTGCTGTCCTAGAGAATGTCTCCCTCCCTGATCAGGGCAGGCCCATAAAGGATGTATGAGCTCTGACTAATGATTATTAGTCAAGCCCAAGGTTATGTACCACAATCAAATAATGTGGAGGAGGGAAGAGAGACTCCAGCTTACTCTGCTGAGGACAAAGATCACAGAGAGTCTCTTTGAATCTTCAGATTGCAATATCCATTACAGATTGCCACCTTCTAACGTCAAAAGTATAATTTGTTGTTGAGCAAATGTATCGCTATTTCACAGGCGAGTCAAAGATCAGCCTCGCTGTGTTTCAGCGCACGCTGATGCACATTAGGAAGCGACAGCCAGGTACCAAGGACACGAGGCTGTGGGTACAGAGGGAAAGGCAGAAGACACGACTTGCTGATCTTCATTATGCAAACACATGGCCCAAAGTGGGGAAATATTTAACCCGCTCAAGTAAAGTGTCACCAGTAATTCCCAGCAACTAGTGTAGAACAAACACTACGGGTCAGATGAGCTAACTGGGACCTCCTGCTCCGGCAGCAGGCGGTGAAGGCGGAGAGGCCCTCGCTGTCGTGGATTCTCTGGCAGGGTTGAGGGCAGAGGCCTTACTGGACAGGGAACTGAGGGCACAGGCCTTACTGGGCAGGGAGCTGAGGGCACAGGCCTTAGCGGGCAGGATGCTGAGGGCACAGCCCTTAGTGGGCAGGGAGCTTAGGGCATAGCCCTTACTGGGCAGGGAGCTTAGGGCACAGATGCGAGCAGGGAACCGTTCCATGGGGAACACACAGCCTCGGCCCGCCACTGCCTGCACCGGCCAAGCGCGCAGGGCGGCGGGCGGCAACTCCCGCATAACTCCCGGACGGGCACTGAGAGGCGGCCACCATGTCGCGCGCCCTTGCTAATTAACTGCACTAACGAGGCGAGCACCGCCCCGGAGAAGCGCGCCCCGCGCCGCCGCCAGGGGGCGGCCTCGCCCCGGCGATAGCGGCCGCGCCGGTCCCCGCCGCCCGCCCCTTTCCCCCGCCCAGGATGCCCGGAACTGAACCCCGGGCTCGGGCTGCGTCCAAAGATCGGTTGGGCAGCTAGTGCCCCAGCCCTGCTGGCCACACCATTCGTGACCCGGGCCAGGATGCCGTTGGCCTTCTTGGCCACCTGGGCACACTGTGGGCTCATGTTCAGACCAACACCCCAGGGCCTTTTCCTCCCGGCATCTTCCCAGCCGCTCTGCCCCGAGCCTGGCCCGTTGTGACACCACACCAGTTACCTCCAGCCACACACCAGTCACCTCCAGTCTCCAGGTCTGGTTGAGCTGCCATTAAAGCAAGTGCTGCAGACACAAGGAACAAATTAATAGATCCTAGAAGTAAAAATCTGCACTCAACGAGCGCTCTGTGATTTTCTAAACAGCAAACAAGAAAAAAAAAACAAGTAAGGGCCAAGACAACCATCAGTCCAAATTTTTCACTTCCAAGTCCAAGGACTAATTTGACTGTTGATTTTTTTTTAAGGGACAACTATCATGATTTTAAAGCAATAATATGCAGAAGAGATGAATAGCACACTTGGTGATCTGCATGATTTATTTGGCACAGTCTATTAGTTCTTTCTGGAGCAAATTTATAATATTTCTCATCTGTTTGTCAGTGAGAATTTAATGTGTGCTGAAAAGTCATTGAGAGTTTTCTTCAGATGGAAGTCTTCAAAACAGAGCAAAAGAGATGAATTTGAGGAAGAGAAAGCTTAATAAAGTCTTTAAATGAAAACCACTCAAGGCTTGACTGTTAATCAAAAGAACATTACTTACCTGACTCAGCATCTTTGAAACCAGAATCTGGCAGCAAGTTTTTAAAAGGAACCCTTTTCTCCTTCTTTACAGTGATAATTTATAACAGTTGAATTACTGGCTATAAATACTCTTTTCCTTTTGCTAATGTATTGTGCTTCTGGGATTGTTCAGAGCAAACATTTTGTTGCTAAGACAATAAATTCCTAAATTGGAGCTTCTGAAAAAAAATCAAGTGCATTCCAAGCAGCAGCTATTCAAAAATTTCCACTACGCCATCTTAACAGACTAAATTTTCTCTTATTTTCACTACTATTGAAAAATACTGAAATTTCTCTCAAAATTCAGGTTTTTTTAAACACAGAAAGCTGCTGCTTGCAGTCTACTGGAGCATATTTATGCATACACCAAAGCTAAAAATTCAAACAGAATTAATTAGCAGAGTTTGCCGTTAAAAGCAAGGAGCTACTAGACAAGCAAAATACATTCCTAAATATATGTAAATTATTCAATTATAGAACATAGAAGATAATGGTTTAAGATACATCCTGTTACACATGGATAAGAGTTTCTCTATAGGTAACATCCACTTTACTTAGGTAAAAAAAAACCAACCTACTTAAAAATCTTCCAAAAAAATGGTATCACCAAGATCTGACTTTTCTTGTGTTTTAAACAGTATCCTGATAAATACTTTAAATGAGCTTATCTGGTAACACTGATATGTAGTAGTATAGCTATATACAGCTCTTTATGCCCTTTATAATCAGAGAGGTTACACATTAGTGTTACACATGACAAATACTTGTTACCTGATCAGAAACATGATAAAAGTCGGGCTCCATGGACCACAGCCCTTTTATTCTGTTCCCCTGACTCACACAAAATCCCACGTATCACAGCTCAGCTATGTTTTTACATTTGGATGGGCCAGAAAAAGGGGAATTTGTGAGCACAGGGTGGTAAAGCCTCCCCCAGCACCCTGGAGATGTGCTGCTCCCACGGCTGTGGGATTTGGCTCCAGCTCAGGGAGAGATGTGTGCGCGACGCTCGCCGACAGACGAGTTGGAAAGAGACAGGCTTCCCACATTAACACTCTGCGAGCGGCATCAAATACAGTTATCATATTAGCTGGTTGAAATTGTGTCATACTCTTATTTTTAGTACACTATTATGCCTCTGGGATATATTTTATTTAGCAGGGAATTGGACCTAAACAGGTGTTGTAGTGGTTTTCTAAAGGGGGCTTTAGACAAGTGGCTGTGAGGTACCTGAGCACCTGGATTTATGTTCTGGGTCAGGGGCGGAGTGAACGTGTGAGGCAGACACTGCACATGTGCCTCTTTTAGTCCTGAGCCACTGTTTTGGAAATTACTGTTCATTTTTCAGACAAACAATGGTCTAAAGTATTTCACTGAAAAATGTTTTTTTTTCTCATTTCTATAAAGAAAAATATTGAGCTTCTCCTGAAATCTCTCTAACTTAAAGCAACATTATGAAACAGAACAAGTGAGAATTTGCTGAAGAACTTGGCAAAACACATCACCCAGTAATAGGGGATTGCCCAAAGGACCAAGAGAGGCTATAACAGATACTGCAGTGAGCTGTGTGCCTGTGGCTATTTCCATCCAGGGGAGTTGCAAGCCCTAATGAATAACATCAGAAACAAAATTCGCACGGGTCAAGTTCTTCAGCATGAGCACAAAAAGCTGACTGGCTTTCCCAAGCAGCTTCTTGGAAAGCTGCCCTGGTTTCTCAGTCATGGTTATCCTGTCATGCTGTCACAGGATGGGGTCTCTTAGAAGAGAGTTACCTTCTCGGAGATGGTCTCCAAGCAGATGAGAGCGTCATCTTGGTGATGACACCAACAGGTTCCATTAGGGACAGCTAACTGGGAGAAGTTTAAAAAAACCAAAACCTTAAAAAAAAGCTATTTTATCACTTGCTTCATCAAACACTGTTGAAAAGAAGTGGCAAAACTACATGGGGAAGGCACTAGGAAAGAGGCTGGAATCTTCTAACATCTTGGGTCTGGGCTGTGCAGCAGACAAAGGATGCTGAGGGGAAGGGCTGCAGTCACAAGGCTAAGAAACGGAGCAAGCACAGAATTGCAAAAGCTTTTGTCAATAGAATTTCATACCCAGTTATTGGTACAGGACTCTGGAATTTTCTTTCCTGTAATTTCTCCGGCAAAAGGCCAGTTCCCACATGACCTCCATAATTTTTTCAATCCTGTCAATGAAATTGTCTTTCGTTCAAGGCAGCCCATTTTCTTCCCTTTTAAGAGAGTTGATTTCCCTTAGAATTTGGAACAGTTTCATAAGAAAACTGACCATGAATAATAATTTTTCTCTTAGAGAAATGAACTAACATTGGCACACTAACATCTGCAAGCCTTTGATTATGGTATAATTATACTAGATGGAGCCCACCCACAAAGGATGCCATCCAAAGAGCCTTTTTCTCTTCTTAACTGAGTGAGAAATGGTTATGCCAGGTCTTTAAAACTAAGATCATTTAGGTCTTTACAGAGGTGAAGAGAAGACAATACGCACCAGCACGGGATCCTTGGGAGATGCACGGGCAGCCTCTTCTGTGTGCTGCAGCTGTTGGGCACCATCTGTCTTTCTGAGAAGGGATCACAGTCAGTTCCTAATCTCACGCCTGCTTCTGCTCCGGACTAGCAACAGAGTTGTTTTGAACCTACTAGATAGGCTAAGAATTAGCAGGTTATTTTATTACTTAACAAATCCATCTGTTGGGATCAAGTAGTGGGACTCTTTTCTACACAATGCCAAAGGCCTTTGATCTACCTGCCCTCTCTGCCCAAGGGTAGGTGGCAGAGAGCAGCGCCTGATTCAACAGCAGCTATTGCTCATTTTCTTGTCACTCTATAGGTCACTGGCTGGCAGAAATCTCTGCAGAAATGCATCTAAAAATATTTTGAAAACTTGGCCTCTGCTGATGAGAAAATTGTGGTGACTCATGCTCCCATCAGGACCAGACCTGATTATTGCTATTTGATGGACTGAGAGGCTGATATTCCACCGAGACTGCAGTTTGATAAGGGGAGCAGCTGAGCGGCCTCACTGGCACCAACTGCTTCCAACACATCGCTCTTGTCTTTTTAATCACTAGCAAATTTAATTTCGCTTCTCATTGAAGATCTAACTCTCCACCTTTCTGGCAAGAGACCGACTTAGAGGCTACTTTCATGACCTCCGCTACAGCTCTAGATGGCAGCATGGAGCACACCAGCCCGTAGAAATGCCTTGCACCTGCAATACCGGGCATCGCTTTCTCTAGTCCTGCACATCTAAAGCCATTGGACAGTCCTTGTCTATGCTATTCCAGAAGAGTACTTGCCATCCTGCAGAGTGTTCTCTGTTGAATGAGAGCTTTACAGGAACCACCCATGTAAACTTTGAAGAATTTAATTCAGAATGCCTCGTCAAAGAAGTCACAGTCTCATGATCACAAGTGATAACATGGTTTAAGCAAAAAAACTCCAAAGAGGAGACAACTTCCCTCTTCTGACACTATTCTGATACGACGCTGTAGTTTTGGTCTGGAAGAATGGAGCTCTCCATGGAAATGGGGACAAAAGAGATTTGGTTTGTTAGATGCAGGAAAGGGCAGGCCATCAAATCTGAAGTGAAATACTCTACATTTACCCTCCTCATGTGCTACCTTATCACCGAGCTTTGTTAGAACAACGGCAGGGCTTTTCAAGCAGCATCCCTGGGGAGACCGCTCTGCAGCTTAACAGCCCTTTCACGGGAGATGTGCAAGTGTAACCAAGGGCAGAATTTAGTCTCTTCTCTACTTAACGTGTTTGCGAAGGACTGTATGTGTTTCTGGCACTTTATAATAATAGTAATATAAATGCATTTGGATTACAACAAAATGGAGAAACGATGATTTAGCCCTTTACTGTGTTGTAATTCCCAAATGCATCAACATCTATTTAAGTGCAAAATAGTCTACAGTTTACAAATACAACGCTGCAATCATCTGCTGTAAAGGTTCTATATGAGATTATGATTCACTACAAAACACAATTCAATGTCTGAAAATTTTCATTTTTAATGTCAGAATAACATCCAAAAAGTAGCTTTTTCTCCATACGCAGTCTTGGAAAAAACCCACAAATGTATACCAGGGACTTGATCCTTTCTAGTGATTTCTACATATCTAACTGCTCATCTCTTATGCACATATGCACTTGCACATAAATAAATGTGCTTGCAGACAGATAATATTTCATCTTGCCTTCTAACCTCCTGCTGTCAAGATACTTCCACAGAAAACCATACAGAAAACTAACAGCTCCTCTTTCCCTGGCTGCCAGAATAATGTAGGGGACACTACTTCTGTAAAAGCAAGCTGCTGGATTACTTGCCTTTTGCTCCATGAACAAGCACAACTGTGCAGCTTCTGCTGAGATTGCCTTTTCTGTCATATAACTTACTCACACTAACTAAAAGATCTATAAGAACAAAAAAAAACCCCAACCAAAAAACAAAACACAACCACAATTGTAACTACATAAAAAATGATTTATCTTGGACCTTTTACTGAGGTCATCAAAAGCTTCTCAATTTAGTGCACAAAAAGGGAAATAAAACATTTGAGTAACTCAACACACAGCACTAAGATTCCCTGTGACCTCTGAAGTGCTCTGTTATTGTTTGGGCTTGCCCCCCCGCTGTCATTAGATGGGATTCTAGATATGCAGAAGATAAGAAATGTTGATGATCAAGAAAATCCTTCTGTTTTAACATGGCAACGTTCTCATTTGCCATCAGTTCTGTGTGATTATGTTCAATACCAGACATCTCTCAGTTAAATTTAAAGCCAAGAAGTTAAGAAGATTCAGATCTGTTCCAACTACTGAAAAAGTGTTGGAGTTCAATGAATTAATTTTCAGTTCATGAAAATTTGCAGTATTGTGAGGACTTTCTTTCCCCAAGTCTAGTTCATAAAATACTTCTGTACAGCTCATGGATTATTATTTTTTTTAGAGACCAAGCAAACAGTTTAAAAGGTTACCCACAAAAGAACAAAACACAGGCAACAGAAGTAAAAAGTTGACCCAGAGGATAAGTAATTTTATCTTGTTTTCCTATGAACAAAATTAAATGCAAAACCATTCTGTTTATTAAAGACGTATAGGCATAATAACAAGTCATAAAACAAACATCTTCACAGTCTTTAAACATAACAGAATTGATATGTATAATTTTCATTAAGTATGGATTTGAAAATATGCATTTCAGTTTTGATTTATATTCCCTTTAGATCAACACCTCCAACACTCATACACAATACTTGGGCTGCCCCAAGCAATCAACAAGGACTACGCAAAGTCTCTAAAAAAACTCCATCTTAAACCAGTTTGAAATATTCTTAAATGTAGAAAAAAAAAAATTAACAAAGAAAAAAAGAATGTGTTCAGTGGAATCTAAGCAAGTTGTTGGAGGTACTGAAAGTCAGAGATTCAGTACGTGGAGGTAGCTCAGTAAGGGTACTTGCAGTGTTCTGACTATTTAGCACTGAGACAACCACAGTAAGTTACTGTATGCTTGAACTCTTCCTATGGATTTTTGAAAAAGCAAGCACTTTTTTTCTGGGCCTGTTGTTTTGCCATTCAAAACCAACAGAGTCATTGATTTAAGTGGGGTTGGGATTAAGTCTTTATATACTCTGGAAGTTCAGGTCTATGGAAACAGAACAAAAAGAAACTGTCCTGAGTCTGGACTCTTCACTGCAAGCAGAGCTTTTAAGCCCCGACTTTTCCCCACACAGAACCAGTTACTGGTTAACATGCTTAAGGAAAGGGAACCTTGCATTTGGCCAAAGAACACGCATGTGGTTGGCTCTCTCCAATGACCTAGCAGGTTGGCCTGCTGGGGAATCTGACTGTGCTGTCTAGGGATGCGCTGACCAAAACTGCCCTTCACATCACTGGCTGGTGAGAAGAGAGCACAGCCTTGGGGGACACAGGCAGTGGACAGTGTCCCTCAGCCCTCTCACCTGCCCAGCGTGCAGACCTTGATCCCTTTCCAGGGAATGAAAGAATTCAGCATGTTGCCACCTCACGTACCTTCACTACGGGGCCGTTTCATGGGTGATGGCACTTCTGAACAAGGTGACACTGTCAGTTCCCAGGAGTTTCTCATACAGATGGCAACAGAGCCGTCTTGCACGGACCGACCATCAGGTAAAGTACCAATGATTGGTACCAGATTGTTTTCCTGTTGTTCCCAGGAATAACAGACTAGATTGGGAATTAACAGACTAGGTAAACCAAACACATTTTTTTTCACTAAGGCAAAAGGATATGAATTTCACGTGCCTGATCTTTAGCTTGGGTAAATGGCTAGAGCCTTATCAGAGCTACAGTAATTTACATCTGCTAAAGACCTGCTCCCAGGCGCTTGCACTCAGTTGCACCAGTAACTGCAACGTTGACCATGACACACATGAAACTTCTGCATGTGTATTGATCCCAGTTTGACCTATTTCTTTCATTCCGTTTAATATTTTAATGCACAATTGCCAGCACAGGTTTTGCAGATGAATACACCTCAGAGTCTGGACTAGAGTACACTCTGAAATCTTAAACTCCCAGACAACGTGCAGTGCTGGCTATATGCTTAAATATACGCCTGTGCTCCTTTCTCTTCAACACTCCTCTTAGAAAGAGTATTTTGTATTTTTTTTTTTTTATATAAGTTTATTAAAGAGAGTAACATTTTATTTTTTAAAAAGTTGTGACTGATTGTCAAATTAGCTATGAAAGCGCTTCTTTTACCATAAGGATCCTTTTAATTGGCAAAAAAAAAGTTAAAAAAATGTTAGCTTCCTTGTTCTCACAGTCTATTATTCTTTACCAATGCAGCAATATAGAAAACATAGCTTGGCTTACTACAATAAAGGCTCTGTTTCAATATTAGCATCCCAAATTCTGCCACTGCAGACCTCTGTGCATCGCACAGGGGAAAGGAAAAGAAAAAAATAAAGAAAAACAAAAATTTGTGTCCTTTAGGGGTAAATTATAAAAGATCTCCTAGCTGCAAACAGAAATACTTCACTCAGAACCCAAGCACCAGACCATTTCTTTGAAGAAGCTCATGAGGCATTTAAGATATACAATGGCACAATATCATACAATGGAATTGAAAGAATTTTTTTGAGAAACCATTAACTTTGAAGGAATGTCTAGACAACTGTGTCAACAAATGCAAATAATTCATGCTTCTCAGCTTCTCTCCAATGGATGGCCCCATGCTGAGTATACACAAACTCAGAAGAAAAAGGCATGTCACAGTCATATGACTAGGGAGTGTAACAGAGTCACACAGAAATTCAAGTCAATCTCGGTAAAAAACAAAACAAAACAAACCAAACCTTCAGAAAGCTCTTCCCCAGGGTAAGCCAGCAGGGGGATAGGCTTCTGGTCATTTTGGCTAGTTTAAAACAGAGACTTACAGCTGGTGCACCCTGGCTTCAAAGGGAAGAAACAGCTGCCAGTCGTGACCATTCACTCGGTTAGAAAAATAAAAATTAAAGGACTCCAAAATACTGTACAACCTCTTGCAGTAACCAACAAAGTGGCTTTTGGAAACAATGCTTTTGCCAAAAATGCATCTGTAAGGCACTTAACAGGAATCTTTTTAATATATATATATATATAAAAATAAAATATGCACTGAAGCAACATTCACAAATACCCAGTTGTCTCAATTGTCTGTGTGTACAGTATAGTACATATATACATTCACTGTGACACAGGCCATCTCCGTAATTATACCTTCACGGGTGCTTTGGGCTGCCTGGTTAACTTCTGTGCCTGTGAACAGTAAACAAAACAGTCACTATTTTTATAGTCTTAAAAGACAAACAACAGCGTAAGACAAGAATTTTAATTATAAGGGGCAAAGAAACTACTGCGTGTGCTTCTGGGAGGCTGAGTGAGGAGTCAGCATGGAGCTGATAGGCCACTCTGGGTTTTGTGATGATGTTTTGATCTCTGATGGCCCATCACAACCTCCTCACGTACAGAAAGCCTGAACAGAGGAACCACAACGAATATGGCTACAGTGCCAGTGAAGGGAGTGGAGGTGGGTCTCAGATGTCTTTTAGAAAGCAACTATTTGGACCTCAATGAAGCCACTTGTGGCACATAGAGGAGAGCTTCTGACCCACTTAGGGAAAAGACTGTCAAGAACATTTCTGCCAACACCTTTGTGTTCCCTGGCCTCCTTCCATATGGCTCCAAGCCTGCTCAGAGTAGAGGCAGGGCTGCAGTGGTGGACGTCATGCACCTTTCTGAAGAAAGGTAAGAGTAAGCCCAAGTCCATCAGTCCAGAGGTAATCTTATGTCAGGGGACACCTGATGTAGCTCTAGTCTACTCTTAGGAGGAGAAAAACAACATGCCTTTATCTGATGGCAAAGTCCAGCTCTGTATTCCCCACTGCACTGGCCAACTATGGCAGCTGAAGTATTTATTCAGTGTTTGACAGGAGTTCAACTCAAATGATAGGTGATCACACCTGTAGTTTGACAGGAAGCAGCCCCTCCAACTTAGGCAGCAAATGTGACAGGCTTCAAAGGTGTTTTCAGCTGCCCCTGTGTACTGGTGTGGTCACTGTGAGGCTGCTTGTTGTTGGTGTGCCCTGATTAAAAAAAAAAAGCTCAGTGCTTTCTAGTGTGGAACGGATCAGCCCAAGTGAGAGTGAAATTCATAAAATTTGCAAATTCCTGAAATTTGGACCCTGTCCTTTCCTCAGACTTTTGGGTGAAGTGCCCTGACAGACTGGCGTTGGCCTGTCGAGTGAGAGACTTATCATTTCCACGGGGTTGCCTGAACAAGAAATCTCTAGTCTGAGAGACATCTGATGGGTCTTCTTACTGTAGATATTAACCTTTAATATTGTACATTTAAAGCTTGTAAGCACTGCTTGAAAAATGCTCCAGCACAAATGTAAACCCTTAAAAAAAATCCAAACCTTTAAAAATGAATAGGCTATATTCCCCTCCGAAACACCAGCATTTAACTCTTGTTAAATCCAGCCCTTTGAGATTAGTCTTTCGGCTGTTATTCAGCAAGAGACTTCGGAGAGAGACATCATTCCACATTTTTGTTTGGGGAAACAGGTTTTTTAACTTTGTAGTTTGGCAGATTCTGCTGCCATATTTGCAAACTAGAAATACCTTACTGCAGATGAACCTCTAAATATTTAAATTCAATTTCATACAACCAGATCACATGTACTATCATAATTAAGTAAGAATGTCACTGCAGTTGAGTACTGTGACTGGATAACCGTCTCCCCCTGCAAGAGAGATGCCAAAATGAAGCCAAGGTGTTTATAGAAAATAAACATCAAGGGTGATGATGACATGTTTATTTTCAAAGCGGGAGACCATTATCCAGTCACAACATTCACTTCTATTATACTTATTATAATGGTACCAGACCCAACCTCATTGATTTTTTTTTTTCAAAGAGTAATTAAAATAACATTTGTGAATAATACACAAGACCAACTGAAGAAACTGCTGCAACAGAACAACAATCCCCCAAAGTGGTTCTACTGTAGCATTACAGTCTGAGTAGCACAGAAGGTTTATTTGATGCTTAATGAATAAGAAACTAGTGCTGGTGAACTGTAAATCTCCCCAGTACTGGCTGACTTTTCTGATGCCCTGTTTAAAGGCTGTGTTAACTTGCAGCAACTGACAGCAGTCCCCTAAGGCCATTACTGCCCCTGGGGATCCGGGAGGTCTGGATGAGCTCCCACCCCACTCCTGGTCTTGGCAGCAGAGAACAGTTAGATGCTGAAGAGAAACCAGCATTGCAGAGATCATTCTGTTAGTGGTAGTGTCAACTTTATGCTACCTTTCTGCAGGAATAGCATGGATTTGTGGTTTTTTTTTAATACATGTAATTTCCCCTGATAATTTCTGATTATGAAAACCTCAAACTGATGGAGAAATGACATACGATTCTCTAATTTCCATTTTTGGATGCTAAGATAAGTGTATCTTAATAAGATCTGATTTCTGCACTCTGTTCCTGAAAAACTGAGAGTTCTCCTGCTTTTTACAACTCAGGTAACCCAAAGTGGAGCCTCATAAAAATCACTGATTTGGGTGATTTTAGCACTCAAGTTAGCAAGGTGACTTTAGTGGAGTGAAACTAGTAAAATGGCAGCCTGATGGGTTTTGCTGAAAATTTGAAACGCATAAGTTATCAAAAAAAATTTTCTCCACTGACAAGGTGCTGTTGGGCTTCCCACAGCAGGTCTCAACCTTCACCTAACATGGTTGTCCAAGACTGCTTCAGGTGCCACAGCTTATTCATCTACCATGGGATCTCCAAGAAGGAACCTGAGGAGCTTAACTTTTTTCCTCATAGCACACTTTCCATTATAAACCAAAAGCAGCAATTCTTACCTTTTGCCTAGAAACCATCCAAGATTTTATCGTTGGTACCAGCAGACTGCCAAGAAGAATCTGAGCAGGATGATAGATGAGTAAGGGGACAGAAATTAAGGAGAGGTGCTCGTAACCCGCAAATACTATCTTCAGCATTGGAATCCCTGCAGGCAGAAAAACAGGAGACAGATCTCAGACTTCGTGCTCCAGATAAAAGCAAAGCATTTTATATGGTATTGACATTTCACAAACAAACAAAAACATACCTCAAAATAAACAAAATGAAGACTCAGAAGTTTTGTATAAAAAAGAAATCAGCCCAAACAAACCAGTGACAACATGAACAACAAAAAAAATACATGGCAGAGAAAGTTTTGTGGCAGAAAGGAAGGAGCAGGGGAATGCCATAAAAGATTTTTTCTAATTATGCTAATAGCTGTCAAACTCCTGCTGAAGACTTGATATAAAATACATTCTGCTATAGCCTGTTTGGTCACTGAGCATAGTTCTGTACTGCTTATTTACTAATTCCTCTCACTGTGCTCCGTTTAATCTTTTCATGATTGTCCTCCATCCAACCTGCCAGACTCCTGCTTGTAACCTTTCTGGTCACCACTGGAGGAAGGCTGCATTTCCCTGGCACAGTTGCTGCCAGTTGGTGAACACCCAAATGACAGCCTTCCCTGCTTTGACTGATTCATACAGTCAAGGTAAAGAGCCAAGTACTCTGCAGGTGAGTGCCCATGTGATAGAGAACAAAACTCCGGGCTCTACCTCTATGTTCCAGAAGAGATACAGTGTGAGAGAGAAAAGGTTTAGCATACTGAGTGAGATGAAATGGTCACAGCTATGAAGAGTTAGGGAGCTGCTGGAGCACAGAAGTTGCTAGATGCTGGAAGAAATGAGTGTTAAGAGCTAGAGATGGGCCGTTTTTCCTAAGACGCTGGATTTGCACTCAACGATGCTAGTTCCGTCAGACGTCTCCACGCACAATCTTCCCACTTGATGATGTGACACGTAAAATTAAATCTTATTTAGTTTGCAGTAACAGAACTGACGATGCTTACTTTGAACATGTTATTGTTCACAATTATCTGTTTAAATCTTGAAATTTGCTACCATGCTCCATAAAGCACAGGCGACACAACCATTTTGTCTTGCTTGACCAGACATTTGCATGGTTGCCAGCAAGAGCAGCTGCAATTCCTCAGGAGCCCCCTGAGAACGTACCTTATCTTCTCCCACATCTTAAATGTCTTCTAGGAGTCCTCCACCAGCATCAACCTTGCAGTGAAGTAGACTGCACACAGTTTTCACAGAGCTCACCTCTGTGTCACCTTTCTTAACCAAGACAGAAAGCTGAGCTTTGTTCCCCATGCCCTCCATTCCCCCTTTAGTAGATGTTTCAGATCAGATGAAAGTTGCTGGGTTTACATGAACTTTTCCCTGCGTCTTGGATAAATTCCTGTTCTCCACCCTCTTGATAAAAGTTGCCTCCTCCCTATGTAAGGAAACAGCTTCTTTGTTGAATATTACCGCTCCATCAGTGCTCCACTATTGCTGACACACGTCTAGGCTTGCTGAAATCTTCAGGATGTTTCCACAGCATTATTTCTTGTAATTATTTTTGATTAGCTTCATCACATTACACCACTAACAATCTTGTCCCCATACTGGTAGCCTTTATTTATGTGGGTATTTTCAGGGAAAGATTAAATGAAATAAATAAAGGCTTGCCTGCTTAATTTCAATATTATAATTACCTTCAAAACAACATTATCACACAATAGGGTTGCTTATTATTAAAACTAATTCCTAGGGCTTGGGAATAGATAGCATTTGGATAGAAATTAAATGGTCATTTACACTATATTAAGGAGTTTAATTTACTTCAAATGCCCATCATACTGTTTCTGTAAACAGATAAAGGTTTTATGGCCTGTTTCCAAGTCTCAACTTGACCCTTGCGGGTCCTTTTCTGTTCTTTAACTGCAGAAAAATAAGCTAGAGTCCCAAGCTATCAACATGCTGCTTTTATGTTTGTAAGACAGTACCTGGTATTTTGGTAGTGCAATTTCATCCACAGATCCAAAACCCACTTTCGTAAGCTGAACAAGACTCCTCCAGAGAATCAGGGAAGACTAAAATGACTAGCCTAAGATCACACAGAAAACTAACGGCAGAGGCGTGAACAGAACGGCTCCAAAGTGACTGAGACAAGCTTTAAATTACTGTACATTTTCTGAAAGAGGAGAAATTCCAGCCTAAAAGGTAAATTCTCTAGAGGAAAGCTATTTAAGTAAACTAGGAAAAGAAAATTAAAGTTGTCAAATATAAATACAAGATACTATAATTAGGGTGACAATATAATTAGATCACTGAGTGGAAAGAGGTTCTTAATTCACAGCTTGTTTAAATACATGTCACAACAATAGGTCCTTGTAAGCTATTAATGTGCAATTAAAGTTCCTGTTATTTACCAGGAAAAACTAACTGGTGAAAAGAAGAAATAATA
>WUAM01000012.1:778384-904108 GCA_024336885.1 Actenoides hombroni
GCTTGGAAAAAAACCCCAAACAAACAAAATGAAAACCAAATTCCAGCCAAAGCAAGAAAAATGATGTTATAAGGCTGGGCTGATGCTGTACACTGAACCTTAGCCTAGGATTTTCAAGATGAGATTATGAACTAGCACTAAGAAAAGCTGTAACAGGACCACTGACTGAAACAGTAGTGACATCAGCAGGCACAGCTCTAACAAAACTAAATGAGATAAGTTTAAATTTTTCAGATTGAATGACAAAATACTCCTCTGTAGTTTGGTGCCAGCTTGGGCAGCTTTGCTCAAAGTAAGAGTGTAACTGACTGTCCAACTCCTGGATCAGAGCTGACCAAACACCGTGACAGGTACAAGTCAGGGTTACATTTTTCAAGAGGAAAAATTTATTTCCTTTGAGGATGATGAAGCACTGGGACCGGCTGCCCAGAAAAGCTGTGGAGTCTACTTCTCTGGAGACTTTTAAAACCCACCTGGATGTGATCCTGTGCAGCCTGCTCTAGGTGACTCTGCTTTTAGCAGGGAGGTTAGACTAGATGAACCCCAGAGGTCCTTTCTAACCCCTACCATTCTGTGATTCTATCCCCCCATCCTCCAAAGAAAGAGAAAATGTGGTACCCAGCTGAGTGAGAAAAGAGCACCTCACCTGACCAGAACTACAGAGAGCTGTAGTACAGAAGGGAGGAAGCACCAAGATCATCACACAGATATCCCTTATAAACAAGGCCATTGATATTTCCCTCTGGTATTCAGAGTCTCTTTTTCTTTTCCTGTTTGTATTTTCTCCCTTCCTCCTTTTAACTCCTCTTCGCCAGTCCCACGTTTCTAGCCTGCTTGGTTTTGCTTCCCAAGAGCTTTGATTCTGCTCACTTGCAGCAGTGTATATTTTGGGTACCTCCACTAAAATCACTAAGCTCCACTAACTAACAGTCCCGCTGCAACCGAGAGAAGCAAGTTAGGCCATTTCATTTCCTCCCTGTTTGTGTCCTTACTCAGCCTACTTTAGGTAAGGACTTTGCAAACCTGAGGAAAAGCTAGCAAGAGAAATGCTCTTTATCCATGACCTTCAACAAGGGCAAGGAAGAGTGAGAGGACTCCCCTTTACAGGCTGGCACAGGAAAGCCCTGTTTACTCTCCATCACTCCAGGGTATTCCAGCTCAGCCCCAAGGCCATGGTTCATCAGTCCTGGTCACTGGCCACTGCTCCTCTAGTAGCCTGCACAACTGAAAGCTATTTATCCTTCCTCCGGCTTTGCACCCAGTGTAACCTCCCACTTCCTCCCCTTTCCCCTTTGCTACGTTCACATTTTGTAGTCACCTTCTTAAAAGGCCCATGAAAATATTATGCTGCACTTCACTACATTTAGTTAACTGTAAAATAATAATAATAAAAAATCCTACAAGATTTGAAGGTATTTTTAAGAGAATTTAAATATAGGACTCTTTTCATCTAGCTATCACTGCAGTAATATAAATGAAGCAAATTAATTTTAATGCTCCAAGGTACTGATTCTGTGTCACTGTCACTGACAGGATCCAACTAGACTTTATGAGATGGCATTTGACTTTATGGAAGTGAGCACTATGCACGCATTTACAATTTTACAGGGACTTTAAGCTGTCATGCTGAAAAATGTTTATAAAACATTAATCAAAAAATGCCTCTTTAATACAATGCATTGTCTGAAAGATGTTAGAAGGCACATATTGTAAATGGATTCTTTTTCTGACTAAAGTAATTTCTACCAAAAGCCTTTCCCCACTGCTATACAAGTACACAGTGTGGAGAGATAAAGAGCACTTTCTCAGCACATTACTACCTGATCCAAACACTTGGGAAATCACTAATGTACAGCATGCCATATTTCCATGTCACACATGACACATTTGTCTAAAATTACCCAACAGAGTTTGACATTGCAGCATATTCCATAGCAGAGCTTTCAACTGACATCTGCCAAGTAAGAACTTCAAGTAGGAGCTTTCTTCTTCTAACAAGCAAGTAAGAGTTTTCTTTTATCCTATACCCATGATGGAAGTGATAAAACAGTAAGTACTGGAAATCAGGGTTTCTTTCTATGTTAATATGTTTATTTTATGCTCACTGAATGTGTAAGCTCCCCTTAAAGCACTGTTTCATCATCTGCTGTTTTCTATCACATTGCAGTGGGTTCAGAGAACTTAATAGAACATTTTTATTACCACCAAAGCATAGGCCATTATCTCTCACACCCAAAGCAGAATTATTGCTAGATGCTCTACTTACATTCTTCACTGTATAGGTTTTTCCCCTTCAGTGTCTTCATAACAAACAATTTATCCTATAATTTTATTGCTTACATTACTGAAACACATTCTGAATCACAAAACGCTGCAGCATTTCTTCTTAGGGGAAAAAGAAAAAAGGTTTGGCACAAAACAAAGAGGTCATCACTAGGGCTGTGGAACCACCAGGCATTCAGGAATCAGAATGCCAAACAACCCTCTCAAAAAGGCGGTGCAAATGCTTGGAAGAAAAGCCTTAGCCTCTGGATTTTCCTGTCCCTTCTACTCATCTATGCATTTCAGAACTCGCAATTTCCGTAATCTTCAAGTGCAATATACAAAATGAATCCAGTGTACGATGGCATCTTCCCTGACATCCTCCATGCTACACTCTGGTGCTTTGTGGCACTTTGGTTCAGTCCCACCTTGGTGACACAGCCTAGTGTTACCGTGTAAATCTGACATTGTTGGTAGGTATGAAGAGATCACCCATTAGCACAACCACAACTGCCTCCAGGTGATATAACACTCAGTCTCTGGCTGGGAAGGACCTGCAATGTTTCTAGCAGTTGACACAATGTTCCCCTTGCCTTTTTGCCCACATACATGCTGTATGAAGACTTGTGCTTAAAATATTTGCAGGGAAAAAAAAGAATTTTTTTTTTTTTCATTATGTTTTCAGATTACAGGTCAGTGAAAAATGTAATGGAAAGTAAAAAACAGGCTGAAAAAGTGGTAAAACCAAACATCCGAGGGGGAGGTTTCACAAAGGACTGACAAGAGATTAAGGGAATCTGAAAGAGCTGCAGGGGAAAACTCCAAAGTGGAGGGCTACCTAGTTCAGTTTGGAGGTCTGCCTGGACCATAATCTTCAAAAACATTTTTGCCTTCATCCCCTCTCCTTGGGAAAAAACAAGAATTTAATAGACTATCTAACAAGCCCTCACATTATATGAAATGACTTATCTCTTTTAGAGAACTAGAATTACTGGGAAGGCTCTGTACTGAATCAGAGTGATGAAGTCACATATTGGCCATATAGTTATGCCAGGATGCAAGAATGAGACCCACACTATGTTGTAAAAGCCTGGACAGGTCTAACGCTTAAATAAAGGAGAAGAAGAAAGAGAAATTAATGAAAAATAAGATAATTCTTTTGCCATAAGTCTAACAAGAATTAAAAAAAAAAAAAAAAGAGAAACTAATATGTTTTAAAAGCTTTTACTAATTCTTGTTCTTCAGGTAACTGGCTCACTGTACTCATCCCAGAGATCAGCAATTTAAGTGCAACACAAGTGCAGTTACTGTGAAACGGCACATTTTGATACCATTCGAGTTTTAAGTAAATAAAACTGTAAAATCTGGGAGGGAGAGAAAGAAAGTACAGTTTGTCTATTTCTGGGTTTTCAACGGGTGCATTCAGATTGGAAGTGATGTTTAATGAACAACACCAGCAATCTTACCAGATGCTAACAATGAAACATTTAACAGGACAAGGAAGACTAGACCCTTCCACTCCAAACCACCTCCACCTGTCTGACAATATGGGAGTAGTAATTAGTTTACCAGGGAATCCAAGAACCACTTGAACCACCCTAAGTCTTATTTTAAAGGCAACTTATCCTTAATTTGGCACCATGATGTGAGCAAAGCAACGTTGCAAGCTGATCCTTGCACTTCAGTGCTTTTTTTTTATTGCTTGGGTGTCAGTTCACTCTTCATACACACACCATATTCGAGGCACAGGGTCAATTCTTCCTTGTGATTCATTGGCAATATCTAAGCTACGAAGTTTAATTGGAATTTAAACACTACCTTCCCTTGTCTATAATTTGCACAGCCAACACTTCTTGAAGGTCTAATACGTTAGACCTGCTAATGAAAGGAATTCTGCACAAAAAGATTGACAAAAATCCTAAACCCAAGAAATGGATATTTGATTAATTGGATTATTTCCTTGAACATCACTTCCCTTTCCACACGTAACTGAGGTTAAGATTTCTCTGCCTTAACAGTTTTGACTATGTGGATTTTATTTACACATACTATTAAAAAAGCCACTATAAACATATTTTATAGTTGTTCTGATTCTATTTGTAAACACAAGTAGGAAAGGCTTATGCTCCAAACTGATTCAATACTATTTTTTGATTAGATTTTTTTAAAAGGTTTTTCCTAGTAAAATCTTGATGCAAAGGAAAACACAATACATAAATTTGTTATAAATGGTAAAACCAGAAAAGACTTCTTTTCTTAAAGAAAAAAAAATAAATCTGTTAGGAATAGTAGCATTCCCCCCCCAGCTTAATTCTCTCTTCGTCTTGTTTCTGTGGCCAAGAAAAGAAGGTATGAGGCCAGAAAAGCTTTAATGCTCCAGTCATTTGAGAAGGCATCTTGAGAAAACAGCTCATTACCTAGAAATACTGAGGGACACTATTCCCTATTCTAAAACTCTTTGGACTAGGGTTATGTGCTTGCAGTGGTCACGGCAGATTTTTGAGGAGTATCCCCCTTCCAGATTTGCAAGACTGTCCTGTAAATAGGAGGTTTCTAAATTTTGCTGCTGCTGCTGTTGCTTTTTCACATCTTTGCACCCACTGTTTTAGAAGTGTCTGGAGTCAGCGGCTCAGACTGGCTGCCAGAAGGAGCACTGAAAGCAGCAAATGTAGATGCAACTCTCTCAGGGAGCCTCAACATCATCTTCAATACTCGCCAGCTTTAGTTCGGGTGACACTTGTAGCCTCTGCCAGCTTGAGGTAAAAAAAAAAATAAAAAAAATCTTGAGTCATGTCCAAACGTGGATCTTCCCGAGGGTAACCTGTCAGCTGTCTGCGGAATATAATGTAGTTTCTTAAAGTAGATAAATTAACTTTAACTGTTTTTGCTGGGGAGGGAGGGCTCTTTTGTCATTATAATTTTACAGATGGATATGTATGTTTATTTTTTTTTATTATTATTATAAAGAGGTACGAGCTTGCTGTCATTAAAAACCTGCAATCTGGTTTTTAGTGTCTGATCCAATTACGTGTACATCTGGGAAGACACACAACCAAATAAATAATTGGAGAGGTGCAACTCTGAAATGACAATTGTTATTCATCGATCTCTTTCTGCAAGTCGAGATTGAGAGATGTAAACTTCAAGTGAATGAGATCTCCTGGGTGAGATTCTTCAGTTCAAACACAGTAAACAACTGTTGTCCTCTGATGCACATTTTAGTACTGCTGGAGGCAAACTTTCTAAATATTAATAAAAAACCTACTACTGGCAGAGTATATAGATGAAAAGGAAGCCCTGGGAGCTGGTACAGAATTTCTTGCCGCACTCTAAGTCTAATCAAAGAAACATACATTTCAGGTCAGAAAGGAAAGGAGATCCCCTAATTTACTCTAGTAGTTCCCCTTCTAGAACCATAGAGAGGTCAAAATTGAGTAAACTGCAATAGGTTAGATGCGCTATACTGTGAATCTTGTAATTAAAAAAACCAAACAAACAATGGAGAATCAGATACTCTGTGTCCAAAAGTCACTGCAACATGCCACTTTCTACCTTCAGACTGACCTGCCAGTACATTTCCTTCCTGAAAATACAGCCCCTGGGGATGTTCTGGTCTGAAGGAGACAGAGTGTGCTTGCCTAGCCACGTCTATTGAGCAGCAAGGGAAAATAAGAGAGATGCTCTGGCACAGACTATCCCAGCGACCACAGCCTACTCCAAACCCCAGGCAATCACTTGCTGCTCCTTCCAAGCAAATGCTGGGTGATGACTGAAAAGATGAGAAAAACTTTTCATTTTGGCCCAAAGAATCAGCGTATCAAAACTTCCTCAAGGTTCTAGAAGCCACTAAGTCCCCTGGGATCTTAGAAAAAGGAATGGGGAAGAGTTTCTAAATCTGGCAGTAGTGAGGGGTACATATTGGCCCAGGCACAGCCTCCACAAGACACTCACTCTTTCAAGCATCTTCCTCCCATCAGCTTCCTCTCTGCCCCCAGGATCAGCACCCACCAATTCTGAGCAAAGGAGTAGCCAGATCATGTTCACTTACATTGCTCTATTGGACACCCAGGGAAGAAAGGAGATTAAAAGCCTATAGCAGGCAAAAAAATATGCAAATTCCAGCACTAACAACACCAAGAAGCACGACAGGACGCCAGCATAGGAACATTTTAAAAGTAGAAGAGACCGTATCAAAAGTCTTATTCTGGAAAACTTTCAGAGAGCAATTAACCAGAACTATTTTCTAGGACTTCATGCAAAAGTCAGAGGAATTATTCACACATTTATAGCTAGTCACAGTTAGCACCTTGATGAATAATCGCCTTAGAGGACAACTCTGCCAGAAGCAGAGAAAACCCACCACATTTCTAAAATACCTAAGTGAATACTCAGGGCAATGCACTCTCACCATCTTACTTTCTGCGATAGGATTACTGAGATCCCTCCTTTGTAAAATAAAAGTGATCCACCTTTTATGTTAACACAAATGAGAACACTCTGGCATTTTTCTGTCTAAAGCAGAAAGGTGGTTATCACCACACAGTAAGAAGAGTCTGCACTTGATTGCTACAGCATTTCAGAGTTTGAGTGCAGGAAAAAAACCAGCTGAAGCAAAAACCCAGCTAACATTAAAGAGCGGTGGTTTAGTCTGTGCAAATGTATTATTTATCTCTAAAAAATCTCATAGAAAACATGAGCAAACTACAGATAGCTGTGAGCAGATTGGAGCTACACTGAGCACGATGCACTCTGTCCCACTGTGCAGCTGGGCAACTTGGGGCAAGGCACGGGCTGATTAATCCACTGCCTCGATGAGCCGCTCACAGACAAGTGAGCTGCCCGGGCAGCTCCTCGTGCATTACAGCAGGCTTCTAAGAATTGTTTGAGTCCTGGCTACCAGTTTCCTGCCACTGTAGTAACAAGCTGAGCGTTTAGAAAATAAACCTGAACTAAACTGATACAGAAGAAAGTTAGCACTTGGGCTTTTATTTGCAAAATGAACTGTATTCTTTCCTGAAAGTGTTTTGTAGCCCAGAAACTTCCATCACATTACTTTAAGAATTTTATGGTCCAAGAACTGCTACACTGGTAAATCCAAATGAGGAAAAATGCACTCTGCATCACAAACAACGTCCTGATTTTATTAGAAGGTGGGGTTATTTTTGTTATTTTGTTTTGGTTTTCTTTAACCAATATTTTGTTCATCATACCTACAGTACCAACGTTTGCACTTGCGACAGCCAAAACAGGCAGCAGGATTCCACTTTTTTGTTGATAAAATCATTTTACATAGTAAATACAGAGAATAAAGCAACACTTTTTTGATAATACTGCATTTTCCTCTGGAGCTGTAACTTCTAGCTAGCAATTCACTCTTGGCAAAAAATAAAATATTATTCTGGACTGGGCTGCAACTTTTGTGTAAGTGCAAGCAACAACTGCAGTATTTTTTTAGATGAGCCACACTGATAGCTCTGCACTTCCTTGAGGCCTCTCCTCTTCTCACTGAACGAACTCCAGGGAATGGCATCATGTCGGGCTTTCCAGATGGATTATGTGAAGCCATAGCTCAATGTCATTTTCAATAGCAAGGCTCATAATTAAAGGTCAAATAGTCACTTCATCTGCAATCAATCAATAGAAGAAGTACTAATACTAAGTACTAATCAATCAATGGCAAATGCACTAATAAAAGCCATGCATCAAACGTCCGCATATGTGTGTGCTCACATGTACTCTGCATATATGTGAGCAGGGAGAAGGAGAGAAAGAGAACAAAGTGTGGGTGCATGTGCCAGAGGGCATTGTGAATACTGTATTTATCTTTGCTCCTTCTTTGCTCCTTCACTCATTAAGTGAAATACAAATAAACATCAGGTTTTCCTGCCTATGTGATGCACCGTATTCAAAAAAGCACCCACCTCTACGCGGCGATACCAGTTTGTGTTCCTAAGAAACACAAAGGCACCTACTCTCTGTAATTTGTCCTTACACAAACATGCCCTGCACTGTGATCTCTGAGACAAAAAGTGTGTCAACTGTTCTGTCTACAAAATAAAACCCAGCATATGGGAACAGCACTCATCTCCGTGCAGAGCAAGCACTTATTCATGGATTCAACAGTGGAAGTGGCAGTTGGCCTCATGAGCATGCACTGCATGGGAATTAGTTGGTTTCATAATATGGTATGGGAGAAAGTGACTTATAAAAGTCTTCTCATGCCTCTCCTATTACCACTTCTAAAGCTTTAAAGCTGTCAGCTCTTCTCCCACTTTAGTCGGTGCCATTCTAAGCTCCCCAGGGAACGGGCCAGATGCACCTATTTGGAGTTTCACCTGCCAAGCTGAGAGAAATCAGTTTCAAAGTGAAAGAACAAGTGTTGGGGGGTCATTTATACACTACCACCAGAATCCTGAAGACAAACAAAGCAGAGCTCCACTATGGATGTGATACCAGACCCTGAGCTCCATTTGTGCTTTCAGGCATTGTAATGACAGAGGGAGAGGAGAAAAACTCTCTCCACTACAAGAGAACAGAAGGTTTCTCCTCGCACCGTTTACAGCAAACACCTCTGGACAAGCAGAAATGTGACAGAACAAGAAAGGAGTAAGAGGCCAAAGTGCCTAGGTCTGCTCTTGTTTCTGCCAAGATCAGGGTGGACAAGACTGTGCTGTGGATAGATTTAACTGTCATTCAGAAATGGCTGATCCTTAAAAACAAATTCGATCTACTCTGCTTCCACCTTCAGTGAAGGAATAACCACTGACTGCTCCGGTTAACCCTCCTGTTTACATCATTGACTCAGGGGCATGCCTCATCCCACTCCTGCTTTATAAAACCCAACCCTCCCTATTTCCATAGAAATGTGTGTTTATGCAGCTCTATCTTACCCGGAACTGGTACTAACACTGAACAGAGCAAGATTCATCCCGAGCAGGGGCATGCCCACGGGGTGCACAGAAGAGCACCTGGGTCCCTCAGGCTTACCCAAGATGGGCTCCCAGGGACTGCCAAAAAGAGCATTTCCCCATCAGAGATGGTGCTCAATTCAGGACACGCTGCTGCTGGCCCCACACGAGACAAGTCTGGGAGCCTCAAAGAAACCTTGCCCATGATGAGCCTCTGAGAAGGAATACAGCAAAGGAAGCACAGGTCCCAACCACCCAGAGATCTCAACCCAGGCCCTGAGCCGTATGGAAAAGTAGTGCAAAAGTGCAAAGCCTACGTAGTAATTACATCTTGTGACTAGTCTCCTAGGAGGCAAACTTGCTTTGCATGAGACATCAGCTCTTCAAGGATGGAAGTAAAGCAGTCTGCCCTGAAGCTGACAAACAGAACAGTCCGTAGCTGAGAAACAGCCTTGCAATACTGTGTTCTGCCATCTACCTGCTTCATTTCAACCTGCACGCTTATCCACGAGAGATCTCCATTAGCAGGGTGTGGCTGGGGAGAACTGTAAGAGTCAAGGGGAACGGAGTATTTTTGTTGGTGTGCTGGGGCAAAGCGAGCTGCAAAACACAAAGCCTGACTCATCGGGCTGTGCTACTGACAGCAGTAACTTGGAATTGGGGAAATGGGAGTCAAAACGTCAAGCAAGCTAGGAAACTCAAAAGTTCCTCCTCTAGTTCTTCTAAAGAAGAAAATATAAAAAGGAGAGGGTACTAGCAGAAGAAAAGTGAACAGACTCAGCTGTTTGCATAGGGTGCGGGTCAAGAAAGTCTGCATGAGGTTGCTCAGTAGAGTGAGTAAAAGAAATTAAGAGTCCTCTATTTTTCTGGGTGCTGGTAAGCCCCTCTAGGACTTAAATATTTTTAAAAGGCTTTGTGCTTATTTTCTTAGTGCCATGACAAGCTGCAGAAGTATTCAACGGAGTGTATGTAAAACTATTTTCGCTGGGGAGTGAAGGGGAGACTTACACATTTGTGTTGTTAAATACAACCAGCATCTCTTCTGTAGTATCACAGTTGTGTCCTAAGTTTATATGCGTCTCCAAAGAACAAGTACAGCAGTATGTTATGACTTACATGTGGAGTTCCTTTCTACAGAAGTGTGACTGCCCTGAATACAATCTTATTTATTAGTTGAAGCTTCAGTTTCATAGAATATTTGGCTGAAAAAGGTGTACTGTCGTTTAACGTACGTTCTGCTCCAAGGCAGGATCAGCTCCAGCTACTTCCTGTCTGAGGCTTGTCTACAATGGTAGGAGATTTAAGACATAGTAGGCAACATACTCCAAAGCTAAACTGGTTTACATTAGACCCGTTTCCCTGATTGTTCAATTAAATCATCATCACTGTAACAAAGTCCTTCCCTTTTCAAAGTCCACTGTGGAAGAGTTACTTTTCCCCCTTCTTTGTATCAACTTTTTATGCCTTTAAGATCACTACTGTATTTAAGCTGTCTTCTCAACAATCCCAATTGTTTCAACCTTCCTCCAGGGTCATGTTTTTGAGACCTATGATCATTCATGGCACTCTCCTCTGATCTCTTTCCTGTTGGTCCACATAATTTTTTAGTTACGGAGCCGAAAACATCATGCAAATGTCAAAAGCCGTAATGCTCTCAAGCCATACAACTGTAGCTGCTTCTCTGCAACCCACAGGACCATGTCAGAAAGGCAGTTAGGTTAGTTTGCTATGATATGCATTTGACAAATCTATGGGGCTGTCTCATTTCCTTGTTTCTTTCTACACTGTTAAAATAATTGATTTAAATTATTTGTTTTGGTAGTTTTCTACAAAATGAAGTTAAACTCACTGATCTATAATTCCTTGTCCCCTCCTCGTTTCCACTGTGAAAAAGAGGCATTATGTGTTTGCCTTTTTCTTGTCTTCCAGGAACTCCTTCACTTCCCACAGCCTTTCAAGGGCACTTGCTAACAGTTCTGCAGCACAGGCCTGGCTGAAGCAAAGAACCCTGAGATGAGTTTCGCTGTATCAAACTGACCTGGAAAGCATCTCACCTAAGTGCTGGCTTGTTCTTCCCCTGTTTCAGGCTAAGTTCTTACCTTTGATATTGACACGCTAGCTGTGTTAGTCTTTAACAGAAACAGTCTTCAAAAGGTATATATTCAGCCACAAATGCTTTATCAAACACATGCTCTCATATTTTGGACAAAAATAAGAAAATATCCAAACACTAGTCATTGAACTGACTGAACACAATGGGTGAAGCAGTAGCAAGTGCCTGTAAGCATAACTGATTTCTGTGAATTGCCATTAGAATATCTTACCACTAAGAGGTCATAAGCGACAAATATCTTAATTATGTTTTGATAAATGAATTCTAATAAAGAAAAAGATTTTGCTCATGTTAAGTAAAAGACAGGATTGTCTATTTGTGATTTCTGAATACACATGCTTTGATTTTCACTTATACATCCCAGCTTTTAGATGTAAGCTTCTACTGTGACAATGGGCAGATATACCTTATAACCATCTCAGTAACAAACCTGAAATTTTATCAGTGTTGAATTAGGCAACAGAACAGAATGAGAACAGAAAGAAAAATCCAGCTTTCCATAAGTAGAGTGATCTTACTGTATAACCACCAAAATCTCAGCTGAGAAGACTATGTTGTCTGCCCTATAATAAGCATTTACTTTATCTGTGTAAGAATTTTATCCTACTATTAGTATCACACTGGTAGCATTACTTGTCACACTAAAACCAAAATCATTTAAGCAGAAAAGCCAGCAACCAACAATTTTTTTTTCCAAACACAGCAAGGTATGAATGTTATTGTTGTTTTGCTCAAAAGCTTATCTCCTTACTTACCCAGGGTGAGGGATTTGTGCGTGGAACAGAAAATGATAGCCACTGTGTCTGCTGGTGTGAAACTAGAGTTATTCCTAGAAAAGAAAGAGTTTTAATAACTTCTGATAGTAAAAACCTTCTTAAAACATCATCAATCAAATATATTACTTTGAGGATCCATATGCACATTCACATCACTTTGATCAGGTCTAGTGGCAGAAATAATTCTACCCACAAGTGAACAGTAGTGTTTGATTTTTGTTTTTTAAAACCAGAATTGTTTTTCAGTTGTGGGAAACTCTCTAATGAATACACTCCCGTGTGAAGGAGAGGAATTCTGAACACATGGCATGTAGGACACAACTTTATTCCAGTCAAGGTTATTTTTGCAAACACGCTGTAGCACAGAGTGGCCGGCTTGCCTCGAAAAAAGGATTCCTTCTCCTAGTATGTATTGTTAACAAAATGCTCAGTTTAGATAGTATATTAAGTCTACACTATGAGCACTGCTTAGTATATGTAGTTATCTTCCACTTCAGAGAAAAAACTGCATCCAAGGCTTTACACACTAGGACCAAGGCTGGGAAGGGTGGATAAATGACATACAGAGGGAGGTATATGACTGGCCAAGGGATGACCCTTTAGGTCCAAATTAGTAATCACTTTATGACATTCTAAATATTTACCATACTCTCTGAGCTGGTTACCACTTAGGGCAATTCAGATTTTGCAGTTGGGACATATCTTCCTCCCCTCAGGTTAGGTCTAGCAGTGCAAAAGCTATTTAAAAATCACTTCTAAGGTCAAGGTGTGATCTTGTCACGCAGAATTTTTTTTGTGGCACTAAAAAAGCTTAAGTAGCTCCAAGACATTGCACCCTTCTTTGTGGTTCTCCCTTACAGACATTGTTTAATTTATATAAAGCATATATCTGGACTCTGCTGTCAGAGTGCTGACTCCAGTAAGCCTCAGTGAGAGGACAGTGGTGGATATTCTGATCTGCGCTCAAGTGACTCAATAAGACATTGGCTAACACCATTCTCATGGCACTGCTTTTTGAGAAGTGGATGTACAGCTGTTCTTCCTGGTTGATATTTTAAAAGAAAAGAAAAAAAAAAAATCTAGTTCTACCAAACATTAGTTCAGGACAACTGTCTTTTAAAAATCACCATATAAACCTCACATATTTGACATATACAGAGAAGAGTGAATTGCCAGCCCTGCAAATGTATCTTGAGATGTAAAAAGTCAAACTGAGTTCTCCCTCTCATATGTCATCAGCATGTCTGCAGGGCAAATTATACCTTCAGTGACATCTGTGCAAATCCATTTTTTTCAGTGGATGAGGTATAGCAGTGATTGATTGAGATTTAACAACTCTGTAATTAACACACAAGAAAGGACAGAATTCAGGTCCTGCTCTCTGAAGCCTATGAAACTCTACCAGAGAAAAAGCAGTAAGGACAGTATGAAAGACTAAAATGAGGTCACCCCTACTCAGAAACCTGCCCTTACACATTTGCATAAACAATATCACCCAAACCAAACATTCAAAGGTTCTGATTCAGCACGTACCTTGTAGAGAAGAGGAAAGTCAAAAACATGAAGCTCATCTGTATAGAAAATACTGAAAGAGAAACAAGTTAAACTTAGATTTATATCACAGAAGTAACGATGACTTAAATGTCTGCAATTGCTGTGCACATGCCTCTTGCCCCATAGGACAGGTCACGAGCTAGGCTGCTCTAAGTCTATCTGGAGAAATCCCATGACAGACAACTGCTAAAGTCTGTCTGGAAGAACAATACATATCACTACGTTTGAGAAAGCTAGAGCTAAGTACCGGGGCTACAAAAAGCTCTTCCTGAGATAACTATTCTAAAGCAAGCATTTCTTGCCATGATGAATGGCAGGCAAGTTCACTACTATGTTGCCACCCATCTGTTTGCACTAGCTTTGCTTACTGGGTTGACAACATAAAATCTCTCAGACACGCTTTGGTTGCCAAGTATTTCAATTTAGCCTTTTTCTATTTAACAGGAGGAAGTACAAGCATGATTACAATAAATATTCTCACACACAGGGTATATTGCTCTCCCAATGAATTATCACTATTAAAGAGAAGATGATCACAGATGTTTTAATTCCCTCTGAGACAAAGGCTAGAGCTCCTGAACTGGGCAGAGTACATCAGACAAAGCAGCTCTCGTCCAAGCTCAGGCAGCTTTGTCAGTGTGGGTGGTTGCTGAGCATCCCGAGGAGATCTCTCCTCCCTGCCAGCTCTCCTGGCACTCGCAGGGCTTGGGGGATGCAGAGCCCACCCCTGGTCCATGGAGATACAGGGAGAAGCAGGCGGCTTCCCCGCTGTGCCATCAGGAGCTGGTGGCCTGTAGAGACCCAGCGTCGTGTCGGAGCGCGGGAGCTCCCCACAGAGCTGGAGGAGAAACCCTGTGACCTGCACAGACCTTTGCTGGGTGTTCGTGTGCATGAGGGGGGGAAGGGCTTTTACTTGCAGCAGAATCTGGGGTGGGTCCTCTCCCTTTTCTGTGCAAAGCTTGTGAATGCAATAAGGCTAATGTGTCCCACAGGACAGTGCAAGCCAAGACAATACATTTGATTTTGACCCCAGTTTACAACTGGGAAACATGGCAGGGATATTAGCTATTACCAGTGACATTTTCCATTCTCTCACATACATTTCCTAGGATGTATAAATGTCACCTCAGCATGCACTTAATCCTTCCTTCAGGAACTAAGGAAGCAATCCATTGTTCCTGAATTACAATTTTTCTGCAACTGAGTACTTAATTTAAGACGCAGAGAAAGAAACAATCCCTTAATGCATATAACACTGTAAAGCAGTAAGTGTTGCTACTAATTAGACCTTGTGCATGTATTTCTCTGGCTAGAATATTAACATAAAAATTACATAAAGACATTAATCAGCAGAATAATAAATGCAGTTCCATCTCAAACTCCTTGCACTCATTTCACATCCTGGTGTAACACAACACACACATCCAGCCAACGCATCCAACAAACAGAAACTTTTTCTATGTGCATATCAAACTCCGTAACTTCCCAGGGTTTTGGTTTTCTAAGTATTAAAAAAAAAGAAACCCAAATGTCTAATGTGTTCCACCAAGCAGTTTCAATGTTTATGTTAATATTCTTACTAAGAAGCTCCAGTTATGCACACTGGCAATAAAAATGTATATATAATGATTTTCAGCGTATTGCACTGCAAGGGGTATCTATAATTACACAAGGCACAACTGCCTTGCAGAGAAATAAAAGGACAGACAAGAAAGGCAATGGAATCAACCACTCTATACCAACTGTTCAAGGGAGAACATGCTTTTAACTATAAAAAGCCCTTTTTTTTTTCTTTCCCCTCACCAAAGTAACAGTCAGCACAGTAACATTACTTCATTCTGAGTTTCTCTGTATGTTGTCAGAGCTGAAAACTTCTACATCCTTCTTTTTTGCTGATAACTCTGTGCTGACTTCAGTGCATCTGGGATACACCCACTTCGAGGTAGGTGATGCACCAATTTCTTGAAATCTAACAGTTTCAGAATGCATGAGATGTGATTTATACTGTAGTATACCGTAGTTACCTCTCCCCCAGGCAAACTGAAACTCCTGTCTCTGGATAGTCTGAAGCAAGATGGGAATTCCCTGCTGGGAGAGGAGACAGTGCCCGTGTACCACTGCCTTGCTCTGGGAGGTAGTGATCTGCACATGTATTCTTAACTGATGGCAAGGATACCAGCAGGCTGTTCCCAAACTCTGCAAGAAACCTGTTCATCCACAGAAATATATTAACACATTCAAACTCCCAATTAGTTTCTAATATAATATGGTAAGAAAGAAGTATTTAAAAGTTAGAGCAGTGCTTTTGAGTAACAGCTCAAACCCAAATCTTTCCCTTCTGTTTGCAAAGCAACATGTGTGCATTTACAGTTGTTTAATAACAAAGAAGCCAAAACAGAATGGCCACAAACACTTGGAAAATAACACTGTGTCCCTTTAGAAAGGGAGGGCCACTGAGCAAGCACACCTAAATAGCAGGGGTCATCCCTCTTTAAATGCTTACTCCTCAATACCTTAAAAGCATTCAGCCCCTAAGAGGCCTGGCAATTTGGTTTACTAGATGCATTAAAACGACAAGCTCTAGCCTCGTGCCAGTATCCCCACAGCCCCACCCTTTCCAGTCCATACAGCTCATCACACACCTGAAACACAGGTAACAAAAGCCTTAAGGCTGAACTTACTTATGAACACTATTATAATCAGGCTAAATTTATCAAGGTCGATATTTGGGTTGGCGAAAGTGTCACAGAACGTTGTGTAGATGATCATCAGGAGCACACAGCTGCTGATAGCGCCAAATGGAGGCTTCTTCCTTTCAAGCCAGTCCTTGATGTATCTTCGGACAATCTGAAACACAGAAAACAACAGGTTGCCTCTTTTCAAAGATGCAGGGAGCCAAGTTGGGCATCACAAAGTGAATCTGACAGCGGAAAGACACAAAGAGAAGAGAGTAATTTGGATGACGGCCACAGTGGATTTCAAAGCTTCCCTGCCACACAACTCTTCTTCTGGGGAATTTAACATTTGTAGTGCAACTTCCACTGGGTGTCCATAATGAGAGTATATTTTCAAGTACATTCAAATCCATCCTTAATCATGCCAAATGTTCTTTGCTAGCTGTCACTGAGACATGCCCATTAAGCCTCCCCAAAGTTTATCTCCTCTGCTGATACTAATGGATGTATGTAATTATCACAGTCCCCTTTGCATCAACAGACAATTCCAAGTGCAACTTTGGGAATCTTAAAAATCTGACATCTTCAGGAATTTCATGATGGTAGATAATCGAAAGTGATCCATGGAACATTTTAATATTTAAATAGCTAGCGATGCACCAGAAGTTTTTAATTAAATTATAACTCAAGCTTGAAAAGCAAAAGTGCATGTGTTGTGGGAGTTTAAATAATTTAAACTCTGAATATCTAGAGTTTTTTGTAAATCCAAAGACAAATGCCATTTGCACGCTTTTAGAATACCAGAATTAACACATGAAAACAAGGAAACCTCCTGTACTTAGTGGAACTTTTGCACTTTCAGGAAAAAGAATTTCAAGTTGTTTTTCAATAATTTTTTAGAAACAAGTATAAATTTCAAAGTAACTTCAACTTTCAAATTATGCCAAATAGTACAGAACTAAGCCTCAGTAGATACAATGCATCTATTTCAGCCCCGCCTGGGGAGCTGCTTTTCATTTTACTCTTTACTTCATATGGTTTGAAAAAAACTTTTTAAAGCTTTTATCATACAGCTGCAACTTCTGTTAATTTTTCAGCAATCACATTATCTTGCCTAATTTCTCTTGAGAGCTCCCGATGTTCTCCGTTACCATCCTCTTTTAGCAACAACTGCACAAGATCCTGAAACATTTCTACCAGAGGGCTCTAAAGGTGTCTCGTTACCTTCCCAGAGCGGTACCGTTAATAAACATCACCACTATCAGCTTAATAAACCAGAAGATTTTAGAGGTATTCAAGATTTATATCGAAGCATCATCACCAATGCTGCCATAGGACCATTTCACACGCTGTGTGAAACGCGGGGCTGACCTGGCAGCCATCAGTTTTCCTCACTGCTTTCCCAGTTTGCCTGCAAGTCTCTCAACTGGGGAGTCCTGGAAGCAGCTATCCCAGTCCCCACAGCAAAGAGACTTCACTGACCACGTGGCAGGGCACACACTGAAAAGTTGGCACATGGGGTTCACACAAAGCTAAGCAGGCTGAAGGCCACCACTTACCTCCCAGCACTCCTAAGCTTCCTGCTGATGAATAATAGCAGGCTTACAGGAAACCACGTAAGGGAATTCTCAACACCCCAGTGAAAACACTCAACTTTAAAATGTCACACTTGCCAGATGTTAAAGGGAGAACACAACTCAGAATGTACGGCCAGACTTCTGAAAGAGCACTCAATAGAGCTCCTTCAGCCACCTCCTAGGTAGGGTAGGAATAAGACCCTGCATTGATGAAAGAGAGAGAAGAAAGCTCGGTGAAGATATTTAGTGTGGAAGACATCAAATGGAAAGATCAGTTTAGTCTAATCTGAGCAAATCTGGGAACGTGTAATTATCAGAAGCAAAACCCAAAAGTCTTCCACCTCTAAAGTGATTCTTTTCTAAGGGAGTTAAAAAAAACCCCAAACTTATTATCCCCTAAATTAAGGTCATATGGGTGAAAAATAAAAGCTACTTAAGACCACCTATTTATTTACGGTCCTTCCAGAAGATCTGTAGTGAAAGCAACGAGATGTTGAAAAAGGAAAGTGATGGTTAATTTTGCCACGGTACAACTTATACTGGAGGTATTTATTATGAAAACTATAACCTTGTATGTTGTTATTATCACACACATGACAATAACAACTTCATACACATTTATCACGGACTGGGATAGAAAAGCAAAAACCTTTTAAAACTGCAAGTGCAAGCACTATTTCAATACAAATCAATTTTATAAATTTTCTAAAACAGTATTTCAGTGTAAGTCAATTTAAAGATTTCCTCAAAATCTTCAACCAGCTGACAACTTTTTTAAAATATCCACCTCTATCGGGTCTGGAGTTATTGTGAACCAACAACCGTAAATACTGGTACAGCTTCTTACTGCACGCTGTATTTCTTTTTAAATGGCTTAGTTGGACCCTATGCAGAACAAAACTGTGGCTTCAGGAAATCATCTAACCTATCCAGTGTCATGCTAAAACTGTACTGTCAAAACACAGACAAAATACATCCTCTCCAACACAGAATCCTATACACTTTGGTCTTCTCACAAAGTTCAAGAAGAGCTATAATTTCAGAGGTCAGTTCAGCCTACGATCCCTGACTCAAGGCAATGTAAATTCTTGTAATTGAAGAGTGGAGAAATATAACCCTACAGGTATCTGTAAAAACTCAACTAGATTTTTCACAGGGAAGCTCACATCAGCTTATTCATTTTGACTGAAAAACAATCCATTTGTTACTTATTCATGCCCTGCAGAGTTGTTTCAGGACAAGGATGCTTTGAAAGCCTTTTAATTCTTAACCCAATTCTATAACTTTTCAGGGTTAACACAGAGCTGGAAAAAAAAAAAAAAGTGAAGATTTGTAGTGAAATAACTATAAATCCCACAAATATAATAACAACACCACACAATAAAGTACAGAGGCAGGCAGGCAGGCAGAGAACCCTGTTGTTCTGCGGTGCTGGCACTCTCTGACAAAGTCTAACAGAGGTTGAAAAGCCACGAGCAACACAGATTGAAATGATTAAATAAAGAATCTCACAGGTAATTTGGAGCCTTGGTAGAGATATTAAGCTCCATTTGTCTGCAAACGCAGCAAAAGCCAACGCAATCATTTGAGCAAGTTATGGCCTGTACGAAGGACACCAGACCAGCGTGCCACCTCTCAGCTGAAATAACAAAGACCAGTATTTTGAAGTGCACACCAGTACACAGGGGACAATGGAGGGACAATACTGGTGTTTGTTTCCCAAACAGTTGAGAAAACATCTGAGCTGATACTCCTGTGAAAAGCTGAAGTAACAGCCTGGTGTAGAAATACGAGGGACTAACATCCAAAACAGATGCATCAGAGCAGCACACTGATGGGAAAGAGCAAAAGGTGGAGTGCTCTTCAGATGCAATAGTTCCACAGTTCCTGCTGAAAGGAAACTCCTCACATAAAAAATACAGTTAACAACAACATCTTAGGAGGGTGGGGAGAGGTAGGCAGAGAAGTTGGAAGCATAATCATTGTGTGAAACAGAAAAGCATTTTAAAACGCACTTTCCAGGGGGAAATGCTGCAGGACACTATCATGTTGCAGAGGATGCACCACTTTTAAGGTACAAAGGCCTTGAAATCTGTATCCCTGCCGAGGCTCCTGCAGAATTACTTCTGCAAGGAGGGCTTTGGAGCCTCTGCTCCTACGGTGGAGATCACATTAGGTAGGACAAACTGCAAAGATCTTTATGCAGATTGAAACGCCAGCCCCAAAAAGCAGGGAATGCCTGATGGCTGACCTGGAGGTTGCATATGAAAGAACAGGGCACAGTGAATCCCTCCCTCAAAGTGCTGTTTAGGGGAGAGAAGAGAGGAAGAGAAGCAAAACTTTGTGGGTTTTTTGTATACTTTCATAGTTTATAAATAACCTGCATGATGAAAGATGATGATAAAGAAAAGTTAGATGATAAAAGAAGATCAACATGTCCATCAGGCAACTACCTCCTGGTGACTACATCCTGGAAATTTCTGAGGTTTTTTTAGAAAGGCATCAGCTCGATTTTGCTTCAAAACACAGTTCCAAGCTCAAAATTTCCTCTTGTCCAGGTTTTTATTTTTAAGAACAAAGGAATGTAATTCCACATGGATTAACAGTATTGTCCCCATTTCAATTCAGTTATTCTACCAGAATGGTTACATCCCCAGTATTTTACCTCCAGACTGCCCTGTATCCTGCCATAACCTCCCTGTCTCAATACCAGCCTCCCTAAGCAAAGGTTAGCTGCTCATCTGCTTAATTCACTTAGCATCCACTGCACAAGGAAACACGATGTGTTATTCCAGGAAAGCAGGTAAACAATGCTCACCTGTTACAAGATCATACATCAAAATAGCAGAAGATATAGAAAAAACATTCACTTATCTAATGGTACCTTCATAACAGTGATACTGTATACCCAGAGAAATTTGTCATTAAAATAGAGCAGGCAGGTGGAAACAGTTTAGCTGAAGCTCTGGACATACAAAATAAAAAATGCAATAAACAATGTAATTCATTAATGTTCATTATTAATTGAACTTATTATTAGGGCAAGGAGCTCCCCCCTCGTATATGGAGTAGAATAATTTCTGACACTTGTAATACAGTATGTCTTTTAAAAATTATCCAGATCTTCATTTTACTTCTTTTTTTTAAATTCATGAAGTGAAAAAACCCAAGGGAAATGGTTATGAAGTCACTTTTTCTATTCCCATTATACACAAGAGGGTATCTCTTGGCACTTACACCATTACACCAAGTAGCTTTTTCCTATTCCGTCAACTTTTTGGGACCGATTTAATCTGGAATAGAATATGCAATGTTTTTACTGCACTTGCACTCCTCTTGTTGATTACGTATTGGTAGGTACTTCTAAATACCCGGACACAACACCTGGGGCTTTACCATTTGAACAAAAAGAACACAAGTCACTTTTTCCTTACGTTGAAACACACAATGGAAACAATCTGAAACTACGCTGGATTATCACTATACCTAAATGCAGCAGTTACCATATGTAGCCTGTCTCTTAAGGTGAGATTTCTACCTCATTCTTACCTAACATTATTACTGCTTATAAGCAACGGGCCTTTGCAATGAACTCTGCAACGCACAATTTTCTTTTGAGAAAGCTTTGAGTCAGGCTACATATATTGAAGAACTTCTCAATATCTCTTCTTACATATTGATGGCAAAGCAAGAAAAAGGACTGCATTCAGTGAAGCTTGGAAGACTTGAAAGGTGGAAAAAAATGAACTAAGATGATAGCAACTGTGAAAACCAGTAGAAAGAATCAGATGCTGGGATGGAAGGGAGATTATGAGGGTTGTAGAAACGACATAAATAAGATACAACATCCTTCATAGGTTTGTATAGAATAGACATCCTCCATCTAGCCACAGTCTGCATCACAGTTCAAATGCAGATCTTCTTCCAAAGCAGAACTCCTATGGCTTCAGCCAGACCCTGTCCCGTTAATTTAATAGGGGCCGTACCTGGGTGAACGCACGCGCTCTCACCTTTTCCTCTATACTGCTAGAAAGCTCCAAACTTTGCCCTTGTTCACCCACCTCTTTATATCTTCTAGGACATGAAGAAATGTCAAATCTATCCTTATTCTAGGGAGTGTGCAATCTAGTATTTTTTTTCTGAAAACGGGATGGAAAAAACCCCACATTTTTGCAATCTGTGGAAAAAAAAATAAAAACTCCTTTTTACAAGCATCTTGTTTTCTTTCCTCAGCTTACGAAACTCCCCTAAAAGCCATCTTACTCCATTATGTCAGCCAGTGTACTCCCGAGAGATAACTCCTGACATGTATATGCCTTCCAAGCAAGCTTTATAAAACCCACACGAGGCCGTTTTCAAAATTAACTTTCACATTTTGGGGTAATTTACAACTGTTGCTTTAAAAGCTTACAAACAGGTGCAAGATGGCAAAAACGCAAAGGGAGCCTGTAGCAGCGGTCCATGTTTTCCTCATACTCTGTAGAGACCAGGTTCTGTTCCCTGTTTGAGGCAAGAGCCCAAAGGGAGTGAGCTGTGGTCTGAAGGCTGCTTATCTGCCAGCTCAGTTTTCTGCAACAAGCTTCTAGAAGCGCTCATCTCCCAGGGTACCACTCCTCCTTCCTGCTGCTCCCCTGGACTTTGAAGAGAAAGTAGAGCTACTTCCATGTGGATTTAAGTTACAAGAACGAAAGGATTTGACATTGTTCCTTTTTTAGAACAGTTTCTTTAACTGTTGTTTTCCTCACCCACCCACTATAAACAAACACGAGGCTTAGCTGAATAGCTCCTTCTGCTCCCCACCAACTGCCACTTACCTTTCCCTTTCAATTTCTCATTCTTTAAAAATAAATACATTGTTAAGCTTTTTAGTATCAATTTCACTGACAACTTGTATTGCAACATAGCACCCTTTTAGAGTTGTGTTTATAAGCACACCTCCCAAATGCTGATAGGGTTCTTCTGGAACATTTTGGGCAATGATGCAGAAGGCACTTAAAATCCTTTACTTGTAGGACATCAAGATTTTTTGTGTGTGTATGACTGGATTCAGCGAGGGTTGCTGTACAACTGGCTTCATTTTATAGATTTGGGAAGAAGAACTACTTAGAATCATAACATTAATTTTAGCTTTAGTTAAGGTCTGTTTAATGTGAAGCGCCCACTTTACGCTGGCAGACAAATTACCAATGGGGCAACTAGAGAATGCATGAATGATAATGTACAGACAAGCTTTTTATTATTTATTCATAGAAAACAGTGGGTTTTGGTGTGCTGCTTTGAAAAATGTTCAAACTAGTAGAATATAATGAAAGCACAGTGAAAATTCTATTTCATTAACATTTAATCATAAATCGCTCTAATATAAAACATAAAATAAAAGTCTGTCATAAGCACTTAGGTGTAGAGAATGGAGAAAGTCTGCAAAAAGGGAGAAGGAAATATTGCCATGGTTTTCACTGTTCCTGTTATCTGTCACTTCAGAATTAAAAAAAAATAAAATAAGCAAAGAAACAACAGTCTTCAGCCAAATCTCACAACTGGTCACGAAGAAAATGCTTAGATGTTTCTCAAACCCTTACATTTTGCTATCTAAAAGCATTACCAGCATCTACAGACAAGGAAATAACTATTTTAGCAAATTCACAACCGCTCAGGAGCGGCAATCTCCATCAGAACTCTGCTACACAGGAAAAAAATAATCAGAACTTCAGGCTGTCAGAGCAAATTCAAAAATCTTTTCCACGAAACGTCTATTACCGTGTTTATCGTATAACAAGTATTCTCAAATTCCCCTTAGAGGAATACAAGAGTGGTGCACAAATAACAAGCTCTTACTACAGATCTTCGAGGCTTATAGAACATTAGATTCTTTATAAAATACTATAGATCATGTCTCTACTCAAGACCTCATCAGAGGGGTCTTATTCATTACTCTGTAAATACAAACACAATACTACACTAACAATACTGATTTCAGTAAGATCACAGTGCCAATCAGCAGCAGGCATCGGTAGGCACAGGGGATGCAGGTCAGAAGTGTGGTTTGGGTTTAGACAACCTGCGTGTCTCTGCCTCTCTCCTTACTGAAGGCCATCTCTCGGTACCTGCTATCTGTAAGGCTCAGTGCCTTTCTGGTAACGTAGCATCTTCCTCCTCCTCCTTTAACAGTTCTTTCTTTACCTAACCAATGGCAGCCACCACCTGAGCAGAGCCTGTACCTGCAGCCCCTGACACATTTCAGTGTCAGGAGCTAGAAAAGTGTGTTTGACTCCTGTTAATGGCAGTCTTACCACAATGAAAAACTGTTTGAGAAACAGTAGAAAATACGCATCAATTACACTATTGTGACTTCTTTCTCCCAGACATCATTAAAAATTCTGACAAGTCAGCCAAGCAACCAAAACTCTTGATCCATTTTGCCATAAAGCAAACAAAAACCTCCAAACAAAAACCTAAAAGCACCTTCTCATCTACTTTGCTTATATCCCAGGGGCTGCTCAGACAGGCAGCTCTGCAGCCTGCTCAGGAAATGAGCATTTAGGCAACACAGGTTTTCCCAGAGGCGAGATTTATTTTTTTTTTCATGGAAAATAAAGCCCTTGGAGAATGCTTCCTTTAAGCAGCCTGCTCTGTTTTACACTGCTGTGGATCGAGGGTAAAGCCTCTGTTGATCACAGCTGACTTAGGAGGGCTGAAGAGAAGCAATCCTCCAAGCAGGAGAGTTCAGAGCTCTTTTTTTTTTCCCCTCAATCAAGCTCTTTGCTACCAGGTAACCTTACCAGACATTCTTCCACTGACTTTCCTGCTGCACAGTACGACTGTGCATGGTAAGGAATTGACATTGTGGGCATGAAATGATAAATTAGAAGTAATTGTTGAAACTGCCATTCATAAATTGGGGGCCATTATCTCTTAATGCATCTGGAATCCCAGAGTGAGCAACTTGTGATTCACAAAGCAGTATTTTGAGCTGCTGTGCCGCGTGCTGTGCAACAGTGCAGTAATGAGCAGTGGTCTACAACCTAAATGCAAAACTTCCCATTTGATGGGAACAGCTCCATGCCACCTCCGGATGGAGGGCAAGCAGACCTCTCACTGTAGCTCTTGGTGTCAGTCCTTATCTTGCTTATTGTTTTTCCCTGATCACTGCACGTCATTTTAAACCCACCTTCAAAAATGGCTTCTATTCCTATCCGGGCAGATTGCTTTACCTTTCTACAGTTCTACCTAATCAAGACAATAAATGTAAACTGTAGCTATCTTTAGCATTTCCTCTCTCCCATATCCTCTGAACAGATATAATCACGTGCAATAACTTTAGGAACAAAGTCTTTATGCTTAGAGGAATGTGAGCTATTTCTGTTGACCATTCACTTCCAGAAACTGCTTTCAAGGAGAGACATCCTGTTTCTTCTTGAAATGTATTTATAAAAAACAAACTCTTAAATTAATTTGTGATCGAGTTGCACAAGCTTTAAGAGTCTCTATTTTTTTCTCTCAGTCTTCATCAGAACTCCTAAATCACATCTGTTCTCAGTTAAGTCTCATCACAATACTGATTTTGAACTTATGATCAGAGCACTTATTTCGTATGACTACTGCTCAAATCATGTTACTTAGCCTTGTTATTTGATGTAGCCAAAAAACCCACCCCAACTTCACCAGCTAGCTCACATAGCAATTGCTTGTGACAACTTTCCAAAGTAACATGCCTATAGTATAAGTAATAAGTCTATAGATGACATGTCCTCTTGAAATTTTGCAACCGCTTTGTCTAGCCATCTTCCATCATCTTCAAACTTCCTGCACTGCAGCACAGATCACTGACACTCCATCACTATGTTACTTTATTGATAGATCTGCTGCCATGCTATTCCTTCCTGAGAAATTTCCAGCTATGGTTTTCAGTTTTTGGACCTTTCAGAACAAGAGGATTCAAGTACTTTTGTCCACTTGTCCACTTTTGGTAGAGACTTCATTTAATTTTATGAGCTAAGACCGTGATACACAGGTAGGTTCATCAGCAACCCTTTGTGGCCCTAATTAATAGGGAGATTCTTAGGCATTTAACTCAGAGCATGTGAGCAATTCAATAGTTTTCAGGGGCACAGAGGTCATGTCCATTTTCCACGTGGTCTGGTTACAGCCAGATTACACAGGTAACTCATGCTGGTGGCTACTGTCATATTTATCATACTTTTCTTCTTATTAGACTTTAATGGGGTTTTTCATCATGTAAGAAACCAACTTCAGTAGGACTTCTGCTGAGTTACAGTACATGCCAATTTTGAAATGTACAACTGTAGCTTGGTTCAAGACAGACTGTTCTAAGGAGTGCAGGCAATGACAAATGTGCTTAACCTTGTGCAGGGTGCTCCTTCACAGACTTTCATTCGCCTACATTTTAAACATGCCTTCCATTTCAAAGTCTGCTTTAGGCTGACAAAATTCAGAAAGCTCTAGCTGAACCCAGAGTTTAAATTGGATGCTAGTATCAGAAATGGTTGCCCTTGGGAATGAACTGCAAATCCCACTGATATTCCCTTTGTGTATTCTGAAAGCCTGAGAACAGCAAATGTTTACAAGTATGTAAGAATTAGGCTTCAGATGTTTTGGTGCCCAAGAATAGTGGATACTTCTGACAACTTTTGGTCTTAATATAACAATTTCCCACCATGACGTGGAAGAAAGAATAATTAATATTAATATTTGGGGAATAAAAAGATACTACAGAGACAAGTGTCACAGAAAACCTTTTATTTCAATCAGTATCTTCACATTCAATGAAAGATTTCTATCATATGCCATGAAAAATAAGGCTTTGTGTTACATTATGAACACCGAGTATAAAATGAAATATTGAACAGCTGCTTATTCCACGAATATCCTCCATCCAGTGTAACAAATGATAGAGCCGTGCAGAAAGAAGTGTTTGCAATTGTGCAATTAAAACCCTTACTATAAAACATATGCAAAATGGCCTTAATTCTATGATTTCTTAACTTCTGACTGCTTAGCCCTTCTATCTTTTTTTAATGTTGAGAATTTTTTATTCCTGTGAGTAGTAGCAGATACACTACAGAGGGAGAACTTCTTTCGTCATCCAGGCAAAGGGCGTGTGACAAAAGGACTGCATCGTATTCTCAAAGCTCATTTGTATGAGGCTGGAATTCCTCACAGTCTGGGCTGCCATTTTTCCCACTTTATGTTCACAAACTCCCTTCTCGATGTGCAGTAGCGTATGTTTGTGGTAGTGAGGGACAGATGCTCAATCTCAACAAAGATCAATGTGGCTCCAGGGAGCACTGTAGCATCTTTTCTCTGATATTAGACTTCGCTATCCTGAGGCTGTTCCTATGTGGCAGCTTATCTGGTTGCCAGTCTGTCTTAAAGATAGCTCTCTTTATCTTATTTTTTTAAATAAGAATGTATATTTAGAAGACATACCTGTCCAATAATAAGGGGGACTACAACAGTCATAAACAGCTGCGAGAATATAGATGTAAAAGGCACAGAGGAAGATGATCCAAGCTACAAAATAAAAACATACCATTAATATTGCATTTTTTCTCAGTTTCTGCAAATTTCATACATAGGTAGCACACATTAGTATACATTTTATCTTACACAAAATCTTGGAGGTACATGCACAGTCTTGGAAGTATGTGCACACGCGTTTATAATTGTTAAGTGCCAATATAGCACTTGGTATTCCACAATAACAAAACTAAACCAATCTCTGTTTGATTATTTTATAACCTAAGGTAACAGTTCCATCAGTATGCATTTAACTGAAACCCTGCTATACATACGCCGAATAAACAATATAAGCATCTGTAGAATGACAGTCTAAAAAGACGAGGAGTGAATCTTCCTGACTAAACAGTTAGCTCAGCTGCCTTTACCATTTACACAATTATCAGGCAACCAAAGTTGGAGGAGTTATTTCGCTAAATAAATAATAAGACAGTGAAGACAATCACACGTTTTATATCAATGACATTAAACCACAGATCAACTGAAAGTATATATCTATTCTTTCATTAAGACATCCAAATTGTGACAGGCTTCATCTTTAAATAGGTGATCTCTTTATTTACAATTATAAATGCTAAAAGCACTTTTTTTTTCAAAGATGCAGGTAGAAAAGGTGAACAAACAGCCAGTGGAATATTTGCAACCTAGTTCAGAATGCTTAGGAAAATACACAGTATTTTTTACATTCTGACTGGACTTGGTTTATGCTAGGTCACTGAGAAGCTTCATTTAGTGTACTTTAACTCATCTTTAACAGCAATAGAATACACATTAAGAAATGCATAGTAGGAAGGCTGAAATAGTGTCATCAGAGCTTCCACAGACAACTAACTGTTGGCTTTATCATGAGGGTAAATGATAGAACATTGAGGATTTCACAGATCCACATTACTGTGTATTTTGCACTTTGCTGTAAAGATCCTCAAAACGATGACAGAATTCAGAATCTTTTCAGCTCCATCTAAATGATGCTGATTTGCATTCTCACATACATCATTCTCATAAATCATGCTCAGATTGCATTATACTTTTGACACTTCTCTTCCTTTCAAAGCTACCTGCAGGCATGACAGACAAGGTGATCATACAACCTAGTCACTTCCTATAACTGCTAAGAAAAATCAACATATGGCCATAAAAATGTGTTTGGCATAAAACAAGATACTTCAGAAATCCAAAGAACAGAAAAATCAGAAATACTTCACATACTGAAGTATTTTACTTCATTCAGAAAGGTACAACTGCAACCCTTACCTACAGGAAATAATCTGGTGAAAAAACACCAATTATACCACTTCTGCAGTGACATCAGGGCTGGGAAACATTACAAAAGGGAACTAACTTCTGACACTAGAAAACCATGGGACTTTAGAATGTTTGGCCAGCTTAGACTTTAAGAGAGTGGGACCACACCGAATCTGCTCTTTGTTTAAACATACTCCACCACTTGCTTTCACATGTCCCTTTCTGAACACCCTGTAGGCAGAGAGCCTTGGATATGTACAGGATATGGCCGTTTCCTACGTGTTACCTTAACTGGCAGCATCAGGTAAGACTCATAGTTTGGCCATGTAACAAATTACAGCATCTCATCCCCATCACCTCCAATTTTAACACAGGCACAGAAGATGGCTGGAGGGGAACTGAAGTTGATGTCATCACTGAGACTTTTGGGCTGCAAGTGAGAGCACCGAGATGAAGGTGGATAAATTTCCAGTGGAGTCGAGAGGGAGAAGGAACAGCTTGCAGGGGAAGATTGAGGCCACCCACATGACTACCTGAAGTCAGGCAGTACAGCTACTCCATTCCCAAGGGGCACGGGGCTCTCTGCACGATTCCTTGCAGAAAGTGGGGCAGAAAACTCCATCATACCACTCATGATCTCCTTGTTTTTTTAATTCTTGTAAGGAGCTTCTGAAATTTTAAAAGGTCCATAGTTTTTTTCAAACTGTATTTGGACTTATTTTCTTCTGCATGCTGAGGAGCTAAAAGCATTACTTACTGTGGATTCAGGGAAGCTTTTTCAAGTGAAAGTGAAGATTTTTAAACTTTAACATCTGCCTGAGTCACAGAGGAGTGAATCTAATAAGCAGCCTGTATGCCAGGACTCTGTATGCCAGCACTCCCTGCACGGATTCACAAAACTAAGACACTGTGGCAGAGGTTCTTGTGCATTTTATAAAAATGTTGATCAGACTTCTCTCACTACTTTATTTGATGCCCAGGTATGCTAAAGGACCCACAGCTAATGGACGCAGAACTTGGTCAGGACTGCCTCAACATTTGCAGGAAGCAAACCCAGCAGGCTCACAAACATGAGTGTCTCATGGACTCTCAGACACTGCCTGGATTCCAGACTTCCTTTGAACTTGGGTATGTTCATCACATAGGTTTTGACAGAGAAGTGGGAACTGAAGAACAGAGGAAACAAAAAGCTTGATACAGTGTTAACCAAGCCTTCCTACACGTTTACAAATGCAAATATTCTCTCTGAATGAATAAGAATGATTTTGCTCAGGTTTTAGTTAGATCAATCTAAGTTCTGTGCTCCATTTGCTGTTATGAAACAATTTATTTAAAAAAACCCCATACCTAGATGACCTGCATTGCACCAAAATTAGCATTGTGCTAAGATGTCTGATTATATTTGGCTGCTCTCCTTGTTCTAATAATGTCCATGCCTATAAATGAACTTTTCCTCACAGGAATGCAGAGGTACTGTAAGGAATGGTGTAAAAACATAATAGAATCAAACTGGTGCAAAAAATTCATAAAATCAAACCACTAATGTACAGCTACAAAAATAATCTGACTGGAATCTCTTATGGAAGATAAACTGCACCATTTCATGAAAAAGCTATCAGAAATTTTCCTGTCAGCATATTGACTATGTGTTAGGTTTTTTTAAATGCATTTGCATTTTTTTAAACAGAAGTTTGATATTGTAAAGTGACTGCTATGTGACATCCTGGATAGCAACATTTCAGTTAAAGGTTTATTAATAAGCCAAGCCTCCTTAGAATGGACTCACTATTCAAAAAAAAAAAGACTCTGAAAATTCATGTTTCTGGAAAGGCACCTCTCACTTAAATAATCAGAGTGATTTCAGAAGGACAATTCAGATGAGCAGGAACTGCACCTTCTGCAAGCATTTGCTGGATATGGCTCTGATTAAAGAGAATTCCAGGCAAATCTTTCCAAACAATTCTGTCACCATGCAGTAGTTCAAGCCTGACCTGCAGCGTTCTTGCTAATTTAGTCCTAGACCTGTCTTCTCAGGAGAATTCCCGTTCTAAAAAAACACCTAGCAAATTATTTAGTGGGTTTCTTTATGAGTTTGTGGTACAAACATTGGCTTATCCTTAATTGATAGGCTATATTTAACTTGTTGTGGTAAAAACAAAAAGCAGAAACCAAACAGAAAAAAAATCTTCCTTTCCTAAAAACCAGACAATTCCATGTCCCAGTCTAGACCACCTCCACAAGCCAGATGTTCCAGCGTTCTCTTTCTGGCCGAGCAGGCAGGTGTTCCCCTGTCTACAACTGCCACTGACTCAGAAGACACACACCTCCTACCAGTCACACCGAATTATAATCCAGTGCCACATGTGCTGCACATACTGAGTCCACTTTGGAGGCAGCTGTCCTTTGGGGCTTTACTCTTCCAGCCTTCTCCTGCAATTAACACGTTTCCTCAGGCTGTGTCTTTGTGCTCTTCATACACCATCAGCCAGAGTAGGATGTTCTTCCTACTCTACTGCTTTAAAGGAACTCTCATGCAGAGCATTTAGGTATCCTGGTAAGGCAGAGAAGCTGTGTAAGATGCCAGCTCCTAGTGATAGACCAAGAGTCATTAGTACTGAAACTGTCCGCATCTAATCAGTGCTGATAGCAAGAGAGGGAAGGGAGGGGGAAGCATATCACTGAGAACAGAGCTTCTGTAGAATGTATTAAAATTTTTAAATAAAGGGTTTAATTCTGTCTGTCAAAAGCTTCAAGGGGCTGAATGTCCAACAGAGATCACATTCAGTGGTTAGCAGTCATGCATTTTAACAAATAGATCTTTCACTGTTAGTCTTAAAAATTAAAGGCATATATAAGTCTCTAGCTCAACTAAAGAAAAGAGATGCTCTGGTCTTAAGGTATATTCTGCAAATTCTTGCATATTCTCTATGCTTCCATGGCCATGGAAACTGATTTGGCACAAATCTAACTGTCTTCATATACACTCCACTTTTGATTAAATAAATAAATAAAATCAAAGCTTCATCATCAGAAACATGGAAAAGGAAAAGCTGGTTCTATGATCCTATTAAGACATGTGGTTAGCTTCTGCTACGTAGAAGCAGGATGTGTACTACAAAGACTTGTACAGATGAAAATTTAAAGAGCAAAACCAACTGGAAAATAAAAGTCCTCCACTGAAACATTACATATTTTAGAATGTTATACTTAGGAAAATTTACAGTATTTTGTGTGTGTCAGGAAGAGGGAGGGCCTCTGTTATTCTCTGTTATTTGTATCTAGTTTAGATAACAATGTCATGAAAAGTAGATTTAAAAAAGGAATAAAATGATTAAGCAAATATTTCACAGCAGTCCTTAAAAAGTTCTGGTTAATTGTAAAGAGCTTGAATCAGATCAGAGAATTTTTGTCTTTCCAGTGTTTAAACAGAAAGGAAATGATGAAGTAAATAACCAGGTAGAAAATAATGATGCACTTTAATCTTCCACATGGATGAGTTGATCTGTTAACAGCTAATGCACTATGCTGCTGTAATCAGCCTTTTGTCACATACTAGTGAAATCCATTAGCTGCAACTTCCTTATTAAGTTCCAAGTCTTTCCAGCTACTAAAATATTTGCATATTTAATGATTCATTTGACTGGTATCAGCTCTCATTTGCCAAGTGCTTGAGAGGAAAAACAATTCTCAGTGTACAGAAATCCTGTTTAAAAAAAAATAAAAAATATATCGAAAGGAGCTGTCATAACATATAAAAAGATTTCTCTGAAATATATGGGACTAGAGAAGACTTGGCAAAAATTTGAAAAAGAAATTAAAAAAAATATGAACAACTTTTAAAACAACGTTTTAATTTAAGAATTGTGAATTTAGGGGAAAGCTTTTAACTTCAGTATTTTAATCAGCTTCTAGTTTCATTCACACCCTTGTTCACCAGTCACTTTATTTCACTTTTCTCTGCAATACTTGCAACAGAATTTCCTTCACTTGTCTACTCCTGGATTCTTTCAGCAATGCTACTTTCTAGTACTTATGGCACCATCACTACAATGCCAGCATAAAAATACCTATTCAGAAATTTGAGAGAGTACCAGAACAGAAAACATCACTGAATAAATCAAGAAAAGTAGCAAGCTGATAAAGCCTTAGGAAGATTCCATTTTGACACAAATGTCATGGTAATCTTCTTTGGTAAAACAGCAAACATGGGAGCAATGTGTGACAGTTACATGGAGGTTTTTGCCAAGTGTATTTTTAAGAATACACATGAATTTTGCATTGGCTCCTTAACATTCCACGTTAACTGGTTTGCAGGCATGCCTCTGAAAAATGTAAAGTACATAAAAATGTAAACCACTTATCTCTAATGTTTTCTTTGATGATTTTCAATAAAAATACACACATTCTCACTCCTTGACTTTTGTTACTTTGATAACTAACTGACTGTGCTTCCAACAACTGAAGAGACCACATCTGTCAGGTGTTGAGTCTCGACAGCGAGGGTAATACCAAGAAGGTGGCAGAGCTGGGATCCCGTGCCATAAACCCACAGCATCACTTTGGGCTCCAACAGGTGTGCAGATGACTGATTTCTTGTATTTTGACACCAAATACAATCAACAAACCATCAGCTTGTGTGGCTTGGTAAAACTGCCAGTCCACATGCTCAGCTGCCTAAGGACAGAGTGACCCTGTCCCACTGTGGCTGGGATGGAACAGAGCAACGTTCACACAAGAAAGGGCATTACATCAGCCTCTGCCATGGTACTACAATATCTACGCCCACTCCGCTTCCAGCACAAACCCCAGAGACATGATGACCTTGCTGAGCCATCAGGCTGGCCTCCATCCTGTGCAATATAAAGGCACATGAAATCCCTCAATGAAAATAAACCTGCATTTGTACATATTCCTGGGTTTAACGACTAAAGTGTCAAACTAAGGATATGTAAATGAAATGATACAGCTACAGCTTTTGCAGAGTGAAGTGCTCCTGAAGTTCTGTGTTTCAAATGAGACATAAAAAAGGTGGTGGCATCTTAAGGTTATGGCAAAGATCACAGCACTATTATCTTCACAGTAGGATGACATCTTTTGTTCAACTGTCTTCTAGCAATGTAAATGTGCCCAGATGCTGTGTACTGAAGAATTCAAATAATAAACTGTTATTACATCGTAAAATGTTACTAAAAGTACTAAAGGAAATAACTAAACAGACCACAGACAATAAAGCTGGACCTAAGTGACTAACTTCCTCTAGCAATCCTTAACCTATTCAGAGTTGTTATTATTTATTGATAACAGCATAGTTATTTCCAGAAACAAAGTTCAGTCTACACTTCCAATTTTTAGTTGGTGGGGTTTCCCCCCCCCCCAAATGCAATAGAGGAAATAAAACTTATTTCTCTGCTTTAAAAAAAATTCATCATCAGTTACCTCTGGCTTCAGCTAAGTATATAACCTGGCAAGAGGAAGGCAGACAGCACCCCTCTCTGAATGCCTCCAAATCACCACGACTGAAACCCTGCAGAATGTTGCAAAGAAATGTAAACAGCATAACCTCGTGTTAACTTGGAACTGATGTATCTTACAGCCCTTTGCTTCAACACTGCTGCTCACCACATAGAGGAACTCTAATCAGTTATATACCATATATGGCACATTGCCCATTTATAACATCTTTGCTGGGAATATAACATACTAACTGTTAACAATAAAGGTTAATGTGAGGATGATGATGTTGCAGATTAATGCATCTGGAAGCCAGATTCAATAGCTTCTTATTAGGCAACATGTTTATCAGAAGTATCCATGGTAAAGGCAGCTACTCTTTAAAGTCTAGTGAGGCATCCTCACAAGAATACAGCCCAGTAATTATGTGCACAGCATTTAAGGTTTCATTAAATCAATCAGAACCTCTTAGAATGCTTTTTTTAAACTATCCTTTACCCCAGAAACTGTAGAAATGCAATTTTCAGAAATGTGACTGACAAATCTTATGTTGATCACTACTGATTTTAGATGATAAATTATTTGCATTAAATGCATTATTTATTATAAGCTTCAACACCCCTTTATCAATATTGTTTAGAGAATTTATATTTACCTTACTAGTCAATTGTGAAAAGAGAAGGCAGTTCAGAACATTATGTTCTCCGATGCCCACAGTGCAAAACTTAAACCATAACCACTACCATAGGTTAAGCTATATAGCAAAGCAAGCCAAAGGACAACGATGCATTTTATTTCTGGCAGCACTATGGGTATTTTATTCTCTGGATACAGGGAGACTGACACATGAGATCACTAATACAATAGAGAATTCAGACTATTGTAGTATGACTCTGTGGAAGAGTTGTGAGTTCCAAATTCAGGAATTAAAATTCAGTGAAGGCATTGACTTCAAAGGTCCCTGAATGGTATTCAGAAGCTTAGCTCAGCTGCTCTTGAGGTAAATGAGAGTTTTACCTTGAAACTTGAAAATTCCACCCTTTATTAACTAAGCACTAAGGCCAAGCTGCACGTCTGAACTAATGAATGGCCCAAAAAAGGTAACCAGGAAATTACTAGTCAGTGTTTCTCACTCCACTGTAACTACACAAGTACCACCTGAAATGATCAAGCAGCGGGTTGTAAACAAGTGAACTGTGTGCTGGAATCCACAACATGTTGAGCTGTCCAGATGTCTCAAGGAAACGCAAAAGAAAATTAGAGAGGTTTATGAGGGGGAAAAAAAAAAGCTTTCAGCAGTCCAAAGCACAGCCTGCCAAGGCTCAGGAACAGTGCATCGGGGTGTGCACGTTTAGTTTGCTGTCCTAAACACCTGCCACTGGATAAACTGAACCTTCAGAGAAGGTGGACCTCATCTTAGCAAGGTGTGCTGCTGGGCCACAGAATGACTTGACATGCGTCGAGTCCTCAGCAAAAATCTCAAGGAGCTTTAAATGTTTACATACCCCAAGAGAGGTCCTCGAGTTTTGGGCTTTGTGACAAAACAAGGCAGCTTTTATAACTCTCCCTATCCCCAGACTAGTTTCTTTATCACTCTGATGAAAAAATAATCCATGTGTGCATTTTCTTCAAGAAGAACAGCTCTGAGTCATGTTACAAACTGCACAATTAATGTGCATTTTACACTCTTCTCATATAAGTGTCTCCAGGGCAGGTAGGAAGAACAGAGGCATATGCTTTGCTTTCCTGTTCTAGAGCACAGTTTTACCACCTCTTTTGAGAGGTAATAGTGAAAAGTACCATTTATGGGACACAATATCTTGTTATCTGTCCATAAAGTCACCAAAGGAAAGATCATTATCTTGCTTGAAAAGATATGCAGATCATTCCTTAACCTTTCAGTTTCTACAGCAAATATCCCTTTTGGCTTTGTAGAACACCAAAACTCAGTGAGGTATAGCAGGGTGAAAGGTGCCAGTGAGCAAAAGTAAAAAGAGCTAAAGTTTCAGTCACACAGAAACAAAGCCACAGCTCTGTGGATTAACGTGGAAGAAACTCATTCCATACAGGAGGGAAGACGACAGGCAAACAGTGAGGCAAACCATTTGAAAGCAACATCTGAAACCATCTGAAAACAACCATTCCTTTCTTACAACAGTTGTCTTTTTTAATCTACTGTAAGGCTGTGGTCCCAGGTATATCATGAAAGCTTTGCTGGTGTGAATGGATATATACAATATGGTTAAAGCAGCTCTAGTGTAAACATAGCTACAGCAGATGAGTTACAGTTTGTTATAGTAAAATTAAAAGCTTCCCACACAGCTTAACTGAAGCAGTAGTTGAAAATGTTACAGCCACCCACACAGTACTATTTATCCCAGTTTAGTATACACTGCTATGTTTGTATAGGGTACACATGCTGCTTGAGCATCCCTACTATAAACAGTTTGTCACTTGCATGCCACTTGCAAACTGTTTCAGACTAACTTCACATAATCCCCCTTTCCAGGGTGCTGCTTTACATAGAATGTAATTAGTAAGAGAAACATAAAAGACAATGCATACCTCTCCTGAAATCCTTGAAATGCTTCAGCTTACTTCCCTGCTCTTCACAAAGCCACCATCCTCAGTAACTCTCACCATGCTACACCATACCATTTGTGCCAGCAAATCCTTAACACCCGCACCTCCTCACTACAAGGGACTTAGTAAAGTACTATTATCTCTCTGATAAAGCCTCTTCATTGTTCACCAACTAATATCCATACCTTTATAAAACACGAAGCTAAAATTTGGTCTCCTCCCTTTTCTTCTGCTGTAAGGAACCAAGGCCCTGCCTGAAGACTAACAACTGAAAAAGAATCTTCAACTAACAGGAACGAAGCAGCATCGCATTTTGTGATACACAGGGGCTCCACTAATTTGTCTTGCTGCTGCTGCTGCCGTCTCACTAACCTCCACCACAAAAACACCCATGGGCTTAGCTGCCCGAGAGCGAGGCTCTGCTTGTCTGCACAGCGCCTTCCCAAGTGGCCTGTGATCTGGCTGGGATCAGTATGATCTTGTCCAGCTCCTGCATGTGAAAGCTCTGCAAGAGATCTTCTAACTGGCATCTTGGCAAGTGTTGATATTTTACCCAGTCTGACTAACAGCATATAGTTGTGTAAGTCTGCAAGAACAGTGGGTTTTGGCCCTCTCAGACGGCAGTGCAGGCAGTGTTTGTGTTCACTGGGGCACACTGTGATGGCATTTCTGAGAGGCAGCTTATTTCAAATACTGCCCCCCCCCCAAAATCTTCCTCATTATTTAAGAACTGTTAAAGCACCCAAGTTTTTATCTTAAATGGACTGCCTAATAAGTGCAGGATTATCCAGGAAAAAGACATCTTAAGATCAAAATACTTACAAAAAGCAGAAGCAGAAGTGGAGTTATAACAATGCCCTGGAAGAAATAAAAAATAAAAAGTCTGTTAGTTAGGGAAGAAGAATATACTTTACTTCCTTGCACCTTAGTGCATGGAAATACACAAGCATCATTCAACATCATAGAAATGAAGTAACTAGAGGTTCAGCTTTGCTCTTTACTGTGTATTATGATCATTTGATAGACTAAAGCCAGCACAAAGTACCTAATGCTACCTGTCCTCCTTTTGCACCTAAGCCACCCTATTCTAAAAGACCTGATATACAGAAATACAGATAATTTATTTTTAAAAACATATTAAAGCTCCCCCCTCACTGTGCTGTATCTTAACTTCACTAAGCTGCTCCTCCTTAGGGGATGAATTGGGAGCAAGTCTCAGGCTACCCAGTCCCAGGTCCTCTTCTGAGCAAAAGCCTCATCAACCACGATGAACTGGGTCTCGTGACTATGTAATGTAAACTGATATCCCCCAAGGAAATGAGCTGAGATCTCAAAACTCATTTCACTTGATTAGACTTCACATCTCCCTGGTAGAAAGCAAGTCTTTCATCTAATTTAATCACACAGGACCACCTCAGCTTTCCACATCCCCCAGGCAGACCCAAGCAAAAAGGTTTGTTGTCTTCACTGACGAGGAAGAGGGTTAAAGCTGATGACTGGACAAAACAGAGGGTTTTAAGTTTCATGAAAATAAATCTTAAACTGAGTTGTTTGGGTTGGGAGTTAGCACAGTGTACATCAGTTTCATAGCTGCAAACAGCAGTTCCCCACCATCCTTCCATCTGACTTCAATATTTTATTATTGCTCAGTAAAATGATTCTATCATTTAACGCACGCTACTACACAAAGCTTGCTCAGAACCTCTCTAAGCCAAGACTATTCTTCATCCAAATACGTCTCAAGAATAACTAGTCTTTCAGCTGTTCACAAACTTTATTGTCTAAAGGACAAAAGTCCAAAACTTGCTCACATCCATCTAAAAGGATGCTTATGGTCTGTTTGGTTTTGGCTCCAAGTGAAAAACGATCAAACAAATAAAGAAGTTGTCCCCTGCTTTTCATTTAACCTTAACACAGCTTTACTCCAATTGTTTAGAACCTAATATAAAGAAAATCCTTATACGACCGGTTTGGTATTTGATTTCTGGGTCCACAAAAAGCGGACAGCCCATTAGGCACAGAGAACTCCTATTGTGCTCTTAAAACAAAATGCAGCAAGTAAATACCACAAATGCTAGCAGACGAGCAGGACCGAGGAGGCAATAGTTAAACCGGGCAACTTGAAGGCTCTACAGAATTTAAAAACATCTTTTAAAATAAATAACATAAGCATTGACTGCCCCACAACCCAGCTATCCATCATCATTCATCGTTTTGCAAAAGTCACAGCTGAGATACATCATAAGAGACTAAAAAGAGGAGAAGCAGAAGCAATAAGAATTGCTCCAGGGAGTCGCTGTTTACAAGGTGGTCTAGACCAAAATGCAGATAACAGTTATAAAGAAATACAGGTACCAGCTCTAGAGGAAGGGCGAAAAGTTGGGGAAGGGCTAAAAGTTGGGGAAGGGCTAAAAGTTGGGGAAGGGAGGAGGCACCAAGAGCTGAATAGACACTTGCGTACAGCAGCATCTACAACACTTAGAGCAGAGAACAGTCAGATCTGTATCGTGTAGATGCAACAAAGTCCCTTCATCAGAACTACCAGACTCCAGCTTTTATGAACCACTACTAAGACTTTCCCCTTCTTCCCCTTCTCCCACTGACAACTACACTGCACAGCTCAGGGTCTGAGCATTCCCTCAGCATCCTGCAATTTTGGGATGGTGGAACACCACTGCAGCAGGGTTCCACCTTTAGACCCTGGCATGAGCGAAGAGGAGCATGGATGGAGAGGGAGGTGACACGCCAAAAGCATCCTGTCCTCCAAATGAGCACTGAGTGTAGGGAGCAGAGAGCACATTGCCAGCTGGTGAGCACAGCCAGCTCTTCTCTAAAGCCAACGGAACTCCTCGGTTCAGCACCATTAGTCATTTCTTACGCGCTTCATGCCTCAGCACAGTTCATAGCACTTTCATACGTTACCAAAAAATGCAAAGGTAAAAAACCAAACCAAAACAACCTTCCGCTCTATCTTGTTGGTAAAGATGGTGTCTTTTGTCTTTAGGATGGGTCCTGTGACTTGATATGTATTTGCTTTAGAAGCTTGGTGATATTAACACAATGGGCAACGGCCACTGTTAGTTCAAAGAGGATGTCACTAAAGGAAACATTATCTCTGTGACAGTAACACTTCATAATTCTGCAAGTGAAGAGGAATAGGATCCCAGTGTGCACCATAAATAGATTCCTAACTGAGCCTGTTGAAAATCTAGCACTCAAAAGGTCAATTCTAGCAATTCTTTACAAAATTTTCCTATTAAACCTGGTGATCTTCATAATCAGAAGCAAGTTTCCTGTTGCCTCACCACAGAGAGGATTTACAAGGCTGAATTTTCCCCTTTGCAACACATACTCAATTCCCTGGGAAGCTAAACAATTACCTGACAGAACAGACAAGTTCAGATTAAAACATTGATGCTGTTGCTGAATCAGAGTAATTCGATGTTAATGTTTTATTTTGATAAGGAGGGCCGGTTTGAAAAGCCCCAGGGACTACATTAAAACCAGAGGGGTTTTTTCATCAGCAGTGCTGTGGTGACTGCGATGGTTTACCATTTGTTAGGGGAGAGAACCTCTGTTACCAGACTGACTGATACCGTTGAAAAAAAAAAGTAAAACTGGGGCATGTAAAGCCCACTTACGTGTTGCTGTGAAACACTGATGTGCTTTTAGGTGCAAACCCCCTTCTTTTCAGTTTTCTGTTCCAGATTTGAAGAAGGGTTTACATGGCTACAGATTATCTAACAAAAAGTACTACCTTTCCCTGCATCCAGTGCCTTGCTTCAGTACATCACTGGTCATTAGAAACGTGCTCCTCAATATGCTCATAAGCATTATGTGATGCATCTCAATTTGTACCCACTACAGAATGGTATACAGAGCACACCAGGTCTAAAGCCTACTGACAGAAAATACAGAGGACTATTTAAGTTTTGGAGGTAAAACCAAAATTTTATTCACTCCGAATAAAGAAAAGGTGGAAGAAGAGTTACTCTGCATGGTCCAGCTCTCTCACTGGCAGAGGCTTCCAAAAGACAAGCATATTCTGACACTGGCAGTGTGGCTGCTTTCTAAGACTACAACAGGCTGAAAAGCACAAAGGAAGCTAAAAATTAAAATAAAGACTATGGTTTCTAAACCCATTGATCACCAGCACTATCAGAGATGAAAAAAATAACTACATTTGACCACATTTTTCCCTGCCTTGCTTTCCAGGCAAGTGCTGTCAAATACTTAGTGTATGGGAGATAAACAGATTGTAGATTAGCACTTCCAGCAGAAGCTGAGCATCTGCCCTTGAGAATGCAAGGTCATTACACAGTTTTAGCATCTTCAAAGTTCGGGTGGAGTGTTAAGCTTTCCGACTGCTGCCCACAATGGAGTCAAAGTTGTAAAGTGACTGCCGTTTGCCATCAGCAAAAAAAACCAACTTTCAAGAAATCCATTTACACCTCTGATGTGAAAGACTGGCTGAATATATTTCAATGATTTGAGTGGAAAGGGAAGAAAAAAAATCTCAGCCTGACCTGAGACACTGATACAACATAGGAGTCTGAATAGTCAGGTACCTGTAAACACACTTGTTTTTACAGTAAAGATCCTGAAACGTGTCTTAATTAAGAGAGTTTAAATACAAGTTTGTGTGTGCAAGCATGTGCATAAACACACTTTAGCAGCAAGGACATACTTGGAGAACCAATTAATTGCTATTTGCCTTGTATAGATACACATGTTAAGAGGTTTTCTATAGGTTTCATCCAATAGAGCATTGCTGTAGTGCAGGTAATAAAATTAAAAATGATTCTCCATAAGAATATAGAGAATCAATACATCTAATTGGTTGCCAGATCAGACAGCAAAAGGAAGTAACATAATGGATTTGAAACTATGATGGCAAATCATTAAGAAAGAAATTATGCAAATAGTAAGAGGAAGGTGGGCACAGATCCAGGAGGACACATGGTAGAAGACGAGTAAGGATTATTGTAATGAGGCATGAAATACATGTGAACTTTCCTTCCTTTCCTTTACCCACAGATTTCCCTTGCAATTTTTCTTCATTCTTACAGGTCACCAGTATGACACGCACGTGGCAATTACTAGTGAAAAAACCAAACCCTTAACCGAAGTCATGCCTGATTTGCCTTAAGAAGAAAAAAAGAACACCCTAAAAAAAAACCCCAACCAAACAAAAAACCACAGAGGTTTGTAGTCAAGGCTCTGAACAAATTTGTATTTTCTGAAATCAATTATCTACTTGTGCTGACAGCTACCAATGCTCTTGAATGCTTGATCAGGGCAGGACACAGCAGGAGCAAAAGTATACGCGGCATTATTTTATAACCTGAATAAAGGTTAGTAAAAAGTTAACTGGGCAGCATTTCCATTACTACTGTTAGATTAAGGTGTGAGAAAAATGGCTACGAACTCTGGATAATTTCATCAGAAGAAAAGCATGAATGAGAACTGAGGCTCGATCTTCATCTGCGTACAGCAAATGGAAAACATTTCACTGCATTAGGAGCGGGATCAAGTGACTGCAGGAGTCTATTTGAGACAACCTTTTTCTGCATTCTTTAAGCAGTTGTTAAGATTTGTGTGAGTGTGGCCATATAAACTCTGCTGTTCATTTGTTCCTACCTGAAGACAGCACTGAGGATGACTAATTTTTTTGTTGAATGAGACGTTCAATTACATTTCCACAATAAAACATCTGGTTCCCCCCCCTCAAACTTCACATTTATGTAAATAACACGTGCGTTTGGTTTTACCTTTAGCAATGCCAGAGATTAAGTTACAAGTGCACTTTCTGGTGTGCCTGTAGTTTCAGTCATTGCACCTTCCACATCCCTGTGTTGTTCCTCCCTGGGTACCCCCGAAGCACAAGCAATCGCTTGCCTTTTGTTTGCCAATTTAACTGTTTTCAATAATCACTTCAGGTGCACGTGCCTTTAAAAGTCTCCTTGCATACATCCCTTGCCTGTCAGCTACTCCAGTGACATTGCTGGTTCTGAGAAGGCTTATGCAGCTGGAGGACTTCAAAATAAAATATGTAATTTATCTCTTTATTGCCTTATTTTATATCAAATGACTGATCTGAATGCTGGGAAGAAAAAGGCTTTTGTATTTATGCTTTTAGGATGCTAAATACACCCATCCTTCCTATAATAAATAACAGAAAAATCTGAAAAGATACTGAAAAGAGCACAAAGTTAAATTCTCACATTTTTGTTAAATTATGTCATAAAGACTGTACAACAGCACGGCAATGAACTTCAACAGAAAACTGAAAAGACAACTTTACATAACCCTCATTCAACTAAAATTATAATTAAGTACCACAACAACTGCAACTCATCCAATCAGGCCAATATTGGATTTTAATAAATAAAAAATGTAAAATTAGAAGAGCTATGACAACACAGCTTTTGCTTTATCAGAGGGGACAAAACAAACCCGATTTCATCTCAACTATGAGATTACACATAGTACTTTGTGAATTATTCCAAAGGTTGTACCACCTTTGTTCTGTTGTGTTAACCTAGTGGGCTCTGCTGAAGGAAAAGAAAAAAAAAAACCAAAAAAAAAAACCCCAAAAAAAATAATAAATAATAACAAGTCAAGGTTTAAAACTCAAACCAGGACAAGTAGCATCAGATGACAGTAGAAAGCAAAAGCATTCCCACTACTTATTAATAATTACTAATTGCAAATGTTGCCCTCACACATATGTTATGCAAGTATGAAAATGAAATGGAATCAAAAGGAATGCAAGCAGCCAGAACATGGCTCTTCTGACACAACAGAACCTAGAAACGAAGAAATAGTGGTCTGGACTATTACTGGCAGTAACACTACTACACTTGTCACAGTTTGAGTGTAAAGAACAGAACCAAAAGGATTTTTTCCAATAAGGTTGAGGGCTGAGGTTCCAGTATCGGATCGAAAGTTAAGGCAAGAGTATGAAAAGAGTGATTGAGAAAGGTAAAACTCCATACAAGCCTCGTTTGCCTGGCTTCCCAGCAGAGGGCATCTTCCACACATTAGAAATTCCTTTCTTACACAGCAACAGAATAGTTAAGAACACAGGAGGAAGGATCCTGAAGTTTTGAAGCACTATAAAAACTTCTCAGGGCTTCAGAGGTGATACTGGAATTGTATCTGGAATGATGCACAAAATACAACAACAACAGTCTGACTCAGAGTTGGGAGTGAACACTTCCATCAGACATCCTGAAATCTCACACCCTACAGCAGCAGTATCTTCAGAACAACTAAATCCAATCCAGCCAGATGGGAGGTGTCTGGCGGAGCGTGGGGCAGCTCCTGCAGCAGCTGGAGGGGGTGCTGCTGGGGAAACTGCGTCTGTCTGGACTCCCCCACTGCTGCAACCTCCTGCTGCTGCAGCAGCTCCGCAGAGCTGCGTGACCCAAGGAGATTTCCGTGGGCCCTTGCTCACCTATCTGGAACGAGATCAAGCCATATTCCCTGCTCAAACTTGTAACACCTTCCTGCAACTTTTTGTTGTCTCTCTCTTGTGAGACACGTTCAAGTCCTGTTAACATCTTCAGCGTATTCCATGATACTGCAGCGCCTGTAGCTCCAACTGTTTCCCATTTCCCCTTGCTGACCGTTGTTCCTGGCCTCAAGACTTTCATCCTCTCTTTCACCCCCCCACCTCAATAAAAATCTTTTAAAACTTCCTCACATGCACAATACTTTTCCTGATTCTGGCTCATTAAACCATTGTCTGTTCCTATTCAAATGTATTTCTCGTGTGGTATTAACTGAGAACAAGATCACTATAGTTCTGTATGTCAGCACAGGAACTGAATTTATACACTGCCAGTAGGTGGGCCTTCCCTAGAGGAGGCATAGAAGGGAGAAAGGAACTTCTCCATTATCCACACACATGCATTTTTCAGAGAGATCCCCTTGTTTTCACAAAACTCCCTTTGACACAATCCTGTAATCGCTACAATGCAGGCAGGTTCCCACACCACACAGCACGAGCTCAGTGGGACTGAGAAGGAAGGACACACAGCTTGTAGGATTAGGGTGTCTGTAGGTGTCAGCATGGCCCTTTCTCAATAAAAAGTGTCACGTACAATGAGGCCATCATAAACTTAGAGTTGCATGCTTTGGGGTGCATGTTGAGCACAAGGTACATCAGTGCAGCGTTAAGGATGCACCACAATTCCTCCTTTGTTTTGCATGCAGAAAACAGAAATGCAGCAACATACATTTCACAAGAAAAGGGGTTTTTCCACCTGATTTTTAAGTCTCTTTTCTTGCAGAAGAAAGTTAGAAAGGATGGAAATTTCTCATGCAGGTGGGTCTGTGTGGAGCAACCAGCAAATCCTCATTTTAATTACTGAGATGACTTAACTAGAAAAACGTGCCAGCCTCAGCATCTCTGCTGCCACAGAGCCGACTGGCAACAGGACAGGATGGCACACTAGATGGTGCTGTGGGACCTTCCAGGGCAAAGAACCTCCTCGGAAACCAGAAGGTGTTGTACTGTTAAATCAGCCACACAGCAGAGGCCATATTTTGAAAGGCGTTCAAAGCACTGAGTCACAACAAGAGAAACCAGAACCACAGAGAGGAATGCACCGAGCAAACATTCTGCTTGGACTGACACTGCTTTTTGGAATAGCAAAGTGCTCCTCTGCCACTGGTTTGGCTTCTCACCTCTCCTTCTCCAAACAAGCAAAAGCAGTTTTTGTGCTCTACACCACTCGTACTTTAAAGGGTCCTACCCGTAAGGTGGCATTGAAACAGTGATGTCCAAAGGCAGAGATTCTACACAGAAAGGTCCCTACAAACCTTTTCTGTCCTCCCTTGTGAACTGGACCTAATCATCCTGTAGCACTCAGTATTTTGTTCCATGGAACGTTTAAAAAGATACTTTAACACAGTAAGATTTGAATTAACTAAACTGTCACTTAGCTTCTCCTTTTGTGATAATCAGTTGTGTGAAAGAAAAGAGAAGCATAAGGGAAAAACTGCAGTAAACCTGAGAGAAAAAGCTATGACAAATACTATAGAAATGCACAGTTACAAGCAGTTGTCAGAACTGATTCTACTTATTTCTTTCCATAACTTTCCTTGTAACTGAAAACTATGTAAGTAGAACGGTTCCTGTATAAACACACCATCACCACATACGAACCAAAGCCTATTTCATTTTGTCAACACAAACACTATGTTTGAATGAACTCCTACCCCCCTCATTTTTCTTCAAGCCAAGAATCTCAAACAGTAGAAGTGCAAAACACTGTACAACCCCTCTCTGACATCTGGAAGAAAATAAAAACTTTATATAATGGGCAGAAGTGTTCTGCCAATAAAACCCTATAAGGGTTAATTATGAACCAGTAGTAGTAAACCACTTTCTTAGCATTGCAAAGGTCTCTTGGTGACCTTGGCTCAGAAACACCACTTTAAACATACCACTGAAGCACTGGCACAATTCTCACACTCACTCAAACTGTAGGTTTGGTCTGTGGTATCCATGAAATGAGACACTATTCCCCCCCTCCCCAGATCAAACCAGCAGTATAGTTTGTCTATAATGATTGATACAGATAAATGAGACAGCTCACATCAGTTTTGTGAGGGAAACGTCTCATCACAAAGGTGCTAGCTACACTCTGTAAGGTAAGCAATGCCCTCTACATCGCCTGGGGTAAATGATGCTCAGGACCCTTCAGGATCATTTCCAAGTCTGCTGGAAAGTTAAGCTATTAATAATCAGTTTGAGAGTGAGCTCACTCATACCTTTTTTTTTTTTTTTCCTTCAGTCCAAGGGCCCCGAATTGTTTTACTAAAATGAATCACACAAAGCTCATTCGATCCATTTCCACTCTTATTCCCAGATATGATTTCCTCTCAGAACTGAGCATCTCAAAGGCCAAACCCAACGGAAAGGCAGCCGGGTGTTTGTGTGTGCACGCAACCCCCCCAGACCCAGCCCCCAGTATGGTAATCTGGATTGCTTGTGTTCTGTGCTGCCTGCCTGGCCCCAAGTCATCAATAATGAATAGAAATGTACAGCTACAGCAGTAGCCTGTGTCATGGGCTTGTCAGGGATTTTTCAAAAGGAACAAAAACACAGGTTTGCCATTTGATTGCATCTTCCTTTGCAAACACAGGACAAACAAAATAAAAGGGGTGTTTAAAAAGGGGTAAAATGATTAACCCTTTTTTGTACTAATTGATGATTTCTTCCACCGTATGGAATGGAAAATTATTTCCTTGTAATGCAACCAGTATTGTCCCAGGCCTGGGAATTCAACAATAATGTTGATTGTGAGTACAGGGAGGGGAGGTGGTCTCTATTTTAATGAACACATACTGAAGGGGAGTCAAATACCACAGTTTAAATAGAGGGAGGAAAAAACTTGCTGGATTCCTAGGAAAACAAACCCATGTTCAGTCTCAAATAAAATTGTTCTTGCAGAAGAAACTCAATGCACGCAAATCCATATGCACACGTCAACGAAAGCGACGGCATTATTAACAAATGCACAGATCCTCACCAGCTAGTGGTTTAAAAAAGAGGTGGCTTCTTCTACCTTTTCTTTCTGTTCACTGTTCCCAAATACATTTCTACAGGCATGAGGACCACAGTCTTAGAGGAGCGATTATCTCACATTTTGCAAACAGAACACACCAGCTGGTCCACTACCAATCCACCCCCCGGGGAGGGTGGGTGGCAGACTACAAAATGTCTACAGGACACACAAACTAAATTGATTGAAACCCCAGTTGCAAACCCAAATCTGCCTTGCTTTCTACATCTGCATAAATTCCAGAATAAGTCTTGCATTAATAAAATTTATTAATATAAAACCTTCAATTCCAGAGTAACTTCTGTAGCAGATGAGTAAACATTCTCCACTTTGGAAGATGTAACTGAAGATGCAAAAAAAGTCTGCAACTAAATAATCTGTATAAGAAATGAAACTTATATAAGCACGTTTTTTCAACTGGGCATCCCAAAGCAAGACAGCTCAACTCAAATTATGCGGCCAGGCCATCTTTTCTAGAAGCTGGTAGCAAATAAAAGCGTGTTTTAAACACAACTGAGGAAAACCTTCACAATGCAGCAATGAATAACGCGATTTAAACAGCCTACTCTGCGTTCTGACCTCATGTTATCTTGTGGTAATTGTTTTTAGTGGGCAGAATGGGATATTATAGTGTTCAGCTGAACTGAACTCTGCATAAATTGCTGAACGTTCATGGGTTGAATATGTTATTAATGACTGTGAATAAGGAAAAAGCACCATAAACCACCTTCCTGTGGCAGATAATAAAATAACTGCCTCAAAAATTACAAGTACACACTGTAGCACACTAATGTTTGAAAAACCCAAACCACGTAAATGTGATTCTGTTGAACTGATTAAATTAGGATCATTTACTTACAAAAGAAACCATTCTGTTTAAAGAGTTATCAAATTATTTTACAGCAGAAAAGTTGTTTGTCAATTCTAACTCCAAATATATTTCAGCACGATTAGACCGATTATTAATCATTTCATCGGTTCTATACAATCAGTAAAAACTGGGGTTTTTTCCTTCTACTGACACGTTTTTGTGGGTTTGCAAGTGCCCAGCCACCCCTCCTCTAGCATACTGTCCAAACACAGAGTTGAGAGCATGAAACTTCTGTGGTGTTTTGAATATCCTCAGAGAGCAGATGATCTGCTTAATACACATCTTCATGTGCTCAGTATGCACATCTGCAACAAGAAAGCGCAGGGGTTTGTTCATAGGACAGAGTAAGGGCTCCTGTTGTTGTTATCAGTGCCATATGGATCTCAGAATACCCTTGTAGTGCAGGGACAGGCTCGGACAGCACAGCCAAGATGGTTGCAATCAGAAGTCACTTTATTAAGTGCACCAGGCTGTATTTATACATGAGACAACACTGATCATGCACCCAGGGCACTTCCACTTGGCCCCACACTCCACCCCCCAGTCCGTCCACACGCACTTCAAACGCTTTTTATTGGCTGGTGATTCTCTTCGTTTTCTTCCTTCAGCACCCTGATTTTCTCCTCTTATCCTCCTGTTTTGCCAGGTGCTTCTGCTATTCTCATCCTTAGCTTTATCTCCTCAAGGTCGGGGCAGCATTGGCTGTTTTTCGGCCTTGCAGGCCTTAGCATAACTACTTCTAGCTAACAACTATTTCTGTCCCACTCTTATCAATCCCTACATACCCTCGAATTTTTTATTATTTCTTTTCACCATCTGCTTCAAAGATGTTCATTTTTTCTCTGTTTTTCACTAGATACAGATGTAGATCTTCTATTTCAGACATAAGAATGGTGCATTTGTTCAACAGTATGCTATTGCTTCAGTCACAGATGACCTACTGGGCCAAGGTATTGCTGATAGCAGCCTGTCCCTCAGCACAGCATCCTAAGTCATGCATTCTACCTGCTGAAAAAAAAAAAAGCTGACAACCCCTTTGAAGCATGCAGGAAACTAGTTGTATCTACAGAGCTGTCACATCAAAAGAGCTCTGTCCACACTGATTTTGAGCTGGCAGGTCCAAGGAAAATTCACCTCCGTGAAACCCACCTCCCCAAGTCCACACTGTCTGGCTCAGGTCTACCAGTTGCCCTTGCAGGGAGAGAGGAGCACTGCCCAGGAAGGCTCGGAGCTGCCCAGCACTGCCCACATCACCTGAGCCCAGTGAGAGACAGGGCACTGCTGGGAGGTTGAGCTCAGCAACACGCACTGAAGCCCAGGTCCACTGCAGTGAGCTTTTTGTTGAGCATCCTCTGATGAAGGTGACATGCAGGTGACATGAATCCCACGTCAACGATTTACCTGGGAACGGGAACGGCAGTACGCTGGGCATACTGGAGTAGTTAAGTTGTAGAAAGGAGAAAACCCAGGCAGAAGCAGCCTAAAGAACTACCTGTTTTAAAAAAAAAATATAAGGGAAAGGAAGAAAAGGGGAGGGCAGCAAACAAAACTTGGCTGTGTATTTCAATTTCCTGTATGGCTTATGCTGCTCAAACTTGCCATCAGAAGGAGCCTGCTTTTCCCCTGTCTGATATGAATACTGGCTTTGCATTTAAATCATCTGCCCTGAAATGTGGATCTTTGATTCAGTAACATAACAGAATACTTCCAGAGGGGGAAAATTGTTTCTGAAAACAAAACAGTCCTAGTCTAGCAGAGACTGCCTAGGCAGGGAAGTGAGCTGACGTGAGACTGGAACCAAATGAAGAGAAACTATTTCCCTCACAGCCCCCACAAGAATGGCTTTGTTTTTTGATTTGAGCTCCCAAGAACTCAAATGGCAAAGCAATATCAACTTAGAAGGTGTTTCCTACTTTACAGGAGGTAAAACAAGGTAATGACTAAAAGATTCTACCTGAGATTTTTACCTTCCCCTTCTTAGGGCAAGAGTCTTCAATCTATTCTGTCCTCAGGGAAGCCCAGCTCCCTAGGTAGCTCCTTTCTGACTCCTGCTTAGGCTTTGCCCCTGCTCTTCCCAACAAAGCACTGCAAGGCTGACAGTTTACAGTATGGGATTAGACCAGTTTGGTTTTTTTTTTGTAAAGGCCCCAGTCCTCTGTATCCAGAATAATTTTCATTCTACAAGTGGAAGACATTCCTTTTAAAAGTGAAATCCCTTGTAATTACTCAGTTAACTGACACGACACACACACATTCACAGAAAATCCTCATTAGCTGAAGGGACAAAACATATCCCTAAGGCCCTTCAGTTTTACTGAGGCTTTCTAGGATTTTCTATACAAGAGATTTGCTTGTGTCTATTTCGTGTGCCTCATACTTCTCATAAACCAATTCACCTGGCGGGTGGCAGACAAAGTTGCTGAAAAAGTAAATCACCTGCTCTCTCTACCCTGGACATGGGGATTGCAGAGAGAGCGGCAAGATTTAACCCATCCCGAGACTAACAACTGCCCTGATTTTCCAAGCAGCTCTCAGATGCACTGTTTGCCTCACTGATCTAACAGAAGTCAAGACATGTAACCTAACAGTTGGTGTTACACATCATTGCCATCTACCAGACGCAATCATTTTGAACATGACAAAAACCAGCTCATCATCCAAGTCAGTATTACCTGTTCAGAACCTACCAGTTACCTGTTACAGGGCAGTCTTAACACCCATACACGGAAGGGTTAAACAGCCTCCCCCTGGTGTTAAATACAGATTAAGCTTGTGTTCTGCAGACCTTCCTGCAGACAGCTTTGGCTGTCTGGTGTCAGGGAGAAGAAAATTGCTTGGATGATCACTTCAGCACTCTACCTTACTAGTGAGGAATACAACAGCTCCTGGCTGCCTAGGTATGAAACGTATGTTTAACCAGAGAGGGGATCCTTACTGGCCAGTTTAGTCACTACCAGTTTATTATCTGTCCTTTTCATTGCAAGTCTGATTTCTGGGGGGGGAAAAGGATTCAACTTGCTATTTTTTTTATTTCCCTGAAGTTTTGCTGCATGCTCTCTCATAGGTAACAGAGTTAAAAAATAACGGGTTTGGTTATTTAGAATTACACATAACTTTTTCTTTCACCTATAAAGCAATTACAGGCAATGCACATAACGTGCACACTGTTTTGCTGAGAAGGTACATGAACTACAGAGTTCCAGGATCTGTTTGCCAGATGCCTACAAGAGCTTTCCACAAAATGATGTTAAAAAAATGCCGTGGTTATTTTTGATATATCTTACGTAAGATTTTTTTTTTTAAAATGTAAATATTATATTTAATACTATATTCCAGCTTGCCCACAGTCAAAAGCCCCTAAGATCACAAATCATGACACCAAGGTGGCCTAACAACGTAGACAGACAGACACACACAGGAAGTTCAGTCAGTCAGTAATAAAAAGGTTTGGCTGTCTGGCTTCAGGGAGAAGAAAATTGCTTGGATGATCACTTCAGCACTCTACTCGGGGATGCACTATTTTATTCTTTCTGATAGCTGCAGTTTAAAAGAACTCAAAACAGGAAAATGTACATGTAAAGGCTGAGCAAAGATGTGGACTGAAGCTTTATTTTGTTTGGTTTCAGATTCACACTTTTGATAGAGCCTCGGGAGCCAGGGAGAGAAGAAAGGGAACCATCCCCAAGCGCCTGACAGTATCAGAAGCAGGAACAGCAGCTTAAGTTGCAAGCTACCAGTGGAGTGGGGCTAAGAGCAAGGGGCTCTGCTGGGGGGCCCACAGCCTTTCCAAGGTTAGCAAGTGTCACGTGCCAAGCAAAACAAAACACACTGATCAAGGCAGGGGCACAATTAAATTACGTAGCGCGATTCACCACAATACAGGACAATGCATTCTACTGTCATTCTACTGGCCAGCAATTCTGTGGTAGATACACAGCACTGCTCATTACGGACCCAAGCCTGAAGCTGTATTTATAACTCCTCTCAGAAAAAGGTGGCATTCTGCACCTTGCAGAAAGGTTTGGGGTTTTTTTCATAAAAAAAAAAAAGAAAAAGAGGTGGCATCAGAGCTGAAGATTGTTTCTCCATCCTTCTGCACTCTAATTAGATGTAGGCAGTTACTGTGCTAAACTCTATGCTATTGAGAAGCTTTATTAAATTCTTCTGTCAACATGGCTGGCTTTTCTCTTCCCCAGTCTTCGAGACTCTTTCCTTTTTGTTCCTTTCTTTTCTTTCTTCTTTTCCCCTCCTCAAAATCTTCTCAAAAAAGATTAACAGTATAATCTTCCAAAGAGGATTTGGGACACTTCCAAAAGTACCTAACATTTCAGCCTATACCCAGCAGGACACTGAGGCTCTCTGCATTTTTTTTTGTTGTTTTGGTCATAGGCAGGTTTTTTGAAGAACTCTTACTTAATGATGAGATCAAGAAACAGCTTCTAACTTCAATACAGGCATCAATATCGAAAAAACTCCAGACATTAGCTTATCAGTCCCTCACAACCGACTGCTTGCTCAGACCCTGAGCTGCAATGACAATTGGCAAATAAATCTGATTTGGTCGTTTATCCAGAAAGCACAAAGCATCAACAGGAACATTTCCAGATTTGAGAAGCAATTGCTGTATTAAATACTGGCCGTGTCCATTTCTCAGAAGCCAATGGCCCATCCGTAGCACCCCTACCACGAGCAGCAATAACCACTCAGGGTAAGGGACTATTCTCTTCCAAAGGCAATACCATCTGCTTACGTAAAGGGGTATTTTTGGCACATCCTCAAGGTCTTCTTTCTTCTGCCCTGCTGTCAGAGCTCTAATCAGGTATGCACGTCACCTACAGCGCTCCTGCATACTCCAGGTAATTAGCCTTTCCACTAATCAGAGAGCATCTCTCACTGCTGCAAAGGTACAGTACGCTGCTTGTTCTTTAACCCTCAGGTTTCCTTTGCTCATTTCTCAAAGAACTGGCTGAACACTGGTTACCTTGAACTGGTCTTTCAATGCACACCATTTAGAGCTTTCCAAACAAAATCATGTCTGAGCGTTTTGCTGGGAACTGAATTTAAAGACATGAATTATCAATGTTTCACTTAAAGAGCATCGCTGATCTTTCCCTTTTCTTAAGAAAATAAAAGTTTACAATGTGTTTGCTTGTGACCATCTTCACACGCCTCTCTGCTTGAAAAACTCATCCCCTTAGATAAAAAACTAATTGACGCCTGTGATTTATTAAGACAAGAAACTCGTGTTTAAAGGGAAAAAGGCTGCAGTAAGTGTCTATGCTCTGACAAATGGCAAAAAATACAGCTGATTTAACAAATGAGTGCTCAATCAATGATGCACTGAGGCACATGACAAAGGGAAGTCAAAATCCATTACATTCAAGAACCTCCTTTAAATTCCACTTCAGTGCACTGACCCTGTTGCTCAATGCTAAAGACTTTACAAGGTTTTCGGAAACATTTAGAAGAGCTTTTGTTTTGGCATTCACTCAGCTGCACCTCACAATTAACACTGCCAGACTCCTTTCTAATCAATTATTCATTAAGATTACTAGCATATCTTTTGAGCGCCTTAACTTCACATCAGAAGTGTGCGAGGGATGACACATGCATGTGTACTTTACAGAATAAAAGGCAGACTCTAAGCAGGTTTTAACGCTAAATGAGAACAAGGCTAAAAGAAGCGAAATCAACACTTTTAGTCAAAGTTGAGCTTCAGGCGAGCTGCAGGCAGTGCACAGCATGAGAGAATTTGGCTCCAGAAAGTGCCCATGTGTTGACAGCTGAATAAGAGTTTGAAGGCTTAATGGTAAGAAATGTTCCGTCAATGATAATGTTACACATTACTTACTCGGTTAACTACTCATCTCCTGCAGCTTTGACAGCTAGTGACGTAAAGCCTGTGCAACACAAGGTTTACCATTCGCTAGACAAACCGGTTTACTGCAGTTACCATGGCTAATATTTTTTCCAGTCAAACAAAAACAGGTAAATCATTTTCAGGAAGTAACCATGAAATACAACTGTGCCGAGAAATTAACACTGCGGAAAAATATGAAAAGCTGCTCAAACTGTAGAAAAAAATACAAATTAATTTAAGCCTATTTCTACAAATCTAATAATACAAGGGCAAGAGAAATTGTTCTGAGTTTATATTATGGTAGAAACTATTCTGTTAAACACAGTGCATTGCTGGGGAAGGATAGTTGACTCCTTAACATTAAGACACGTAACTTAACCATACAGGTTAGGAGGGCTTTGGATTTAAACTCTACCAGAAAACTAACTGGGGCAGCGAAGTTAGATGATGTAAATGCTTCTCCACGCAGTATAGAGCAGACTCCTATTATCATAGAAACATTTAGGTTGGAAAAGACCTTTAAGGTCACTCAGCCCAACTGCAAAGTTGACGTTATGAAGTTTTCAATCCTAGTTTGCATCCACTTGTTTTACCTGGGTCAGAACGAACCAGAACAAAGTGTCCAACTCGGACAAGCTGAGTCCAGCCAAGGTAACACGCTTCGGGCACACAGAAGCACCAGTTCTGCAAGACCTAGGTACAGACTTGGCTGAGAGGGGTTGTGTTTGGCTGCATCCCAGGTAGCATCATGCAGTGTACATGCATGCATAGATCTTCAGACAAATATGGCCTAATTGCCTTGCATTTGTGCATTTTTTAGACAGCTCAGCATGAGCAAAGTCTAAAGGAAAGGGGAAAAGATAAAAAAAAAAAAAAGGAGAGAGAGAAGAATAAAATTACCAGAGACAATCAAAGGGTAGAACTGTAACTGTTTGAGTGCCTACAGTGCTACCAGAGTAGAACTGAGCTTGTGTTCAGTAAGATCTCAATCTCTCTAAGCATGAGCAAGTCTGTGACTGCCAAATAACACTCCAATAAAATGACAGACGTGCCTAAAATTCCTCTGTTCTGCACGCCCACAACCACTGCCATCCTGACCAAGAAGAGCACCTCTGAGTTTACTTTCTACACACAGTGCCGAGCACTTGTCTCATCAGGTCATTTCCCACAGAACGGATATCATATTCCAGTACCCCTCTTCATGTTACGGAGCCAATAAAATAACATCATCAGTAACTGAAAGCAAGAGCCAGGGAATGCCTTTGGACACCTGCCACACAGCCAAGCACTGAAGAACGAAGTGAAATGATACTCGTCATGATCACATCCAGCTCCTCATATTATCAGGGATCAAGTGGCTTAGAGGCATAACACCCACCAACTCGATTTCTGGAAGCTACTTAGTTCTCTAAGGACACACAGAGGTGCCCAGAAGCATTTTCAAAACAAAAAAATAAAAAAACAGAAAAGAGAATAAGGGGTTTCAGACTGAAAGTCCCATTTAAATCAAATTAGGTACTTTGAAAAGTTTTACCTATCGTGACTTTGCAGAGCATACAGAAAGCTACTAATGCATACCTAAAATGATAACTATATTCCTGAACTATACATTCATTATCTCACCTGCTGGAAATACCTGCAAAAGGTCTCAGTGTATGAAGAAGTATGTTGGAAAGCCTGACAGCAAAAGAACTTGCTGTTATCAGAAGAGCATTCCTGTCCCCAAGACAACAACAAAGAGATGTAAATGTCCACAGAAGAACTACTACTTTGTGGAATTATTTAATTGTTCAGTTCATTTTGAATGTACTTCAGAAATGAAGGTAAACAATTAAAAGACAAATGCAGCCCTGGAATTACCACTCAGAGCCCTCACTGAGTCAGTGGGCACCATTCATATATAGCTACGGGCAAGCAAATGAAAATGTAGGATTCACTGTTGTGATGTGCCAGTTTTACACCAGCAATAATACGCTGATTTCACTGGACTTCATATAGGATTGAATTTGAATCATGGAGTGCTGAAGTTAGCCTGTCACCAACTGCACCAGTCTCCCTAAAGCCATTATTTCACTATGGCTCCCATAATTGTGACTGCACACAATATTGCTTTTTAAGGTATCTCTTGTTCCTGTTAAACTTCCAGTGCTTTCATAGGATTTGGCTACTCAGAAATAATTGTTTCAAGTAGAAATAAAATATTCTGACATCTCCCAGCAAACCGACTGATATTCCAATTGAAGTACAGTCTAAATCCTGTACTTCCTTTACTATCCTGATTCGTTCAGATCATCCAGAGGTAGCACTTAACAACATTACACTTCCACAAGTTATCTGTGTTTTTCAAAAAGAAAATAATCATCTAGCTTTACTTGTAAATTCCATGTTCTCTTCGCAGCAACACGTGACAGAATGTACAGCATTATGATTGAATATATAATATCTTAAAGGAGAAAAAAAAAGAAAAAGAGAACAAGACAGAAGAAAAATCCTGCTAAAAGCATTATCAATATTCTGTGTAGCATCAGAGGCCCAAACACAAACTACAGCTCTGCAGTGCAAGGCAACCAACCAACAGCCCTTTCAGACTGTTGCGCACCCTCGATTTCCGCGGCAATACATAGGTCTGTCTGAACGATCAGCTCTACAAACGTTCATTGTTGAGCTCACCACCATCTGTAAACCAGACCAAATGGTACCACCAAGCACACCCCCAGTCTGCTTCTAACTGCGTACGTCACCCTGTCCTCAGGGTGTATATGAACAGTGTTTAAAAGCAAGCAGTACACAGAGCTGATCAGACCAGCAGCTGATCAGTATTTAATCACCAAATCCAAAAACGCAACAAATGAGGCAGAGCACAGGGCTGGAAAACAAAGGTAGGTGGAAAATGTTAAACGAGCCCCCAGTTTATGGAAGATAAAAAACACCCTCAGAAACAATTTACAAAACAATTTTCTTTTTACGCATTTAATAAACATTCTGTCAGAGTAAACGAAATCTCAGAAGCTGGAAGTTTTAAAAAAAAAAAAAATCAATTAAAATGAAGTCACAGGGAATGGTGGGGAATTGTTCCTGGCAGTTATTTGATATAGTATGCTTAATATTTCTAGTCAGGCAAATTAACAGTTTTGCTGCTGTAGACATGCACTCGCACAATGCATAACCTCTAAGGGTTTCTTCTAAAAGTTGCAGAAATCCATGCATAAATATTTTTATATAGCTACATTGGAGATGTACAGTAGCAGTCATTTACTCTACAAACTTTTATAGGGAGGAATTCTAGGCTGCTAAAACCAGCTGAAAAGAAACGCCTGCATCTGAAAGAGTAACAAAACACACAATTCATTCCACGGGGTCCCATTTCACTCGTAAAGAATGCTTTGAAAGCTCTTAGATAAAACCCTGTTTCTCTAGCCATCTGTATCACTAGATGAGATTTTGTTTCATGCTATTCTACTGTATAATTTGTATCGTGCCACACTTGCATTGATTGAAGAAAATTCAAGCGAGGCAGTGTCAGCTTCTGTTTCTGCAGGGAAACCACTGAGCTGAACAGCGAGGCACGTAAGGTCAAATCAGGATTCAGCTTGCTGTGTTGCTACCTTAAAATCATACAGGGCTAAGGAAGAAAACACTGGTAGGCTTTGCAGACACTGTAGAGATACCAGTAATTAACCTTTTTCTTTTTATTAACCTATCAATGTATCTTGAATAACAACATAAATTAAGGTTTTTACTTGCCATACCCTTCCATGCATTAAGTCATTTCCATTTGCAAGCAGAAGCTGTATTTTCTTCATATGTGCAAGCTAAACTTGGCTCTCCTTTCTGTGCTCTCAAGTGTGGCCACAAAAAGTTGTTCCAAGTTTATTTTATTTAACAGCTTATCTCCACACTCTGGGTAGGAGAAGCTGCTGTCCCTCAGCTTCTGCAGTTCACATTTGCAGTAGAGATTTACCCACCTGGACTTTGGGTGCAGGAAGGAAGAGAGAAAGCACTTTGCAAACACATTCCATGAAAGATGATGTAAGTATGGACAGGCGAACTAATGCAGCCTTGCCGTGTTCAGCGGAACAAAAAGGAAAACAATGCAAGTGTTTCACGTGCAGAATTCACTTCCATTTAAGTTTGACCTGTACAAGCTGAACGACATGTTCTCAGGTGTCAAGGGCCCCTGCCTGCAGGCACCAGAAAGGGGACTAGAGAGCATCTCTGGCCTGTGTGTTCAGAGACCTGACAGAGTGAGCAACAAGTGGGAGTTTTAGACCTGGTGAGTCTTCAGAAAACGACTCCTACTCTGTACCTTGGGCCCTTGAAGCCACAGCTCCACTGTGATGCTTGGGCACACCTCTATCCCAGTTCTTCACCTGACTTCATACATGCTAGCTGCCTCCTCTTCCGGATCAAACCGCTGTGCTAATGTCATACGATGGGGCTTGCCCTGAGCCTGGCACTGCCGATCAGCGACACTCTTCCCTGAGCTTCCAAGCATCTCAGAATGACACACAAATTTCTAACACACGATTCAGAGCCAACCAATGCCAGCAAACAACGGAGAAGCTTCCTTCCACGGTGTAGTACTGGAGCACACATTTGCTTACACACATTCAGGCTTTCAAGCTTTAACATAACGTTAGGAAAATTGAGCTGACAATACAATAATACAACAAGGGAATTAGATAAATAAAACCAGCTGTATTGGAACTAAGGAATGCACAGACTAAAACTTTATGTTATCGTGAGGTGTTTCATATAAGTCATTCTCTTTTTCCTCCTCTACAGTTAACACAGAATATTTATGTGAGTCCTGCTAGCACACAAATGTTCAGTATAGTGAGTGTACACTGAAAGGATCAGCAATGATTTCTAATAAGCACTATGCTAAATTATTTCATATTTTTTAGTGGAAAATTCCATTTCTAGAAGGAAAAAAAATACCAACAAAGCTATTATCTCAGCTTGCTTACAGTCCCCCAGAAAGACTAAAGGAACGTGAAACCGAAAGGCATCTCCCAGCCCCTCAACAGTAAGAAGAATGTCAGAAGTAACACAATTAAAAGAAGACCTACCTATTGAAATAAAACTATCTCTGAACTAGTTAGTTTTGATTTAAAAGTGTGAAATATTTTAGCAGAGAACAATACAGACTTGCTAACCTTTCATACCATGTTAACAGGTGGCAGTGCATTTTTCTTTGATGTTTGTTGTGAAGTGAGACTCCAAGAGCCTGTTATTCTTTGTTACATTTGTATTCCCCTCTTCTATCAACAGCTACGTTAAAAAACCAAAAGAAAACAAAAAACCAAGCAAATAAATCCCCCACATACTTTTAACCTTATGAGATAAACCTGGCAAAGAGTGCATACAGGCATTTCTGCAAGCACACACAGGCTTCTGACTTTTTTTTTTCCCCAAGATCTAATTGAATTTACATGTTAACTACCAAGAGATACTGTTTTGCAGAGTTCTGTTTTGAAAAATCAAGATAAATAGTTGAAATTATCAGAAGAAACATATTCAAAGCAACGGAAGGAAAAAGCTGAGTTAGGACAAGTTACACATACAAGCCTTCACCCAAACTGTTCCAGTCTGTTCCTTATTCCAAAAGCAAAACTTGGATGAGTCTCCTGAAGAGAATGATCTGCTCAGTGGATGTCAGTCCTAACTAAGCAGTAAAACAAAAGTAAGGCTTTCAGATGCTCATCTAAACCAGGTATTAAAGCCATACCTTGTCCTGGAGTTAGGTGGGGGTTTTTATTATTTTTGAGGACTTGCATTCAAAGCTATCTGGTTTCCCAGTAAATGTGTGAGGCACTGAGATACCATGGCCTACTATTTCAATGGAATACCCAAGTTAATAGCTACTAAGCACCATCACTGCATGGCAAAAAAGCAAAACCTTCTGGCTAAATCTAACAGAACACTCACCCCAAACATTTCTTTCCTTAGAACTATTTTTCTTCTACAGCCAGACGCATGTACATGGGTTGAAGAACAAAACAGGACACGCTCACAAAAGATAAACCTGTTGAAGTTTGTTACATATGCAGGAACTACAACTATCTCAGGAAACACAGAGCTAGAGAGTGTGAGAACCTTAGGCAAAAGTGTCATATATGAATTCCCTGTTCCTTAACTATCTGCTTCAGGCTGCTGATAGACAAAGAGTATTTGGGCAGATGACCTTCGGTCAGTCCCAGCATGGCAGGTTTGATGTTTGCTGCAATACAGTCTCAGCCACCCACGTATAAAACTATTTTCATCAAAAGAATATATTCTTTGTTTCCACCCAGACTCATAATACAACTGAGCAGCCACAGAGTCTCTCTGTTGTTTTATTACCTAAATGCTAGGAACATTTTAGAAATTAAGACAACCGATTAATTACACTGTACAATTCAATTATTTGAAGACTAATGGAATCAACAGAAATCTCCCTAATAATCTGCAGAGACAGCTATGAAAGAACAACAAGTTCAAAAAAGAGGCTTAAAAGGCCAAAGTGGCACAAAAACTCCTCCACTGAAGTTATCTCCTGAGTAACTCAGGAAAGGAGTCTAGAAATAAATAACTCCACAGTATAAGCCTTGGTGAGCACATCTGCAGCTACAACCTCCAAGACCGCTCGGTCAGTCTGAATATTATTTGAGCTATGTCATCTCTGTTGGCAATTAGATGCTTTCTGCCAATCTGCTGGCTCAGTGCAGAGCATCAGCTCCTTACCCAGACAGCTAAGACATCGTAACGGACGCTGCTTTCTTCCTGAGCAAACATTTCCAGGCTACAGAGAAAACAAAGCCTCCCCATTCGCTGTTTTCTAATGAATCAAGATGTACCGCTGGTGGCTGAGAGATGTAAAATGTCCAGCAGCTAGGAGAATAGCCCCAAGCTCCTGCCAAATTATACATTTCAGTAGTACAGATCTGCTAGCAAAACGTATCCGATTTTCCTCCAACATGATATTTATTCTTTCGGACAAAGAGGACAGATAAAAATCAATTTCTGAACAAAATCTGATACTCAATGGAATAATAAGGTATTCAACAGGGAAAGGTTTTTCAGGCACAGCAAAATGCTACAGAATCTCAGATGACCAGGACACATGCACAGTAAATGGTAAAAGCAGGCTTTCACTTATCACATACTTGCAATCATTTGAAGGGAAAACCTGTGAAGAGTTCCCTGGTAGCCATCCGTCCTCACACCACCACAGTGTCGACAATTAGAGCAGTATTCCTTTCAACCTCTCCAACAAAGTACATTAAAAAGGTTTGATCTACTCCTCTTTATGCAATACGTGTCACATTCAGTGAATATAAATTGATGACCTTGCCCTTTGCCCTGGCAAACTCTCTTTGTCTTTCTTCTGTGAAATGGCATATTTGAACACCGTATTTTCTTAAGTGTTGCCTTGATTGCATATGGAGAGAACACAGGCAGATAAATGTTAACTAGAAGAACAAGTGGGGTTTCTTAAATGCTGCTCTTGTACACAATTTTAACACCCTCATGTCAAATATTATCTGTATAATGAAATGCCAGACAGGAATAGTATACAAATAGATTAAAAAAAACAATAAAAAGGCACAATCTCAAATTATTTAACAGTACAGTGAAAACGTAAATCCTCCTTTTTGCACCAAAGCACCAACAGACTATCTTTAAAAGGAATACAATAAACTCTTCTAAAAAACTCAAGCACAAATGATGTTTAATAACTTCTATAGCTATGGACAATTCATTAGGCTGCTGTAACTGAAATAGACTGAAGAGCACCTCTCCCTTCTGTTCAGTTTAGTATGCAAAAGGTTGTCAAACAGCCAGAGTGGCTGGTTTCACTGATTTTTCTACGCTGCCAGTTAATCAGTCTCCTGTTTCATCTGTATGCAGCCTTCATACACACATGCAAGAGAAACAAAAGCATAAAAAGGAAGATATAAGTGCTTACCTACAAATTAACAGGGGACTCTCAGCACTAGAACAGAATTATTTGCATTATTTGTTTTACAGGGGGGCTATATGGTTAGATGACCCAATGTGCAGCAAGCTGTGTGTATTTATCAGGCAGTCTCTTCCTCCAGAAGTCTACAGCCTGGCTTATGGGACATACATTAAAAAAATCCCAGAGGACAGAAAAGAAAGCCAAGAGACAGATAAATATATCATGGGCTTTGTCTGGCTTGGTTGCTTTTTTTTTTTTTAAATTATTTTTAACAGAAATCCCTCAAGAATCACAGAAGTTTCAAGTAAGGGTGTGAAGTGAACAAGTGCACCTATCTGTTTTGAGTGCTCCAGAGCAGGATGGCTTCAGTAGACAATTATACAGTGAGCTCAAGGACAAGGTATGGAGTTCTAGCTCAAGATGATACTTAGCAACGTGCACACCCAGTGCATTCAAAGCATTTAAGATAAAATTGAGTGTAACAGGCTGGCAAAGATGATGGCTTAAGAAGAATTGTTAAATACACGTTATTTTTGTGCCGGCTGCCACCGCTTGAGAACGAGAAAGGTAAGAGCTGGCATTTGATATAGGGCTGGCTACTAGAAGGAGAAACAAAGAACACTCTGTCCATGTCACATGCATGTCACAGTTCATATTAACAATGAATGATACAGAAAAGACTGTTTCTTTATTCACCTTTTGGGGGATAGGAAGATCTGTCCATAAATAAAAGAGGACTGGAGATTCCCCCAATCTGCTTCATCAAGCAGCAGGTCAGAGAGGTAAGAGGTCCCCTCTGGAGCAGTGAAGCCCCCACTCCACTGACACAACACAGCACTCACCAAGGGCATTTAGCCTCCGACTTCTTGCAGAAAAGCCACAAGTGATAAGACAGTGATATAAAGCATGCTTGGTTGTTTTTCCTGGATATAGTTTGGAGTACTTCAAGAGAAACTTCAAAATACACTACCAAAAATGAATTAAAGAAGGCTGCACTTTGGCACCAGAACAGCCTTTTCCACTGATTTTCATCAGGACAGAATTTTACCTTTTAAGTATACACAAGGCACAGCTTCACTTCAGTTTTGCCTAGCAAAGCTGACTAAGAAATTGTTATCCTTAGGCTCCTCTGGCCACAGTTAACCATCTCCTCTTCTTGAGGCAGAAACATGAGACCATTTCTAAAAGAAATCACAGACACAATCGATGTAGGGGAAATAAACCCCAGATCTGTGTTTTTAAACTCAGCTCATTTCACTGCATCGGTCTAAAACATGGCACAAAAACCCAATGTGTTGGCACCTTTTTTTTCAGCATGAGAGGAGCAGGAAGCAGGGTTGTCACCTCTTAAACTGGCTTTGTCACCAGAGAAGTGAGTGAGGAATCGCACCTCAGATTAAGGAAAAGAAAAACAAACAAACTCACTTATTTTGCTGGATCGCGCTTCCCTTCTGAAAGTGTTGTAAGAAAAAGTGGCTGTAGAAAAGCCCTGACAGTCACTGGACAGGAACATTTGTCATTCTGAACATCCTGTCTCTATCTACCAAAAGAACCCTCAAAACCAGGGTAACTTGAACCAGTAAACACACTTAGGAAAGATATCCCTTATTTGAAATACAGTACAATCCCACACAACTGCAGCATTTGAAGCACATTGCTTGCTTTAGCAAAGCAAGCAAAGCAAGAAGTTTAGTGTTCTTCAGTGTTGCCAGTCATCAGCAATGATCAGCAATGATCAGCTGGGATGTCATTGCTGAAACACATCAACTGCCTAGTGCCCACTTTGACTCACTCTACCACCTGTTTTCCTGCCCCCATTTTTTTCCAAACAAGATTAGCTTCCAAACCGTCACATTACTTTTAAAAGGTCAAGCTCGTTTTAAGACCTATTTGCCATTTTTTCACTTTTGCAGTCCCATTCACCTAAACAACCTATTGAAATTGATGCATTTCTAACAATCCCAAACTCATGGTAAAGTGACTCTTGGTTTGACTTACTACAGAAACTCTCCCAGCCTTTTCAGCATTGCCCAGAGTTGGACAAAATAAAATTTGCACCGCTGAAGTCTCCGGCAGGACTCCACAGAAAGATCTTACTGTGGCAGGGACCATAAAGACCATCAGACCCCAACCTAACAGACTATAGTTACACTGACAAGCGCAGGATATAATCTCAAACCTGCTCACCAACTTGTTTCCTGTAAAGGCAGCCATATCTTTGTGAGACAGAAAAAACTCTGAATCGCTCCATATTTACAGTGAAAGGTTTGACAGCTCCTTAGAGAAGACAAGGGAGGTCAAGATATCGTTCCCAGCAGATAAGTTTACTAACTCCACTTGATAGTTACTTGGAAGTGTTTCTCTCTGGTCACATAGTAAACTCCTGTATGCTTTTCACACCCAGTTTTACCCTTTCAGACATATTTTCAGTCCTCCTTAAGAGGAAGAAATGTCATTAACCAAGAACAGACAATTCAAGTGTATAAGTTCAAAAATAAATACTATGTTGTCATATGCAATAACTCTCCCTGTTGTTCTGTAGTCCTCATGATTGCACTTTTTTTCCCTGTGCATTAGGAATGATCGCAAAGAGACCCCCACTGACCATCACCACCTTCTGCCAACACAACTGGGAACCTCCCCGTGCTGCAGAGGCCTGACACCAATGGATGGTGTGGCCACAGAGCAGACAAGACACAGCAGTGCGTAAGGACAACTTCTCACCACAGGACAACAGCGTGTTTTCCACTCATTGCGGCACAGACTTGGAATTACACAGAGGTGGAAGGCTTGGGAAGATAATCCTGGAAATTAAGACATGGGATAGGAGTTGAAATCATCACCTAATTTGCAGCACATGGAGAGACTTGGGAACCAGCCAGTTTTGAAAGGGCTGGTTCTTTGGTAAGCAAGAGAAACCAAACAATGCCAAAAAAATAAGCCCAGTGAGCCAAGAAAGCAGGAAAACCTGCTTGGCACAAATGCGATACTCCCAGAAGCAGTGACTGAAGAACAAAGGAACTGGAGTCTGTGGTCTTCCAGGGGTAACACCCTTGTTGCATAAGACTTGGGAATAAGAAATTCATTTTCTGAAGTCCATGGTTCTTTGCTTTCCTGACAAGTGGTTCCTCCTAAGGGTAATTACAAAATTGAAGTCTCAATTCATCAGTAGAAAAGGGGAGAGGGTGTGCATGTGTGGGTGAGATACACTAAAAATAATCAGCATAGAGAACAGGCTGGCTAAGCCTGGGCCAAAACCCTTCTGAGGGTGTTTTCTCAGGCTGCATTTCCACTTTTGGAACCAGAGGCTAACCTTGCTCACAGAGATGCAAGTCCATCGAGAAACTCAGCAGTGTAGATCTTCACCTTTTCAAAAGCAAGATGCTGATAACCCTATTTTTGTGCAACCTTCTTGCAGTTTCTACTGATTATCAGTTTTACTGGGAAACAGAAACCAGGAGCTGTCACTTCTCACAGACAGGTCTTAAGATGCTGTGCCCTCCAGCACTTGACCTTGTGTGCGCCGTTCACACTCTTCTTCAGCTCCTGTGTTGTGTATTGCTGATCTCTGGACTAAGACCCTGGTTCCATGACCTGGGGAATGAGTTTTCCTCTACTCAAGAAGAGCAAGCATAACCTAGCATAACTGAGAGGTCCTCTGCCAGGAAGCAGAGTCACAGTCTACACCGAGGGCTACGGAAGCCTGTGGGATTCAGAGACTGGATGCAATCAGAGCAGGCTGGTGCCTACCTGTGCTGATTGCAGCCCAGACCTATCCCATTCTAGTCACAGGCACAGGTCCATCAGCCCATACATCAAAACACAACACGCTGTGTGTTCCAGTTACAAGAGTATTTATGAAACAACGCCAGGACCTGGGGAAGTAGGATTCTTGCTTTCTATTACTGGTCCTAGGAGATGATTGTTGGTTTATGTTTAACCAGGCTGTTTCTATCAGCTATTAGCTGTGTAATTTTGGTTGTCCAAGTAGGTCCAGAAGCATGAACTCCGATAGCAGACACCAGCCTCTGCAATGCTTCAGTCATAAAGCATCAGCACGCATGCTGTACTTTGTGAAGGCAATGACACACCATGCTGAGGGACAAATTAAGCCTCTAATTTCACAAACTCCTTCTGAAAGCTGTGTCACACAGTGGAAGAGTTGGCTCCTTCTGCTGAAGACCTGAACTGACTTCATGAAAGCTTTTCATTACATTAGCAGAATTAGCAAATAGATGTGAAGTATGTATAAGTATTATCAGCAAAATAGTCTCCATAAAATAAGATCTCAGGGTTTGTAGGCCACAGAAATAAAGTAGTATTAAGACAACCTTTTTTATAGTCTGATAACCCAAGCATTGTCTTCAGCTATAAGTGAGTTCCAGAAGCTGCCACTGTCTTTTGCCTTCCATCCAACCCTTTACTTCTGTTCCCACATCCTGGAATACCACCTTCTCACTCACAACAGCTGTATGATAAACCAGTCTACTGCCACGGTCAGGATTTAAAACAAAACAGAAGCAGAAGCAAGCCACAACAAACAGGGAGACATTGAATTATAGAATCGTTTTGGTTTGAAAAGACCTTTAAGATCATGAAGTCCAACTATTAACTTAACACTTCCAAGGCCACCACTGAACCGTGTCCCTCAGCACTTCATCTACATGTTCTTTAAATGCCTCCAGGGATGGGGACTCCACCACTTCCCTGAGCAGCCTGTTCCAGTGCTTAACAACCCTTTCAGCAAAGAAGTTTTTCCTACTAATTTTTTTTTCCCCCTACTAGTTTTTCCAACCTAATTCTCCCCTGGTGCAACTTGAGGCCATTTCCTCCTGTCCTATCACTTGTTACTTGGGAGAACAGACTGACCCCTACCTCACTACAGCCTGCTTTCAGGTAGTTATAGAGAGCAATGAGGTGTCCCCTGAGCCTCCTTTTCTCCAGGCTAAACAACCCCAGTTCCCTCAGCTGCTCACAGAAACACGGCAACAGAAAGGGTTATTTTAATACTCAGCCCAGGTCTGTCTCCCAGCCCCGTCGCGCTGCTAGCGGCGTTCGGACAACAGAAGGCACGGCGAGCTGCGGGGACTGTGGCAATAAACAGCCTAGGTGCTGCTCAGGACAACAGGCAATTCTCCTGCTCTCTTCTTTTACTTCCCCGGCATTACAAGAAGGCTTCACTTCCCATACCAACACAAGACTGCTCGCAGCGGGAACCAAGGCAAAGAAAGATACTCCCTAAAAAACTAGTAAATGAAAATTTAAAAAAAAAACCAAAATAAAAGCACACAAAAAACCAAAACCAACAACAAAAGACCATCTTTTAAACTGTCTCTTCTTCACAAGTGTTAAACTGATCTTTCAATTATTGATAGCTCACTTTCTCAAGCTACTCAAATCTGTATTTCTATGTAAAAACAGTCAATGAGAAGAGCACTCTCAGCCTTACTTTAAAAAAAATGAGCAGGCCCTATGCAAAGCAATTTTGGAATCTGGGACTGTGAGTGGACTCACCCTTTTCCACTATAATTAATCTAATTGAAAAGTGGTACAAAGATTAAATCTATTTAAAATCGACAGCTTCATATTAAAATGTCATTTACACCAGCACATTAAGAAAAAATGAAGCTTTTGTAAATGTTTTTGCTTAACATGGCAGTGACATATTCAGCGTGAAGTAGTTTTATCTTGTTACACAAAACAAATGCAACTTGTGCAACATTATTCCAAATACTAAATTGCTATGAAAAAGTACATGTGGATGTGCATATTTAAATTCACAAATAAAAAACCAGTGAAAAATGGTATCTCCTGAAGTTAAATGAACTGAACCATAATTCTCCGTGGCTACACTTCAGCAGCTTCACCAGTCAGCCTATCAGTTGTGAAGGCTGGAGGCAGGAAGGAGAGATATCGCATGAAGTGAAAATAAAAGTCGCCTCTTGTAAAAGTCAATACATCATCTTAAGCTAGGAAAAATGGTCCCTAAACATCCGTAACTACAATCAGTAATTGTCATTAAAAGCTCTCATTATATCGAGAAAGTGTAATTAGAGCGCCTTGCCTGCACGGGGTGCAGCACACAGAGAATGCTAGAAGGATTCATAAATTAGTGCCAAATCAGCCCCGTTCCCATCCACCACACAATCTGCTGTAAAAGAGAAAAATCCTATTTACACACATTAAGGCAAAGCCCACTGGCCTCTACAAAATTAGCCTAAACGCCAAATGCAGTTATTTGAGGGACTCCCTATTTCATTATGTGTCTTAGGAATAAAGGGATAAAGTTTGCCATCAATAACGCCGAACATATCTGCTGAACCCTGCAGATTCCAGGGCATTAATAATTTAAAGTCTTATGGGAATTTTGTCATGGTGGAGGATAGGACTTGTCTGCAAACGGAGCTCAGGGGATGTTCAGCATGATCTATTCTGGTATACACACACAATTGCTACATTTATCATGATGCAGTGGAAAAGAATGGCTCTTTTTTAAGGACTTTGGGAATGTTTCTTCTGTAATTCACACATTAAAACCTCCGAGTATTTCTAGTAAAAAATCCCAGGTTCTCAAAAGATACTGTCGTAAGAATTATACTGAAAAGGTTTCTTCTCTCCCTCATCTCTAGTCCTCATGCATGTACAGTCGTGTTCAACACAGTATCAAATGGGATGGGAAGTCAGCAATCCAGCTGCTGCTGGTAGTGCTGCCTATGGAAGGTGCCTCTGTAAGCACAGATACTGTGTGAGCTTATGGCCTAAGCAGATACAACTGCATGCTTGACTCAAATATTTATACTCTCAAGTGCAACTTTAACAGCTCTGCACGTAAACCAGTCAGTTACATGCACAACTACTAGATCACAGGGCAAAAATCTCTTTTTTGCACCTGCCAACGGTAAGCACGGAAAGAACACATCATTTTGAGACGTCTGTGGTATTTGTGTAACACAGACTAAACTCAGGCACTCCTGCCATAGCTGATCTAAGGTAACTCTCGGAATGGACACATTTACACTGTAACAAGCATATTTCTCTTCTAACTTAGCATAGGAATGTTCCACACTTTTGTTCTCAAATGGAAGTAAGCTCAAATGGAGTGCAAAACATTTAGGCAAGAAAGTGCTTCCTTTTATATGAAAGCTCTATTTCTTAGAATATAATTTTCAGGGAATAAAACCAAACAAAAACAACACACACACAAAACCAACCCAAAACCAACCCCAAAACCACTTCTGTTGGCATGCTTTTAATACACCCACATTGCCCCTTCGCTGTGCCAGGCATGCACAACTCGCTGCGCACCACAGCTCCCGAGTGGCAGGAGGACTGATGCTCCCTTACAAAGCTCAGGCACTAGAAAAGCCAATGCACTACTTGACAAACCCAGGAATGGACCTCAAAATATTCCTTTAATTTGCTAAATCACCACTGAAATAATATTTCAGTCACTGAATGTGTAGGTGATCAGAAAGCATCTAAATGGCACAAGGCATGCCTCAGCATCTTAGTCCTGCTGATTAGCTTCTCACCATGACTTGAGAATACTGTCTGCAAAACCTGAACCACAGAGTCCAAAGGCTCTGCAAGATTTCTGCCTGATTATCCCTGAAAACTGAACTCCCTGTGAGTTCAGTTCAAGAACCTTATCATATAACATCATAAAGCAATTATTTTTCTATCGGGATATTTGTAACAGAATCAGTCTGGAAAATATAATTGAAAAGTTTATCACTATAGCAGCTTTTCCTTGATGTTAACACCCTAAAGAGTTATGTTCCCATCTCAGCTTAAACATGTTGTGTTAGTGTTGGCTCTCAAATCTTTACTTGGACAAGGCCTCTCGTATTTCAGATGACAAGAAAAAAACCCACAGAAGTGAGAGAACCAGAGAGGCAGAGGATGTGTGGCAGTGGTGCAGAGGGAACGTGCAGAACAGCTGCCGTGTGCGCACCCTCCTCCTGAAACAGGGGCTGCCTCGGGGTAACCCCAGTCCAGCCTGACCCAGAACTTGCTGTTCTTCCTTCTACACCGAAGCCAGCACAATCCAAGCGCTCCCCCAGAGATCTGCTGATCCTCTCTCACTTAGGCTTCTCCAATATATCATCTTAATTTAGACCTGCCACTCTCCAAGGCGCTTCCTGTCCCAAAACCCCTCTCCGTCACAAACCTCTTTTTAATCTGCTTGGACATGTCAGTGCTCGACTGAACTCTGATGACTTCTAGATCTCCCTCTTGCCAGCTCTCCAAAGAGGAAAAAATTTCTTCTTACTCTGACAGGGCTTTTAAGAAATCCATGCACCAAGCATATAACCAAAAATGTATCTGGACAGCCTAGAGACGCTGACTGCCACTGGGCCAAAACAGACGCCCCAAGTCTGCGTCTATAGCACGCTAACCTAAGATGCTTCAACAGCTTTATGAAACAGACTGATGAAATCATAAAGCTTTCCCTACCAATAATGGCCTTTTCTGCCCCTAAAAGAAAGCGCAAGAATTATCTAGAAGAGGCTCTAGAGGGATCTTCATAGCTTTTAAAATAATTCCAACAGCAAATAAAACAAATGATATCTCCTCCCATATCTTACAGAAGATACAATTTTCTGTATGTTATTTGATAACACTACCTCGAGGTGTTCTCAATACAAGTTCAGTTGGCACTGGACTGTGCTGTTGTCTGAATTAGCATAACAATTGTAATCCCTAGAGTTAAGAGAAACCAGGTTGAAAAATAAAAAGAGGAACCAGCATAATGCTTTGAAAGCCTTTATGGTACAATAATTGCACCACAGCTTGATGTAGTTGGACTCTGATAATCTATTTTTCCCAACGCCTTTAGTGTGCTTTATCCCATTTTGACAGATCTTTATGAATGAGAGACCAGCCCCCCACTGACTCTGCTTCAGGGTAAGCAAACTGAGATAGTCATGATGAAGTTCTATTTTAGCTCTCTGACTAGAATACATCCGAACATTGATTGGATTTTGGAACTGGAAGACAAAATGGCAGATGGGCCAGCTTTGCTGGGAAGCCTACATAGTAATTAGGAGGGAACAGAAGAAAAAAAAAAGGGGGGGGGGGAAGCACAGCAAACCCATACTTATGGGTTTTTTTAACTGACTAAACCAAGCAATATGGCAATACTCTATAAACATCAGGTTTCATCTCGATTTTATTTTGCAAGCTCTTTGTGTTACCAGGATGCTCCTAGCTTGTATGTTAACTACCCACAAACAAGATGGAAAACCATAGTAATAAATACATTTTACACGTGAATTCACGTAACAGTTCTTTGTAGGGGACACAACACAATCTACAAAGCACACTGTGTGCAAGCTTCTGCTCTGCTTGCAAAGGAGAGGAAAGATGGATAGAAGCTGTTTCTCCAAGTCAACAACCAGAAAAATCTTACTGACATGCTACAGACACGTTAAGGCTAGAGTAAAATTTACACTGTTATTTTGCCAACTGCTTCATCATAGTGCATCATCTGTATTAGGAATGCACCAAGCGGTCTTTCTGGGGACTTGATATGATTTTGCATCCACTGTAGGGAACTCAATTCTATAGCACAGGGAAAGAGAATAATTGTCGCTGAAGGACCAGAAATGTGTGTGCCTCTAAGCACCACGTGAAACAGAAATACAGCTAAATCTAGGTTCCAAGAAGTAGAGGTGCACAGAAAACTGCGAAACATACGAGACTGATTTTTCTTCTTATGGGATAAAAATAAATCAGATAGATGCAAAACCCAATCACTTACAGTGTTTTCAAATTTCAAATTACTTCATTTGCCAGCTGCATGCTACCTACCTCCCAGGAAGCACTGGATAGACACTTAAATATCTCTTTCCACTCATTACCACCAAGCTTTCTCAACCATATACAGTGTATCTCCAGACTATGGACTAGCTCTTCCAGTCAGAGCAGAACTGCTGCCAATGCACACACCACAGCCCGTGACCTGATGGACAAAACAATATTGTCTATTTCTAAAAAAAGCAGTTCTTTCATGACAACCTACTGTTAGAACTAGCAAGTCCAGGCACTACTTACTGAGAAAGAATCCTGCAAAAATCTGTCCTTCCCCTGCAGTAAATTCTAGGGGATGGAGAACAGCATCAAGTCCCTGTTACTGTGTCCCCTGCTTGCCACGTGTCAGGCTATTGCAGGGATCCTACCACCCTCTCCTCACAGCAGTGCAGAGTGAGAAGAAAATTGACTGTCCCTCATGCTGAGCAAGGACCTCAGTACTGCTCCTCACTTTCTTTAAGAGATTCTATCTCCCAATCCACTTCCAATTCTAATTTATCTGAGAATTAGCCCTCCCACAGATTGATTACTAGCTCCGGGCACCTGATAAGTCATGACAAAATTAAATTCACAGGCTAGTACAGTTTATTAGCAGGTTACTGAGTTGCTGGAAGAAAACAAAACACCCTCACCCACCTGGCAAAGCCCTCCTACCAAAACCCTAACCAGGTTCACAGCACCCACACCAGTAAGGCACCTGTGTATCATGAAGCATAATGTCCACACAAAGCCTATGAAGTCTAAAGAGTGACCTGTAAATTCTTATAGACACTGTAGTTTGCACTGCATGCTCCTGTAAACTTCCACATTAGCACATAAACTTATATTATGGATATGTATGTATAGCCACATTATGCACTCTTTTCCCAGCAAAACTCACACAAGGAAGCAAATTCTGTTAGCTGCTCATCAGGTACCATTAAAAAGATGATGGGGGGGGGACATCATAAATGTACGAGGACCTTCTCCCCAACTGCTGCACTCTCTCACACAATAAAATCAATAATTTAACCATCTGAAACTTCAAATGTGGATGGCATTGCAAGTAGACCAGTGGCATTTTCACTTCAAATTTATATAGTCTTTAGTCAGTATACTTCATCTGCATTTCTAACACCTGCTTCAGTCGGCTGTGAAGTGCAATGTTGTCTGTAAAATTTTCTTTCATCTTTGTACTGTCCATCTAACAAAAAAAATTATATGATGGTGGATAATTATTCGGCTTTAAAAAGGATATGAAACTTTTCACATGTTTTTTGATCATTTCTTGAAAGACACGCTCATATATTTGACATTCCATTTTATTAAAAGGTTTGAGTTTTTTAAAAACCCTGGCTTTCACATGACTCATGTTATCTAATCCTATGTAACATATTTCTCTTTCAGATAGTTAACATTTGCTTTCCATACAGTAGAAGAAATGTGGGAAAGAAACTAAGACCACAGTTAAGCAGCAAGGCATGACAAGGTGGGCAGTGCCAGGCTATTATAGCACATGCCTCGAATGCACCAGGAGGAAGAAGCTAGAATGACCTTTCCACCGAGGTGGGCATCAAGACCAGCACCTGATTCATCCCACAGTAGGAAGCAACACATGAAGAGTATACAGAGGAGGTGAAACCACACACAGCTTTCATCCAGTGGGTTTATGTCAGGTATAAAAAGCTTTTCCCAGTCATGCATCGTCTCAGTCAAACACTAGGAGGATAAAGGCGTCCAGTGAAACTGTCCAATGTTGAGCTTTCAAGACATTGAAAACTAGAAGATAACATGAAGAATGGTTTATAAACGTAGCAATGGCATCCCACCTTTGTATATTAATGTACAAAATTTTCTATTTGACACGGAGTGGTCACCACATTTAGACACAAGTAAAAAGAACTCTTGTTATTGGGAAGTAAAACTTAGCCAATTTTCGAATGCTCCAGCCTGTCAGAGCTCACAGTGTCTTTTCAGGCTGGGAGCCCACTTTGTACCACATACTGGCTTTTTCATAAAGTCAGATGAACACCTAGTCTGATGTTCCACCAACTAACAGGGAAAGGACATCACGTAACCACTCTTGCAACAAGCCCTTACACTAGAGCTGACCAAGAAGGTACCTTCAGAAAATATTTTAGAAAAGGAATTTTTTTACATAGCTTTTCTGAAAAAGTAGAAGCAACAAATTTACTTACCATTACAGGGAAGTAACCAGAGGTAGGTTAGTGGAGAAGTGGAATGGAGGAGGTGGAAAGAGGATGCTGGGAGATGCATTTGCTCACACGTCATGCCAAAAATGTGATAAACTGTACAAGCAAGCCTAAGCCTCAAGTCAGGAAAAGAAATTATCTCCAAGATGGTCTGGGTTTTGTTGGGCTGTGGTTTTGGGGGTGTTGTTTTGTGGGGGCAGAGGTGGTGTTTTTACATAAAGTCAAAATGAAAAAATCTATTTGGTGGACAGAACAGTGTTAAAAGAAGCCAAGTAACGACAGAACATTAATTCAAATACTTCTCCCCCCCCCCCTTCACAATAATCAGGATTTCCAAATACGTGCCATTAAAGATGAAATCTGAGGGCTGTTCTGATACTGTGAAAGAAGCTCAGAAAAAATAATAACGAAGGGAGCCTCTCAGTACCAACATAAGTACAGCCATTCAAAAGATAACCATGACCTACCACTGTCCCATACTGAAGGGTCATGACGGTTTCCCAAAACTGCCTTTTAAAAGGCCTGCAATAAATAATAAACACAGATTTCCAAAGCAAGCTCCAGCTTTATGCTAACCCTGCCTTCCTTGCTCGTTGAGTTAAACACTTTACGAAAGCCTCTGACCTAATCTCTGGCACTTCCATTAAGGCAGTTGGTACTTGTTACCCTGACAGCAAGGGGAATAGCTTCCAGCCACTCCACTTTTACTGATAATGATGCCCCTCTTGTTTTTACCCCAAGAGACCAAGGACAGATGACTCATGGACTGCCAAGTTCCAAACAAGCACTGCTAAGTCAGATAGAAGAACCGCAGAAAAAACCCCACCCAAATCCAGGCAGAGATTTCATCTGTTCTGGGCCATAAACCAAGAAGCTTAAGAAATTAATGTGTTTGGGATATTTTTCCTCCTCCAAAGAGTTGACTTAAATAACAGAATGTTTGTGTTGAACAATAGAGCACTGGTGTAGCTGTTTGTAAGGTGATGTCACGGAATATGTATGCTGCTTCCTAGGACTCAACTCTTGCTAGCTGCTAAATCCACATTTGGTGGACACAGGAGGAGAAAGAGCACCGTGCTCCATTAGGGATTAGTGCAGCCACGTAGGTGACTCCTCAGCATACCAGAATGTATTTTATAACAAACACAGCTGCCAGGCTAAACAACTCCTCCTCGCAGCATCACCAGTTCACAGTGCTAATGAAGCAGAGGACAGGGGTTTAAATACCCCCGTTCCAAACGAAGGGATGATTTCTCTCCACTCCCCCCTACACCAACACACACTTTTCTCAGGTGACTAAAATCTGCAGCTCAGAGGAAAGATCATTGCTCCATTTCAATCAGAAGCTACAACTTTAGGGGAGAACATTAACAGTAGATTCTAAAAAACATTTTCATTTCCTTTTGATGAATTTTTAAAAGACAGGGAGAAAATTACATATTTTGTGCAATTCCAAATCTTTCTGCAGGGAACATTTACCCTTAAATCAGGCCAAATGACTACATGTTTGTGTACAACCACAGCCCTAGAGGAAAGTAGTTTTGCTTCTGCTAGTATTAAAAGACACTACAGAGAAAGCAAAATAAAAACCGAACTGCCTTTCATAGTGCCTCCCTTCTCAATTTCTCCTTTATGCACCAACCCACCTAATATAAAGAACTAATAAATCCAAACATTTGGTTCCCACAGACACAACTAATTATTTGCAAGAATTTTAGATCTTTTAAGAATTGTTCAAAGTTTTGTAGTGTAATTTTTCACCTTTTTTCACAACGCAGGCAAGTATTTAGCCAAGTATTTGTCAGAAACAGATAGAGCAGCTTTTCAATGCAATGTTTGAAACTGATTTCAAGTGATAAGACATTGTCCCGTGACACAAACTTCAGTGACTTAGCCAGAATTTAAGACATCTTGATCTTACTTTCTAACACAACTAGTAATATTTCTTCCTCTTCATTTTACTTTCTTTGTCTTGGAGTAAAAAGACAGGAAATGGTTACAAAACAGAAGACCAGAAAACATCACAAACTAGTACCAGGAGCTTTCCAAGGTTATGATCTGCACACAAGTTTGGCCCTAGCACAACTGTTTTTTTCCAGTCCTGAACATTAACCAAAAGTGAACAGAAACAGAAAAACTGGCCCCAGCAAGTATATTCTTTTGACAAAAATGCTATATTTTCATAGTAAAGAGGGCAGTGATGAATTTTACAAGTTATGACAAAAGTTGTCTTAGACAAACCGAAGTTACGCTAAAATTATCTATCAGCACAGATGTGATTTACACACTAATCCAACAAACTGCCTGATTATATATTAAACACATATACTTCCTCCTCTAGATGTTCTCTAAATGATACTTACCAAAGATACATACTCTTTTGACTCGCTATTCTTTAGCATCCAATTAAAAAGGAATCAAGCTTTTCATCAATTTCCACTATTCAATTTCCATTAACAAGAGAAATGAATGTACCATAGTCAGTCTGAGGGCACTTTCATTTCCAGCTTCCTCACTCCATGTGATCAGAGGAAATATGCCAGATCATAAAATGTAAGGTACTTTGAATGCCCAGTCTTAGCTCCCAAAGCTTCACCCTTTTTGACTTTGCAATTCATGACAGTTGGACTGGAAGAATAAAGTTGCTTCAACTCTTGACGCTACCTTTCTGATTTGCAACAAACACCCTGAAATCTGCCTCCAGAGTTTCTCCAGCAGCTTCCACTTTCGCTGCTTGTTTTACTAACTCAAGAAATGCCACTGCACACACAGCCTCAGCTATTTCCTTCCCTGAGAGCTTGTTAATCTACCAAAACAGTAACGACGAGAGATGGGGGGATTCAAAAGCAGTCTCAAAACCAGTCACCAAGTACCACACCAAGCAAGAGTACCAGATAGGGTTGCTGACCGAAAAAGTAGGCGCAAGGAAAAAAAATTCAACTTATTCTTAGCCATCATGTGAGGAAGTGGAAAAAGCAGGATACCCAAATATATTTACCTTTAAAAAAAGAAAGTAGTTAATCATTTTGGGGCTGCAAAGAGAATACAAAGAGATACATTTAATGGCCTACTTACTGCTACCTTTAAATACACTTTTTTTGGGGGGAAGAACTTGTGCTTGAGTCCCGTAAGACCAAGGGAGATGAATTAAATGTTCAGCAGCAAATGCTAATGGGAAAACTAAGAAAGCACTCAGACCAACTACAGGCCACATAATTTATAAACATTTGACAGCTAATAGTTTCTTTTTGTTGTTGTGATGTAGATTTCAATGCAATTTTCTCTTAGCCATTGAAAAAAAACAAACCAGAGACTGATCATTGGCCTTCTAGGGGACACACTTTTCTGAGAACTTAACAGCACACTTTCTTTCCTCTGGGTTACTGTCACCCACCCTCCTTCTCCCTAAGGTTTCAAAGATAACCAGCAGCAGGGCTGTGACTCGTTAACTGGTTCTCAGGCAGTGTGCACTGTCTGGCTGTGTAAAACCCTACTGACTTCACTGGTTCTCCTCAAATCAGTTGTCATCAGACAGATCACACAGCAGGTGTTAAAACTGCCAGATTTCCACTTATCCCCCTACCTGATTTCTCTCAATCCCTTGGGAGCAAGATCTCTTTGCTTTCTGTTTAACTTCCATACTACTGCACCTTTATACTACTTTTTTATTTTAAAGGATTTCAGCATTACTCATGGACAAGCAGATTTTTTAATTTTTTTTTTAATTTGGTAAATATTCAGCATCTCTTTCTGACACCCACTGCCAGTTTGACTTTTGGAGGTGAGGGGGAGAGAGAGTCTACTGGGATGTGTACACATGTTTATAGACATCCCTCAAAATAATCATCTGTATCAAGGCGCTCTTTTCTCCATCCTCCACTAACAGGTCACTGTCACAGTGAGTTTTGTTACTCTGTCTTACTTGTACCAAACAGTACAAAATAACTCACACTTGGGTATTAAACTGGAAGCACAAATACGCAGTAAGAGTGAAGGTCTACACACTTTTAAAATGTTACTTGGCAGATCTGGAAACAGCTGATGATGCTCAAACTTACATTGAGATTTCAGATCAAGTTAGCAGAAATCAAAATGAGGATGTTAAATAACAATGAGAGAACGGAGCACCAGCCTCAAAATAAGAGAGAGTTACAGCCAGGCAACATAAGTGGCTCCCAAGATTATTTAAATTCCATGGAATCCAAACTCTTCCTGCCAGGTACATAATACCTGGTCCAAAGACTGGCTGCTGCCGAGATCTCCCATCCCCTTCCACTCAGGCAAAAACCCATCCTTCAGGGCTGAGGTAGCTTCCCAAGTGGCTGATTAACAGAGAGAATTTCCTCAGGATTTGGAGAACTACCCAAATCAAATGTGGAGCACAGACCAGCAGCACCCCTGTGCAGAGAGGAAGGGAAGACCACTTCTGAAGAGTGCAGGGGCACACCATGAAGCAGCTCTGCTTTGAAATTAAACAAGACTGGATCTAGAATTCAGCACCTGTAGTGAACAGACTTCCTGGCAAGATTTTCCTGTACACAGCTAGCACAGTAGAAGGGAATCCCAGATGACTGTTCTGCCCCCTTTCATACTGCAAAGACACAATTAAGAGGGAACAAAGGGGCATACAAACGTTTGCCTGATTTTAGAAAAATATTTACAATGTTTGTGCTAGAAATAATTAAGCCAGATAAGCATATTTGTCCTAGAAATAGCTGAGATTAAAAAGTGATTAAAAAAACCCCAACAAAATAAACCGAAAACATTCAACATCCATTAAGGTAAAATAAAGTAAATAAATTCATTCAATTGGTTATTTCCATACGAGTGGATTTCTTTAAATAGTAATGAAATCATTGCTAAAAAATCCATTGTTATTAAAATAAAAAAGTTGGCTCAGCCTACCAAAATTAGATTTGTAAGTTGCTGGTCATTCCCATAATTAAATCTGTGTCACAAATTTGCAAGAAAAATGGACACTATGACTAATGCATTTACTTGCTGCACTAGTGCTGTCAGGCTGTGTAAATCATTATGCCTGCTAAAGCAGAGTAGATAAGAATTCCATACATTTTCATTAACCAACTAGGCTTGTGTGTATGTGAGAAGCTAACGTTGATATTCCCTGCTAGCTTTAGCTTTCATTTGGAAGACATTGTAAATAAAAATACTAGCCTTAACTGGGTTAGCCAAGTGGCTGCTCCAGTAATTATTTCCTTTTTTGAACTATACGAACCAGCTCTGTCCACTTCAAAAGACAGTCAGATAAAACAAACAAAAACCCCCACATATATTTAATTTGGACAAATGAGATAGATGAAATGACGGACACCTAGAATAGGTTCCTTCCTTCAGGCTTATGTATCTTGGACACATGCCTTATTTCATCCCATAGGTTTCAACAGAGAAGCAAAGTCAAGACAACACTGGAAGAAGTCTCACCCAACACTCTCACCTTTTTGGCTGCCCTTTGCTCTCTTTTCTCAGAAGTGCAATGGTCACCAGAGCAGAGTCCTCTGAATCCTCCCTTTTCCTCTTGATTTCCTGTCACCACAGACCTTCAGTGTCTCGGTGACAGTTCTTTGTTTAAGGTGAAGCTGATGTCTGTTCCTTTCACACTTACTGTTCATAACCCCAAGGCACCAAAGAATCAGACAACATTGACTCGGATCACAAGCTGGATAATCTCATGGGTTTCCAAGCCCACTGTCTCAAGTAGAAAGGAGATTAATGAGAGGTAGAAAGAGATTAGACCAGGCTGTTTCTATTCCAGCAATGCAGAGCATTTTGTGAGGATGTCCTCTTCCAGGCTTCAGGCCCTTTTTCCATGCACATGACATTATATTGGCACTGCAGATTGAGTTCAGTGCTCTACTATGCAACATGTCCCCACTGCAGTGCAAAAACTGCCTCAATGGCAGGCTATGCCTTGGTGAACTTTAAGTCAAAGGAGCTGAGCCACTCAGGCAAACACCGTGGAACAACCAGCAGCACAGCAAGTTTGCAGCATCCTGCTTATTGCTCTGGGCTTTTGGACATTAACAAGCATTATTTTTCTGTTGCAGCACAACTTTTAGAAGCAGAATACAGAGGCACAGTAATGTCACCACAGACATGGAATGTGAGACAATGTGAAGAATGTCAGCAGACCCATACTTAAGACCCCAGACAATTTCTTTAGCCTTTAGGTGCAAAAGTATCCTCTCCTGCAAGTGAGAGCAGCTACCTCAGTGCTTTCTATCTCAGCAGACCTCAGCATGCATGTGCATGTTTTACAGTGGCAACCTTGCTGATAACCAACCACCTGATACTAGTAAAATACTATCAGATTTTATTAAAACGCCATTAAGAGGAAAAACTGGAATCACTTATTATGTTCCACAATTATTGTAAACCAAACTGTTTAAATGAGGGGAGGAGATAATTATATTAACTACCCAACTCAAAGCAATCCTCTGTGGTATGATTCTAAATATTCTCTTAGCTGAAATTTATGCAAATTGAATTCATCTATCGTTAGTTATTACTAATCTAGCTACATAAAAACACTTTTCTGTAACAATTAGTCCTTTAAAACACTGTGTTTTAATTAGACCTGGGACATTATTAAGCTAAGTGTAAATATATACAGTATCATTCCATGCATTGTTTTGCCTGTGTATTTATATGCATATGGGCTTTGGGGAAGTTTAAAAGGAATTACTTTGCAGTTGGTTTGTAGCTTTTGTAAATCTCCTTCCCAGTGAAAACACCTCCAGATGCTTAATCTGAATGTATTTCTACTCATCAAGACATAGTTGGCATTTCTACATTTTGCATATCGTGTGTTCCTTTTCACCTGAATAAGCACATCTCAGTATCATTCTAACATTACACTGAGTCTTTTCCTGCAGATATTTTGTTCCACAGTTTATTTTCATTTAACTTCTCAAGCACCATCTCTGACTCTTTAAAAGAAAAAAAAAATAGAAAAATAGAATAAAAAGAGTGAAAGACATAGCACATCTTTCATCCCTTTTAAATCAGCTTGCTTCACACTACCATAGACAGGCACTGGCCCACAGGGCATAGTCTGAGAACAGACAACATCCTGTCCTCCTGCCTTTGTCAGGGCTGCACACAAGTGCCCACGTGCTACAGATTATAAGACAAGGAACGAAAAAAATTTGCCAATGGTCAGATACCTCCAAATTATCTCCAGGATGTGTATATGGTGATGGTCACAAAGGTATAACTACACCTAAGCCTAACCACAGACTGCACACCATCAGGCACCAATAACAAAAACTCAAATGTGAGCCAGATCCATCATGGCTTAAAGACACAGGAAACAGTATCTTCACCTATAGCTAAGCCCAGAAGTGAGGCACCAATATAAACTGATGGACTGCCAAAACCACCACCAGCACCTCCCATTATCTTCTCAGAAATGGGCCAATCACTTTCAGATTTTATAGAACAGTTCTGACTTCAAACTAGTGTATGTGTACAAACACACACACGGACACACATTTAATGCTTTGCTAACTGTTCACAGAAAACTTACCAAGTGACCACGTGGCAGTGGCATTCAGAAGCCACTTAATTAAAGGCCCTGCAGACCCACAGCACTGTGAAATCGGTAAACAACTCTGGCTACTTATTACAGTCCCTGGGCTACTATCACCCCACTGCATGTTCAGTCTATCAACTCTGTAATAGTTTATAATAGTTCATCCTATCACCTTCATAACTGGAAACCTTTGTAAGAGCAAAGCTTTCAGTAATGATACTTGTGATTCATTGTCTGTCCTACATAAATATTCCCTACGTAATCAGGATTTCAAACTAGGACAGCACCATAAGCATCTAAGTGTAAATATTTGTGACTTAATAGTGGCCACTTTGTCTACCATTTTCATTAAAAAAAATAAAATCACTAATTAGAAAAAAATCAGCTGGTACTGTGGTTTGACGCTAGCTGATCTTTAGTATTTGTGAACAGTCTTTCCTGGGAATTTTTTAACCAGAATGTTTACTGCAATGCAGCCCCAAGATTTAAAATAAGAAAAATAGAACGTTCCAATGCTCAGTTCATGGAACAAAGATCAAAACCAAAACGAGGAGTATTACACAAACACACAAACTGGTCCGACTTCTTTAACTTCAAAGAGCTACAGAGAGGTTCTAGAAATTAAAACATGTTTATGTTGCTTTATTAGGATTAGCCAGCATTGTAGTCAGATGCTCTGGGGCCTAAATTCTTATTTGAAGTCAAAAGACATTCTCCTAATGACAGCTGAACTGAGGCCTTTGGGTATTTAAGGAAACCTCCTGAACTGCAAGCCAAGGGCAACAGAGGAACTGGAGCTCCTGCCAAGGAACAAGAGAAAATGCCACTCAAGAGAGAGATAAAAGAGTTGCCCTAACACTGGGATTCCACAGTTTGAGGTAGAAAGTACCTTCTTCCCATTGGAGAGGGACATGATAGGTGACAAAAAGGAACAAGTATTTGGGAACTGGTATTTTAAAACTGTGAAAGGTCATCCATACCCACAAAACCTACGTCCAGCCTCCTAACTTTGACTCGGTCCCTCAAAAAAGCAGCAGCACAACACGTAACTCCAAAACGTCACACAACTTTCATCCCTTGGCAGTACAGCTTTACATACCTAAACACCCAAATACCAGCTTTTCATAAAACAAATATGCATAAAGTGAGTTAATTTGTACTTGCGGTTTTGATTTAAATCTCCTAATTTGGTTTTTTTTTTTGTCATTCATTCATTTAACACATCATAGTCCTCTTCCTGAGGACACAAGAGTCACAAACACACATCTGTAAACATGGACTGATTTTAGTAAGTAACAAATTCAATTATTAGCTGCTTAAATAAATAAAACAATCACAGTAGCTTGCCTACATATACAGTAATTTGTATTTAATATTCATTAATCTCTCTCTAAACAACAGATCAATAAATCTATTCTTTCTTCATACATAACACTTTATTCAGTGATCTTTACAGTGTCCTTTCTACATCTTTGTAGATCATCAGGTCCACAAATACTGGTTTTGACTATAACAGAAATGGTTATATTTCCAGCTCGATTGATTGCTTTCCCATATCTAGGTATTTCCTCAGAGACATTGAGTGGCTTCAGTGACAATGAAATATGCTAAACAAATGACAAGTCACTGAGTAAATTAGCATCTACTCTCTGATCAGCTGGGTCATGTTTTCTTTTCAAAATCCATGGCCTCTTGATAGAAAATAATGAGTATTTGATGGGCCTTATTAGAAAAATCAATATATTGATGCCCATGTCTGAACCATCTGCATAATAATAGATTCTGTTAACCCATTAAGGAGAAAATTAAGACGTGTTTACACATTATTAATTTACCATGAGCACAGGCAATTTATTCACTACTTTTCTCAAGAGTTTAACAAAAAGAAAAAAGTAGTAATATCTGTATTTAATGGCATGGTGACATAAATTGAAAGATTATTCCATCTTTTGCCTGCGAAACGGCACAATTCCACCAGCACTAATGTGAAAAACACAAACGCACCAATGGTACTGTTAAAAACAAGACTATTAAAGCACTTGTTATAAATGCTGCATTACTTACCAAAAAACTTCCAAAAGCAGAATTAAATATAGCAGCTGCCTGAAGAGAGAAAAAGACAAATATCACCAATGGAAAAAGAGCTATAGTACAAGAACAAAATGTTATTCCCCCGCCCAACAAGCTATTAGATTCTCCAAACACACACATACACAAAGACCATTAGGCAGTTTGCCACTGCTTAAAAAATTGCCAGTGGCCTGTAACTTATGAAGACTGATAGGTTCTAGTTTATGCATTCATAAATAATGTGCTGAAATGGACAAAAGCAGGAGGAGAAGAAAATCCTTGCTGGTAGACTTAAGAGGAATATCCACAAGAACTAAGTATACTGCACAGAAGCTTGTTCTCACTGCTTTCGCACTAATACCAGGAACATTTTTACATATCGACATAACTATCAAATAGAATCTCATTTAACTAAAACACTGCATTTTCTAAGACTTTTAACAGCTTTTAAGGGAATATTAATCAAACAAGCAAACTCTTAACTGTTCATCGTAATAGGATTGACAAACTCAGAAGTTTCTGTGGTTTGAACAACAAATTTAAAATAGGAGCAAAAAAAACCCAGCCAAAAAAACCCAAACAAATGAAAAAAAAAATAAAAAAATCATACAACAACAACGATGACAACAACAAGCACATACACAAACCAAAACCACCCCACACTTCTGAGGCCAAAATGTCTCTAATCGTTACTTTTTACACTACACTCTTTCAGAATAAGAAAAACACCTATTTTGATACTGACTTGACAAGCGTTCGTGCTTACCTACATATCCAGGAAATACCAGGTAGCAGTATTATTTCTTAATATTAACTCATTAAACTCCAGGAAGTTAAAAATCGAGTCTTGCACAGCTTTCCCCAATTACCAAGAAAGAACAGAAACTCTTGTATGGCAGCCAGTCTGATGATGAAAAGCCACACAGCAAAGGTAAGAGCAAAGAGAGGAGGGAAAACTACCATTGACATGAAGATTTAGAGCGGAGTCAAATTAATCACCCTGGACACTTCCAGCCACAGATTAATAACAAGTGGATGCGAGCGAGTTTAGCAAGTTTGAATAAAGTCCAAAATCCGGGTAGGAGCTGTAGCTGAACCTGCCTTCTGCTCCATAAGAGGATGCAATGAAAATGAATGGGTAATGAGATCCTTGGCTCTAGAGAGCTGAGCTTTCTTATTCAAGTTCATAATTAATTCAAAGCTTTGATAATTTCATTAGATTCCTCCTCTGCTGGCCCTATCAATAAAAGATGGCACTGGACCGCAGCTCCTCAGTGGCCCAAACACACAAACAAATGCAGACTGTGAAGCCTTCACTGCCTTGCTCGCTAGCAGGGGCAATGGCATATGGCACTCCATGTTGCGGAGGGAGCATCTGAATAGATACAGCTAAATAAAACATTATAGTTGACAGTTGTAAACTACAGTAACATATTTTAACACCTCTTCCTCATCAGCATTCCTTTTTTGAACATAAAAAAAAAAAAAAGTGGCACAAGTCCAAACAGCTCCTCTGGCCAGAGATCACAGCTGAAAGCAAGAGCAAGTGCTACTTAAAACAATTCTTCAACAAGTGTGAATTAAATGAGGATTTTCTCCATGCATTTTGAAGCTGTGCAGCTGATACTTTCATGTGGTAAGAGAGAGACACATTAAACCCAAGCACATAAACCTACTGCAAGGGATCAGTTTCAATGCAGGAGACAGCCTTGCAGGTATCCTCTGTTAATACATCCCTCTAAATTCTTGGTATCGCTATATTTAAAATACCAACCCCCTTTATCAAGTTTCTTTGGCATTTGTTGGACATGCACTGTTCTTTTACACAGACTGACTGGATTTGACCACTTCAGCCTGATAAAGATGCAGAAAGGTCTCATGTATTACATCTGCCTCTGAATCTATGAAGGAGAATCTAGATTTCCATTTTTAGGCACACATAAAAATGTCTTCCTTGCAAAACAGTCTTTGCTATACAAAACAGTGTAAATCAACTGCTAAGATCTGAAAGACAGAAGCATCTGGGATCCACTTCTACAACAGAAAGCTGGGAGGAAACTTAACGGTCCCCTCCTCCCCACGCAGAGTGACAGCTACATTTCTGTCTGCTAGCAAGAACCATGTAGCACCCGCACCTCTTCAGGAAAGCTGGTGAAGTCCACAGAAAATGGATAGAGAGCATAAAAAGTAGCCCTTTCCCTCCCTAACGTGCTAAACTTACCTGTCTCTAAAATACCAGTTCCTAACAGAAGCTGAGGTCAGGCCAGGCTGTGCTTCCAGTGCAGGTGAGCCTGCCAGACCAGGTCTACTGATGGAAGAGAGAGAACCTCAGTGCTAGACAGCCCTCAATGTCTTCCAGGTCATTTCGACAGTGCACAAAGAACAAAGCTGACAAGAACTGATACACTTGGGAGGACACTGGGCACCAGTTTTAGCCACATCAGTGGCTACCAATCTTGATTTGAGGATCACATACAGGTGATTTTTTTTTTTTATTATTTAAAATATGTTGCAATTCCACTTCCAGGAGAAATTCTGTACCTGGAAAGGCGGTGAGGAGTGACACTAGACAGATCTATGCTGGTGATACCAGGTGGTGATATTTTGGCCATCAGCAAATTTCTTTTCTTTCTTCCTTCCTGATCCACCCAGAAGACTTCTGGGTTATTTAATATTCTCAAGCACGTAACAGGTACTAAGACAAAAATCTTAGACAAACATTAGGCTTCAGATATTCAGCCAGTCATGTGCAAAAGTCATCTTTCACGACTGGTTCAGGAGTTAGCAATTTTTAATTCCTTTCCTCCAAAGTGTCAGAAATCATCCATGGCAGATAATTAAACATTCATTACAGGCAAAAGAAGAAAAAAATACATCAATCAAGAAGACCACAAATTAAGCTATAAGCATTCAGATGATTTGCCTCAGTCAGGGAGGATTTACACACGGCGATTACTCTGTTTGGAGCTTTCTTTATAAACATTTCTCCTGCAAAATAAACTTAGAATTAAAATTCTCATATTTGTGATTCTGGCTCAGCTTAAACAAACCAGTAGCAAATGGATTCAACTGCTCCAATTTGTAATTAAACGTACCTAGTAGCACGACCCTGTAGAATTTAAACACTTTGTGTTTCCAACTCCCTTCTATCAAGAGGGATAATATTGCCTACATACCTCACAGGGCATTGTCAAAATTAATTCATTGCTTAAAAAGCACTCTGAGATCCTTAGAGGGATGGTACAAATAAACATTAGTGCTGACACATGATACAGCTAAGGCTCTTCACTTTCTATTTGCAACATTTATTAGTCGCTATTATCGTATAACTTTTTTTAGTGTTTGCTCCTTTTGTGCTTCAACAGATAGCAGACAATCTGCACTCAGCTTAAACAAAACAAGAAAACATGAAAACATTTAGATGTCCTGATAATACTCCAAGTTCAGATTTGCAGGTGTTTGCAAGCCACTCATTGCACTTGCCATTGATAGGAGTTCTCTACAACATCAACGGTAAGATCCTTTCCAAAGGTAAAAGCACAGCCATGTGTTGAAGCACACGGTCAGACCACGCTCAGAAGCAGCAATAGGAACAACCAGACCTCTTGTTTGAGTTTCCCTCAGCTTGGAGACAAGCCTGAAGTGACTGCCTGTACTCTACAGAAGAGCACGTGCATCTCCGCTGAGTTTGGCGTAGTGCACACGAGCTCCACGAAACAACAAATTTACTTCATATTAAGCAGGTAAAATTTCAGTCAGGTCTGTAAGGCACCGGGCTTGAGGGAACTCTCTCACTGGTCTGCACTTCCAGGGAGGCTGGACTCTATCTCCAGAGGTCCCTTCCAACCCCTACCATTCTATGATTCTAGGACTGCCTGGCCTGAAGCTCTTGCCAATGTGAAGTAACCAGCCCACTTCTGAAGGAAATCTATCTGGCAGTGCTTGGCAGAATCCTTCCTCTTTCCATACCTGTGCCTAGCACAAAGCTTCAGCCCTTCAGCTCCCACCTTACCCTGGAATATACGCCCAGAAAACACCGCTAAGATCAGTAATGGTGACAGCAACAAGATACAAGACCATCCTCATAGCAGTAAAGGCTACTAAGAACCAGAAGAAAAAGGCAAAGCCACACCCAAGGGGCTGAGCACTTCCCCACAGCTGGGTACCAAATGTAGCAGCCACTACACGCAGCATTCCAGTTCACGTGACTGGGAAGCCAATCAAACCAGCATGCTAAGGGTTTGATAGCATTAAATACTGAATAGATTCTGAACTCTGTTCCATTTCCTTTTAATTTGGTGTCAAACAAAACTATCTTGGAATTTATTAGACTAGTTATCTTTTAATAATAATGTAGCAGCAGCACCACATTAAAGAATAGGAAAAGATACACTGGCAACATTTGGAACAGCAAGGTCAAAGCCCAACATTTTATCATTAGCAGCAGGATACAAATGGAATTGTTAAGCACAACCCAACTGGAACTACAATTTCCATTACTGCAGAGTCACAGGGAAACAACAGTTAGACCGTATGAAAAGAAAAAAAGCGAAAGGCTTTTTTGCCAGTATGCATATATAGATATATATTTAACACTAAAACATTTGATTCCCAAGTGTCATTTGGCAGCCTTTAGGGAGCTAACCTTCCCAACTGTACTTAACCCTCTGCTTACCCCAGGCACCCCACAGCTGAGAGTGCACACACTAGAATCTATCCGGCCCCGAGTCATCCCAGCTCTGTGGAAAGGACATTCCAGGGCCAAGGCCACAGATGCCAAGTAATGAAACTAAATGGCCTCAATACATCTCAGAAGAAAACAGTGTGGGCATCATACAAAGCTGCTCTGTGTATGCCTGCAATTAATTGCAGTTAAAACCTTATCCTTTTCAGACATGCACTAGTGGGATATACAGCTCAGGTACAAGCTGTAAGACTAAATATCTTATTTAACACACACGGCACAATGAACAAGTGAGAAAAACCCAGAAAAGCAGAAAAGAACTGGAGAAAGAGAAGGACTCCAGCAGTAGAGGGCAGCCAACACAACATGGTAGTGTACCATTTCACAGCATCCATGTTATTACTGCACAGTGTAATAGAGCTACGTCTCCTGTTTGACAGGGAGGAAAAAAAAACAACCCAAGAAGAAAAAAAAAATATTGACTGAAGTAATGGAAATGGTTTGACCAAACAGGACAGAAAAGGAAATTTTATCTACCCAAAGAGATCAGTGTAGCTCGAGAAGGTGGAGGAAGAAGGCAGGACGTCAGGAGTAGCTTGAATGAGTTGGTAGAGTCCCTTTAAACAACTCCTTCAATCTCCTATTTAAAAATAAAATCTCATGTGAGTGTTACCGCAGCTCATGTCTTAACTGCTGTTTCCATTAATAAGATGTTACAGCTCTGTAGAAAGCCATTTGCCACAGCACTGTTACTGCAAACAGAATATAAATATACCTAATAAGGTTTAATCTGTGTTGCTGTTCATAACTATTCATCCGAGTTCAGACGGGAAAAATATATATGTATTCAAGTTCTGGGTTTTCAGCACTAAATTGAATCAGGTGTCCTCTTCTCTTAAGAAAATTAAGTTGCTTTTGTGCAAGAGTGTTTTAATGAGAACAGAGCCTGCCGACATTGATAAATGGGAATGACACCAGAGAGAGCATGTAAGCAGGACAATATGTGCATGTTACAGTCTTACAGGCTATTTTTCACTGACTATCCTGAATGACTTCGCTGTTTCTTAAGGGGCCTATTAATCTCAAATTTAGTTATTACACAACGTTTATTTGAACATATATTCTGTGGATGATGACAGTTAATAAAGGAAATCTTTTACAAGCTGTATTTTTACATATTGTTCCAACTGCAGCTCCCAGTCATTCTACTGTATTGATGGAATAACCTGGATATGATGCAGCTTTAAAAAAGGCACATATATTCAGATTCTTTTCTAAGCATATGGGGACTCTTAAATAACTGTTAAAATGCATATAAAAATCCTACTACAGCATGGCAAAAATAGAAGAGGTAGCGTTAACTGCTCAACAAAATCTCTAGATGCACAGTTGCCCTCTCAAAGGCAAAGCACATGACTTTTGTAACACTCCAGCATCATCTTTGAGAAAAAAAATAGGGCCTAGATTTGACTGTTGGAGGTGTATTACAAACCCAATTCAGCAGAAGCTGTACTATGTATGGCCCCATGTGTTGTACACGTGACAGGGCACCTCAGAGGCATTTCAGTACAACAAACAAAAGCCCCAAACCAAACACATGCAAAAACCAACCAAACAACCAACAAAAATACCACCACAAACACAAATTCCCAAAACACCAATCCCCAAAACAAAAATACCAACACATAACCAAAAAAAAAATAATAAATCAACACCAAAGCAGACCTTGAAAACAGCCACATTTTGAGTCCAAAGAAATCTTATAAAAATGTGCACTGACGTTTGGAAAGACTTAAAGAAAATACTGCATTACTCTAGTTCTTTTAGTGGAGTGGAACTGTACACACACCCATATCCTCTTTAAAAAATAAGTAAATAAATAAATTCTCCAAAAAGCCCACACCACACACAAAAAATCCTACACCCACCAACCAATGAAACCTCAGAACATCAACAGAAAACGCTTCCAAGATACGGAGGGGATTATTTTTTTTACACCCACGGCTGTGTTCCCTGTCATCCAACGCAATCTGCTGACTGTGAAAAAGGTATCACCTAAACCCCAACCTGTCTCCAGAGCTATGCTGACAGCATGAAAACATTTCTTTATTTCCACCATGTCCAATAACCATCGCTTTTATGGAAATGATGCTGCAAAGGCAGGAGAAAATGAAAACAGAATAACTAATATGCTGCTTGTTCGCATTTCAGCAGGGGAACGTCACCCAGAGAATGATGTCCTCTAAAACACCTCGCCGAGCCACGGACACGAAGCTGTGCACACCAGAGGTTTGTTCTGGGCTGGCAGAGGTTGCCAGCACCTCAGTACAAGTTTGTGCCGCTTCAGCCGGGCTCAGCGTCCTGTCACAAGCAGCACACAGAAACAAACCGTGGGCTTCTGCTAGCAGAGGGTTATTGCCTCCTGCCTCTTACTAGACAGGTTCTTCCTGGTGAAAATCAGTCTTTCACTCCCCTACTTCTGTAGTTCCTCAGGCAGACCACTGCCTGTTGGTAATAATATTTACAAATACAAAACCATCCATCAAAAGGATGTCAAAAGGTAGGCTTCTTAGACATACTTATTTAGTGCATGTGGTGCTCTCCACTGAAGGATTTCTCTGTTTCACCAATAGTTTAAGCAGTACTGAGACAGAAAGAGAACTACCCTGCTTTCCTTCCTTTTGCCAGAAATTGTAACTTCTCTCTACTGTGAGCAACTGGCGTGATTCAAGGGACTTCTAGAAAGCCACCATGGAATTTCTCCTTCAGAGGCAGTAGGAGATGAAGACTGAAAACCAGGAAACGTTTTTTCCAGAAAGTAACATCAGGATGTAAACATCTGTTCAACAATTCAAACTGCAAACATAAACGTTCCTGAGATCTGAATGCTTAGTGTGTTAGTCTGTAAAATTCCACCACTACTAATACATAGATTATTAACAGGAAATCCATGCTGAGCAAAGGTTGGAAAGCAACACTGTCCTGTATGGCTGGTTCATTTTACATGAGGTTACTTGTTTAACCAAGCAGAAGGAAAATAAAAGCCTTTGTCACCAGTAGCAGAAAGATCACATGAATAAAGCCAGAAGGGAAGAACCTCTTTCAGGAGTTGGAATGTCCACCTCCACATTTTAAGAACCAAGACTTGGTGTCCTTTGGTACAGAAGAGATGAGATGCTTCATGAGGCAGAGCACACAGTGCCTGCCTAGCCCACGCTATCAGTTGCACAATACAGACACTTTGGTCGTAGTTTCTTTGCTTTATTCTCAGTGCCCCAGACCCACCCATACCAGACGCTTACGTGGCTGCGTAGCAAACAAAACTGGTGCGATGCTTACAAGGCAACACGCACCTTTTGCAACCTCACTTCTACCCCTTCAGGATGTCAAGGTGAAGAGGGATTTCCTCCTCCTAACAGCCACAGTCCGTTTCACTTCAACAACGAGCAGGGCTGTGAGCAGAGACAGACACCAATCCCCTCCCCTTGTTCTCGAGACAGCCCTTGACTGGCCATACCCCAAGCCCAGCAGTGCTCTGAAGCTGTAGCTGAACGTTCCTGTCCTCCCATCAGCTCAGTACCAACACAGACTCAGGCTCATAAGACACAGTGCCTTCCAGTGCTGGTTCCTACACCAGGCACCCCAAGGAGGCAGTAACCTGAAAACCTACAGTGGACTTTTCAATACCAGCATGAATAAACACAGGCAGTTTAGCTTTTTTTTTTTCCTTCTCCTCTACTTAAAAATTGTAAATGCTAATATTAATATCACTGCTCAGTGCCAGGGTAAACATTCAAGCAAGCAGTGATTTGAAGCTGACAGACAAGTAACAATACACACTTTCTCTCACTGGGCATTCTCCTAGACACAAGGAAACAGAAGGGAACTTCCCCCTGCTGCCTATGTATTTTAAGTTGCATGCCTTAGCAGCCACACATCTGACCTGCAAAACAGACCACGCCACACAATCAGAGTGCAAAAAGGAAATAACCTAACCAGTCACTGACACCTTGGTATGAAAAGCACCCACAACCTTACACACACCATGCATTTGATAGTGACTCAAGGCTTATTACCTCAGCACAGAAGACACCAGCTCTCGCACCGGAACACATGGACAGCTGAACAATGATTTAATAAAAGAGGCTCAGCTGAACAGCAGTGTATGAGTAACTCTGCCAACTTGATCCTCTCTTATGGTCCAACACTTCATAACTGTAAGTGACTTTCTCTCTTAAAAAAAAAAAAAAAAAAAAATTGCCGTAGAAGGTATCCTCAAAAGGATACAGAGCAATAACAACCTCCCAAACATACTTTTATTTAAGTTCACATTTTCTGAGATCTTCAGCTGTGATAAAAACACTTAAAGGTCTTGTCCCCTGATTCTCCTGGAGACACATCATCCATAACATGATTAGAGGTCTAGTTAAACAATGCATCCCACAACTCCAAAGAGTATTACTTCCCTGCTGAAGTGAAATGAAAGCACAAGGCCACTTTTTAAAAGGTGCCCTTTGCATTAACTGTAAGGCTGTGCCTGCACCAGTATTTTTCTATAAATATCCCACTGTCATATTGCTTTCTGGGCAGTTAGTAGCAGAACCAGACATTTAAACTGCTGTGCCACCCAAACCAGCTCAGAATGGCATTGTTATTCAAGTCTCTGTCACTACTAGCTCTGGGAACAGCTTCCCTATTGTGCAACACCAGGAGACAGGAAATAAAACACCAGTGAAGAAAGACCACAGCGTGGGGAAGCTGGCTGAAGTATCACCACCTTTGTAAAATAAAACATGAAGCCAACCACTGCACAGATCCACGAACCCCGATCTCTGGAGCCCATGTCAGAATGTGTCACAGGTGACAGTTAAAAGATAAGCAGATTTTCATCTCATCAACAAATGTCTGTCCACATCTCAAAGATATTACTTGTTTTTTATTGTTGTTGTTAAACCTAGCCCAAAGGTTAGGCTTCACTGGAAGACAGTATTGTATGGTACTGGAAATTCCCTTTTTATGAAGCCAGTCAAAGCTCTGCACACTGCAATATTGTGGCAGAGGTAAAAAAAAAGAAGGGGAGGAAAAAAAAAGTAGCATACTGTAAGGAGGAGACCAGCACTACAGTCACTGCCTGAAGGCAAAAAAGGAACAGTCTTGACACATGCAACTGGATTCTTTTAACTGCTGCTCAGATACTTATCTAAATTAGCAATTCACAGAGTGATACAATGCATAAATGTGCTTCTTTATATATTACATATCCCCCAAATTTGCCCAAGGAGTTCAGCAGTGGATCAGTAACAACTGAAGCCCCAAGCTTTTTTTCTTTAAAAACAAATTAACTATAAATTGGTATTTATAACCACCCTTCTTTGGAAGCATGCCCAAAACATCTTTATTTGCCCCCAGTTTCCAAGAAGATTGCTCTGCCAAAGGGGATGGTGTAGGGGGGCAATTCTTCATTAAAGTGCAAGAATTAATACTCAAATGACAAGGAAGTCTAGGTCAGGAACTTAATTTCACAGGTACTTGGCTAGCAGTAGGAGCACATCATGAGCTACAGAAACACTGGAACTGTTCTTTGGAATTTTCATTCATACATATTTATTACATAAACATTTATATAAAATACATTGTGACTTGGTTAAATTAAAGATATTTTTATAACTTCCTTGAAGTAATTTACTTTATTCTCTAATGGGACAGAATACTATATAACCATTACTTCTCTGAAGAAATGGTGGAGGAAAAACATCAAAATCTATGAGTTCCACGTACAGGATCCTACTCATGTTCTGTGGAGAGCAGAAGCTCACCAAGAGCTGTGCTGGGTGCGAGCCTAAGAAACACACAAGTTTGTTTTACTGCAGAAGGTCATAAACCAGTCATCTGCATTGAACGTGCTCTTTGTGGCAGCAATCACTGAGCTTCTACAGTTTCCACTTACATCCAGAGCTGTCTGAAAACTGGAATATCCAGCATAAGGGATATTGCAGTATTTAAACATTTACTTGAAATTTACGTTCCCCTCACCTCTGGAATCACCACTTCTCATATAATGACTGAAATATCCTTTTTTAACCATTTCATGTTGTTATTTTGCTGTTTTCAGCTGAATTGCTCTTGCGCCTCTGTGGCACAAAGACAGTGGAAGGTGGCCTCTGTCCACGTTTGTCTCCACACAAAGCTTTTCACGGGTCCACGTTGCAGCACTGCTATTAAATTCTTACTATGTGCTGAGAAGACATGGCCAGGGAGATCAGTTTATCAAGAGAAATGAAAGCAGGGAGCACTAAGTTACACTGAAAAATGCCAACAATGCCAAGATGATTTGTTTGCCAAACTGACCCAGGTTAACCTGACCTGAAACAAAATATTTACATATTGATTTTCCTGAAAGTAACTGGAAGCATTTCTACAAAGTCTGAATTGCATACACAGGGGTGTAAAAAAAAGAATGGAAAAGTTCCCAACTCAGCATGGTTTGTAGCCTGAGTTCCATATTCCTGAAGCAGTTACTAAAGAACTAGTTGCATATACGATATGAATGAAAAATGGGAAAAAAAATCCTTCAAGCAAAAAATACTTACTTTATAACAATGTGTCTACTTTCCATCATGCTGTGGTTAAAAACATCATCTCACCTTACTGATAAACTGTAGAGACAAGGCCAATGCATTCTGATCTGTCCACAAAGAACTCCAAGAAGAATTCAATAAAGAAATCAATAATTTTGTGTTACATATAAAGGCTCCAGCAGAACACAGATATTGCTACTACCTGTTCTGTGACGGTTATTCATCACGGACACCCGACAAGGCAAGGGGCATGGAAGCAAAATTGTACTGGTATGACACTTAAACACAGGACATCCCATATCTATACAGCCAGACCAACTTAGTTTGCAGAAGCAATCTAGATCCAGAATTCTCTTCCATCTTAAAGCACTTCAGTAACGTAAGATGCCCTATGATACCTAAGTGGACAAGACTGCATAAGAAGTACATTCACAACTGCCAGGTCAAAAGTGTGAGAGCTGCCAACTTCCCTGCACAGGAGGAGGTCCTGATGCCAAGACAGACACACCTTCCTAATAGAGGAGTAGCAAGACATGTGAACACAAAACTAAGGAACAGAACTGGGATACGCAAACACGTGAAGAGTAGAAAAAGTCACCTTAGACATTAGAAGCAATCAGAAATCACGTCCTACACAAACACAAACTATCAGCTAAATACAGGAGAAAAGCAGCTCACCTATCAAACAACTTGGTATCTGACACACTAGGTGCACTTCATAAAAACAGCTCTTACTTTAAGAAGTTTAATTTAGTGAGTAGTCAGTGATCAGCACTTTGGGGGTAAAACAAACAAGAATGTTAGAAATTACATCTGGCTGGTATTTTGAACCAAGTTTTGCCACCGGTAGAAGCTTGATAAAAGGTAAAGAAAGATTCTCCATACCAGGACATATCATCACCATCATAGGGGAAAAAAATAAATGCATTTGTTTATATAACAAGTTTTCATCTCTCACATGCATTCATTCTAAAACCAAGCTGCTGTTTGGTAGATTCTACCGCAGAAAGGACCTCAGAAAAATCACAACACGGTCGCCGTCTCGTTGAATCAAAGTTCACTCTGGTCTAACACCGTAACAAATATATTTCTGTAATCTGTATCTACTACTCTTGTGGAAGTATCAACAAAATTCAGGGTGATCTACTTACCTAGAACATATAAAAGAATCACGTCACCACTATAAGCTGCAGCGTAGCAATATAGTGGCAGAGCATGAAACAGTAATCAAAGTCCTGAAAAATGCACCATTGTCAGCATTGTACACTGGTACCAGTGTATTATAGCACCTCAGTTTAAAATAAATCAACCTAAGTGCCTGCTTTGGTAAGCACTTCAAATTCACTGTACATTAGCATCTGGAGGGGGCGAGAGGGGGTAACGCACAAAGAAACAAATCAGGCAACGGGACCTATAAATAACAATTCAATTAGCAGATTTATATTACTCATTTCCTAATAAACTTTCCACCCGCACCTCGGCGCAAAGCCTCCTGCAGCCTTCCCCCCCTCATTTACATGTCTGTGCGGGCCTGCTCTTTTTTCTCCGAGCCCCTTTGCCCTTTCAATCATGGAGTATATTACTTCACTGCCAGAGCAAAGCAGTTCCTAACAACGGGGAGCCCAGCTGGGATAGGAAGAGGGCAGCAGGCCCAGGCATTAACATAATAATCCAACCGAGCTCCCTCAGGCCCTCAGGGCAGACAGCATATTAGGCAGGCCTCCTGCACCGCCCGGGTGGAAGCCGCTGGATCACCTGCCCATCAACCTGTGGCGGTCGCCCCCTCCTCGCCAGCTCCCGCCAAGCCCCGGTGCCCGGCTACCTTCCCGCACCAGGCCGCACGGCCATTTTCCCGCTGCGCGGCCTTTCTCGCCAGCCCAGCGTGCCGTGCCCTGTCCAGGCGACGCGCTCCTCGCCTTTTAACTTCGGGAAAGTCGAGGGGTTTTCAGCAGGAGCCTACAGCTGCTGCCGGCGGGAACCGGGCCTTGAAACAAAATCTGGAGTACAAAGCGTTGCCCTCCAGACACGACTATCTGCCTCCCCTCTGGAATCTCTCCGCTGACGGAAAGTGCGGGATAAAGCCAAGAAAGCAGACACGTACATTTCTGTGCCGCACCATCCAAGGCAACCAGCTCAGGGGTGGATGGCTTATTCTTTCTGGGGTTTGCAAGCCCAACTGGAGGATTCTGAGCGGGAAAGCTACTTTAGAGTCCCCGGTGCGAGGCCTGCCACCGCGCAGGACGCGGCTACCGACTCCTCAGCCAGCAGAGCCCTTGACAAGACTTCCGCTGTACAAAGACACGTACAACAGATTTCCAGGGATCACCAGAGAATGCTGATTTCAGACACAAGAGCCACAAAACTAACCAGTTTAAGGAAGGTTTATCATTGTACTACTCTTCCCAACTCATATCTCTTAATATCTAAGAGATATTCCTGTGTTTCAAATGCTTTCAGTAGCAAACTACAACTCAGAACGCTAATTTGCACGTCCCCTCTACTGAGGCCTTTAAATAAAAAAAGTTTCCATACGTTATGCAGTGTAGTTCAACACAGTTCTCCTACAAACTCCTTTATTTACAGTATACATGCTGTTTGTACAGAGTACAAGCCCAGGTACTTAACAAGAAAGAAGAATGATAAACACACTTGCCTGTAAAATATACTCTTTTCTTCATATTATGCAAGAAAATCTTACAAATCTACTAGAAAAAAATATTTGGTTTTAACATAGCTTTTAATTTCATTTAAAAGAACATATCCTGTAATTCCCCCTAAAAATGGAAGGCACAACAGAAAAGAAACACAGTCTTATCAAAATAATGTTTTGCAGACTGTGCAAAGCCAGATTTACTTGATCATTTGTGAAGCAAAATTTCCCTAACCTCATTAATTTTCGTTTATCTGGCGCTCTCGGAGAAAGAAATATTCGGAAGCAATCTCATATTTTATTTTAAATGCTTGGTTGTTATATTAGCAGTACAAAGAAGTGGAATGCACAGCAATCCACGTCACAACAGTCTGTCAAAGACAGACGGTGTAAATTAACGCTAACTATATCATTTACGTATTTTAGAAAGCAACCATTACAAAAGTTCTGCCAAGAGGATGGGGAATGGGACTTGCGGTCAGTTCATCACACATTGTTTCAGCCACTCCTTCCTCCTCAGAGGGAGGGCTCCTCACACTCTTCCCCTGCTAAGCATGGGGTGTCTCCCATGGGAATGTCTCCTCTGTAAACTTCTCCAATATGAGTCCTTCCCACGGGCTGCCATTCTTCACTAACAGCTGCAGCACGGGTGCTTTCCACAGGGTGTAGCCCTTCAGGAACAGACAGCTCCAGCACGGGTCACCCGTGGGGTCACAAGTCCTGCCAACAAACCTGCTGCAGTGAGGCAGGTCCTCCATGGGGCAAGAGGTCCTGCAGGGAGCCTGCTCCAGCAAGAGCTTCCCACAGGATCACAACCTCCTTTGGGCACATCTACCCGCTCTAGTGTGGGGTCCTCCACGGGCTGCGGGTGGATCTGCTCCACCGTTAACCTCCATGAGCTGCTGTACAGCCTGCCCCACCATGGTCTTCACCACAGACTGCACAGGAACCTCTGCTCCAGTGCTCGGAGCACCTCCTCCCCCTCGTTCACTGGCCTTGGTGCCTGCAGAATTATTTCTCTCATATTCTCACTCTTCAGCTGCAATTGAGCAAGCTTCCTCCCCTTCCTAAATATGTTATCACAGAGGCACTACCACTGTTGCTGATAGGTTAGGGCTTGGCCAGCAGTTGGCACTGGTCTGTCAGACACAGGGAAAGCTTCTAGCAACATCTCCCAGAAGCCACTCCTGTAGCCACCCTGCTACCAAAACCTTGCCACGCAAACCCAGTAACTTGTGTAAGGTATTTACACCTCTTTCCGAGTCTACTCAGGCACCTAAATTGCTCTACAGCCTGTTTTTCCCCAAGTCCAAATAAAGAATTGTTTTACAGGTCCCAAAGACATGCTGTAGTACAGAAAAGAAACATGCTACATGAACAAGAAACCAGGGGAAAATCTAATTGCAGAAGGCATCAAAAATTTCACCAGTTCCAAACTCCAATTATTGGTTTAATAACCACCAGTGTCTCATAAATTCATCCCTCAACACAAAAAGTAGCTGGCATCTGCCAGGGAGAAGTAGTTCTGCAGCGCTTTCCTCTGCTCCTGCATTGCATCTGAATCTCCCACAGCACCTCAGATCCAGTCACTTCTTACTTAAACTGGAGAGGTGGTACTAGTGATCTAAACTTATAGATGAGTTTTGCCAGCCTGAAAACGAAGAGGGAGAGGGTAGTGCTTCTATACACTAATCGAGTACTTGCTGCCTATGGCACATTCTCACTTGTTGGCAGTAGCCGTGGCACTGTTTCCAAGAGCTCTAGGCAAATAAAGAAGAATGAAGTGGATGGAATTTCTCTCTCAGGTACATTGCAAATCCACCTAGCAGTGCTCTCGAAACCTCAGCTACAGATTGGGTACCTTGATGGGAAGCACCATGCTGCCTGCGTGAACTAACTCAAAAGGTGGTCATACTGGCCTCTGCACACAACACTTCATGGAACTTGGATTTTACCTATTCCAGTTCTGACTGTGACCTTCATCAGAGCAGCACAGACAACCTAAACTGCTTCAACACCTCTAAAAGGAACAACCAAGAAGGAAAAGGGGGGGGGAACCCAAAACAAAAACCCCGCAACAACAAAAGCTGCAAGGGTTGCACAAAACAGAACCCAAATGTTATGAAAAGCTGATTTCTTTACATTAGGATAGCCAGACAGAAACATTTGAGCAGCTTGTGGCTTCCAAAGCACAGTGAAGCCTCTGTGCCTGGATTATGGCGCATGAATGGCAACAAACGATCCAAACTCCAGAGTGCCAACATCCACAGAGACAGCTATGTCCTCCTGCCTGTGAACCACTCCTACACAGCTCCCCCTTCCCTTGCAACTCCAAGCACAGTTCCTGCCTCTAGCCTATGAAAATGAGGTTCATAATATTAATACAATGATCTCTATACCTGCTGACAGCCACATGGCCTGAAAGGTTAAATAACCCTGCATCCCCAGAAAACCTTGCCATCACATTTCTTTACATCCTGCTATTATTATTTTTTTTTTAAACATCACTTTGGGTGTAGAGCAAGACTGATGAGGTTGGCAACAGAATGGGAGTGGGGACAATCGAGCATCAGCCATGGCCATGTGAGAAGATGCAGACAGCAGGCATACCTGTGTCAAGAATGAAAATATATGAACACAACACACGTTCAGGCAGGTCATCTTTTGGGATTTCTTGCTCAAATAACACATTTTGAAGAATTAAATCAATTCAGCCCTTTCTATCACTACAGGGATCTTTTCCTCACTCACTACTTGCTCAAAAAAGTCTCTTAGAATTGTTAAACACATGTAATATGGGAAATAAAATACAAGCACATCCAGTGTTTCAGCAATCAGAAACTCACCCCCTCTCACTTAAACATACACTAGCAGTATTTACTACACATTAACGTTACACCATGTTAAAGAAAGTGAAACTGTAGCAGTCATAACACAAAACATGTATCTGTGATAACTAGAGTTATTATTCAAAAAGCTAGGAAAAATTATTCTGAGTCTTGAGTTCTACCAGGGCTGTTTCATCATTTAGTAAAATAGACTTTCCACTCACAACCGTGATATTTTCACCTGGAGGATAAAAAAAAACCCAACAAAACAAGACAAATAAAAAAACAAACAAAACAACCCCAAACCAAACAAAAACCCAGCACAGAAGGCTGAAATCAGGTTTTTCTTTCTCTCCAAGAGCTGCTTATTCTAAAAGCACTAGAATTCAGAGACAGCACTTAATGTTTGTTATTTCAGAGTATATAATAAAAGCAGCAAGTGTTGATCACTAAAAATATTAATTAGCATTTCATTAGAAACATCAATATGGGAAGAAGCAGTGATGTGCAAACATCCTGCCTCCGGGATTAGATTCTAATTCATTTTAGATTAGGAAGCAATGAAGTAAAACCACTACCCTGACAAGTTAACTATTATTATTGACACAGTTCTGGATAGGAACAACACCAGCCCGAAGGATGGTGCAGTAAATGAAAAGATATCGTGCTAACTTCTGCCATTTACAGATGACAATGATAAAAAGGATCTGGATGGGTTACATACATTTGCTACTATGAGAGTATTGCATTTTAATTTTATTTTCTTTTTTTTTTAAACTCACATTTACTTATGTAACAGCACCAAAACCAACAAATGGGTACTACAGACAGAAGTGAACCAGCAAGAAAATTTAACCAACAAAAGGGTTAATTAGGGATACAAATTTTCTCAGACTGTTAATAATGGGAAGTACACATAGTATGTGCCCATAAGTAATTCTCAGGTATCTTTGATCTTCAGCCCCAAGTGATTACTGTTGCCTACCATACCCTGGCCTCTGGGACTCTCTCAGAACCAGACATCTGGCTACTTTGTTGTTTTAGACTAATCTCATCCCTGGAGAGATCAAGAAATGACACCAGGCAAGGAGGGTCCTGGCAAGGGAAAAAACATTACAGTATCAGCAGATTTTTGAGTGGACTAGGGTATCAAAATTGTCTTCAAATTTCTATAGGGATCCTGTGGCTTCTCTGCTCTCCAGCTCTGCTGAACACCAGAATGCACATGATGCTGTTTTAAGGAACTGCTAATCTCTTTGGAGAAGCTAATGAATGATAATCCAGGAAAGAAAGAGTGACAAAGGCAAACAGAAGTTAAAAAAAAAAAAAAAAAAAAAGCCCCAGCTATCCTGCTGTCTTCCAGACACAATGTTCCCCTCTCAGTGGGAGAAATAATAGTAAAAAGTTACCTCAATGTATTTTAGCAGTTTCCTAATGCATTGTAACAGTTGGACCAAGAAGAAAAGAACCTGTGCTTCACCAGCTTTAGTTACATCATATCAACAGTAAAAAACCTCCTCAACAATTCAGCATACTTCTGAAATATTCAGAAAGATACTATGCCTATTTTTTTCTATATATGAACCAAGCAAGTCCTCCTTTGCCTTCTCCCCAAGCAGGTATGTTGTTAGCCTGAACGTGGATTACTCCAAACAATTACATTTTAAAACACGAGCAGCACCAGGACAACACAAGCTGCTTTGTATGTTCTATATATACACAACATGTGCTCAACAAACCTTTCTCTTCAAAGCTTTCCTATGATATCAGCCTGTTAAGAGTTTAGTTGATGACCTCTATGACTTCTGTGATCGCTGCAGCTTGCAAGTAGCTATGCAGCTTTACACAACAGAAACAAGTAAGAAGTCAAAGTGTTCCTTATCACCAAGCTACAAACTTACACTATATTTATTAATACATCATCTGCTGAAGAATAATCGAGACTGCAGTTTAATAAGAAAAGCACTGTAAGGTAGAAAGGTCAAACCAATGCATTTAAAAAATAGGATGTGATTGTGGAGATGGCATTAATACAAGTAACGCCAAAAAATGAAGTAAAAACTAGGCAGAATTTTCATTTTGGTATTGCATGCACTGTAGATACTTCATTATATATCCTCTGTCTTCACTTGCCATGGAATTTGAGTGGTGCATCCCACACACTTACCCTTCCCCCTACTCCTTTTACATCAAGAACAAACAATACTCCACATACGAATGAAAATACACAGGAAATAAACAGTCAATCAAGCAAACAAACCCCACACTAATTGTATAAAGGTAGAAAAATACAGAGGCTATAGATACAGGTTCTAACAAACATTTTCCACAGTGTCTAAAAGCACATTTTTGTAGGATTGTCTTAAATACTACAGCTTGGACAAACACCTTCCAGGCCTATTTTCAAAGCCCCATGCTATCAGCAGGACTCCAACAGCAAATAAGCAAATGCTTCAGAACATAAACACTCCTCTGTTTACTCCAAGTATTGATTTATGTTCTACAGGAATCCAAACATTGGTAGCTAATGCTGCTATCACAGAACTACAGCTATGCCTCTTCTTAAAGCAGATGGAAAGATTTAAGATCACAAAACACCAAAACCTTCATTTTTACTTAGAATTGAAACAGGATGAAAACAGGACTAAACAGACTCTTCCAAACAAAAGTGCAACAGCTGAAACCTTGTAAATGTAATAACCTTCTTGACAGCAAAAGCACAAATAGGAAGGGACTCATTTTTGCCAATGGTTGTTTAATACTCTGCTTTTAAATGTGGCGCACGACTGGCAAATTTCAACACTTCTACAAGCAAACAGATTGAGCACTATAAACTCTGTGAACAAATGAGTGCTGTTACTGACAGGGAGATTTGCAAAGCCGTTCCCAAGACGCAGGCACGGAGTTGAGACTTCACTATTGAGCAGATCCTTACTGCTCATTGGTACCACTGAAATGCACGCATGCCAAGTCCAGCAACATGTAAAAGTCTGTTGAATAAACAGATAGATGAATATTTATTTCCACTGACAGGACAATAGTCCAGGTCACTAAAAAAACATGTGTTCTACTTATGTTTTTCTGCTCTTTTTACCTTCATTTCTTCTTTCTGGTTTACGTGAACTATCAACCAATAAGGACAGAGACACCATATCACTGCATGGACATGTGCTTTGATTAATTCATTAGGGACTGAAGATTATTCAAGTTCACTAAATTACATTTCCATAGAAGGATCACTGTTATTAATCAAAGAAGGTGTGGTCTGGGTGCTACGTGTGTCAGACTGACACAGGTGAAAAGCTAGGAATTTTTTCTAAAAGTCTTTACAATATTAAAAAAAAAAGAGGGTTTGTGGGGTTTTTTTCCATCTAAAGAGGCTGAAATAAAGCCACAATAGACAGCAATAATTACAGTGATCCTGATCTTCAGTATCTGGATTAGAGGCTGTAAACTCCCCATCGATAATGTGAAAACCTCAGTGAATGTTTCATGCCCCAGTATTATGTCTGAGAAATAACTTTACAGACTCCATTATGTCCGCCATGAACTTGATCTTTCACCTCTAGTGAAAATCCTCTTATAACTATAATTCTAAAGTTAATGATGAGAGGTTTCATTTGCTTTCCAAGCACAGATAAAACCTTTTTGAAATACACTCTCACTGCCATGACCTTGGTCTATGACTTAAGAGTTCACCACATGTAATAATTTACTTCGCCCCATGGGGCTCATTGAGATTTCCTTTTAAAAGGTTTTTGGATATGCAGCCAGAGCTGAAATACTCACACAGTATGTATCAAAGTATACACCCCCATATACATTACAGACATTTTGCAACAGTATCAACAAGCAAAAGGACTTTAGGCCATTACAAAATGTAACAACAAAAAAAGTCTAGCTAAGCAAAGTCATCCACACACTAGAAATGCAACGTTTTGGGAATCTTGCTGCACTAATCCACACTACCTGTTAGAACTGGATGTTTCAAAATTTCATGGAAGAAGTAATCAGTGTACATTGGCAAACTAATTCAGAAAAATATACTGTTGCCCTGAACTTACAGCTCAAATAATATTCAGTCCAAGCACACTAATATTCTCTTTAGTTTATGGGCCACATGATTACCTGAATTGCTGCACTAGACTACCTAGTTAGTCTAGGGCTGCTCAATTCTTTGTTGATAAGCAGCGCACGAACTTTGTTTGCTCATGTATTTCTTATTAAACATACCTTTACTATTAAAAATAGATGAAGCCAGAACTCCTGTATCCACATCAATGTGAGGCAAGATATTTGTTCCCTTGAATCTTGTGGAAAATTCCTTTAGAAACATTATTTACCTTCAATTCAAGCACTGGCTTGCAGCCCTTGTCAAAAAATACCTATCTACTGCCTCACAACGTTAAGTTCACATCGATGAAGGAGAACATACTGAGCAGTGCAACCATGCCTCCTCCTACCCGTTCCTGCTTTGCCTCTGGCTCACGCTGTCTTGGGTTGGAGCTAACACCCTGAGGTTGTGTCCCAGGGCCCGGGGCAGGGCAAGATTCTGCGGCAGACAGCGCAGACCAGGAGAGCTCAGGCTGAGGGTTGTTGAGAGGACCCGAAATGCCAGAGAATCAACTCTGGAAATGCAGCTTGTGCGGGGGATGTGTATGATGAGGTTCTGAATGGGTTGGCAAAGATTATATTTAATGGTAAAACTTCTCCCCTGCCATCACAGAGATGAATAATCAAGGGCTGTTGTGCTTTCAGGGCACCTAGAGTAGAGTGAAGACACTGATGCTCCTTTGCCAGACTCACACTCCTCAAAATTTCTTACATGCTACCATCTTCTCACCAGGGCTTCCCACAGGCATACAAGAGTATAAACCCCTGGTACAACTACTCCAAGGGGTGTTGTTCCCCTCCATCCTTGTTCATTTAGAAGCAGCAGCAGTAGTGGACTGTAGACAGAAAAGACCACATGCAAAAATCCTAGCTGAGCAGGAAAGCACCCGGCTGTGGGACTGCATGTCTCAAAAAGGGGTCCCAGGAGGCATGTGGCTTTTCTTCAACATTTCCAGAAACAGTTTACCAGCAGCTTGCTGTTTTCAGACCTCATAATAGGGCAAATATTTTCCAGAAACTGGAGCCTAAATAATGCTTTGAAATCAGAGAAAATTTCCCATGCTACTGCTCTCCGCATCTTTTTGCCAAATGCATTAACAAATGAACAAAAAGTCAGCTTAACAGTAAAACACAAACTGGAAACACTTCTAAAATAACCTATCTTCTCATAGGGGTTCTAGAAAGATATTTTACATGAATTTGGGCTTGTTTATTTTTACATAAATAAAGGAATGTAGAAATTCGTTCTGTCTCTTCACACAGGTGAAGTCTTCCTCAGAGAATGTCAGAAAGACACTTTTTCTTAACAGGTATTGAATATATACATTTGACAAACAATTTAGAAGAAAAAAACCTTCATGATGGTATTTCATAATAATAATGTTGAAAAAGGATTATAAAATCAATTTAATTTCCTTGAAATTGAATTTAAATTAAAGATAATAGCAATTTTAACTGAAAAATTCTGCTTCATGTTTTACAGCTATGATTTCCACATATCAGGACTTAATATTGCACACCCAAAGAGAGAGCTAAAGAAAACTATTACAGAAATATTGCATTTGCAAGCCTGATTGCTTCCTTTCCTATGTGTTATTATGAGCCACAAAGCAAATACATCATACCAGATAAAAATGTTCTCCGATAGAAACAAAAACTTTCCCAAGTGAAATACTCTGAAGCTTCAACTTTAACACACAAAGGACAAATTTAAGAAAGGAGAAAATGTAGCATTATGTCTTCACAAGGCAGCCTTCAGAACTCGCTCATTTCGAGAACAGTAATACTGCCATTGACTAAATCCACTGAAGATATTCCTAAAGAGCATTTGGTCAATAGACACGTTTAATTTTGATTCATCTGCAGTGAGCTGCAGTCCTGTGTAAAAGGCATTGTTCAGACTTCATAATATTAGTAATGCTATACACATGTCATTCCAAATGTTCTTTCTAGAAAGAAATACTGAATTGACTTCATTTGGGACAATCAATACTGCTGCATATTAGCTTTTGCTAGTTTCGTAATTACACATTTTCATCCCCAGTCACAACACTGGAACCAATAGCCATGCTAAACCATTTGCAGTAGTATCCCTTTGTGCAAGAGGGTCCAGGTCCGTAGAGACAAACGAACACATGAAGAGACATAAAAGGAACCATCTTTACTGTTCACAGTGGAAAATAAAACACCCACAATCAAAAGACAAAGCTGAACAGTTTCTGTTCTGCTGTACCAGTGATCTAGCACCAATCCTAACATACGCAATGGTTAAACACTCTGCTTACGATTACAATTAGTATTACATTAGTGTTTGCTTGGTCAGCCAACAGGTAAGGGACAGCAGCAGCAGAACCCAGCGTGTCGCTGGGTTTCAGTACCAGCACTGCTCTGCTGAAAGAGCCATCAGAAAACGACCCTTATCCAGTGAACTCTGGCACCGTGCAGGCATTCAGTGGAACCAAGACTGCATCAAACGCTGCACTGCAAACAAGTCACTTGTAACTTTCTGAAGCTGTCACCTTCCAAATAATATTTCCAATCTTCACTGCTCTCCAAAAGCCAACCTTTCTTCTCAAAGGCTGAGGTAGGGAGAGCAGGTAACACACTTCCCTCACTAGTAAAATAGCTGCCATCTCTCTTTCAAACAGCCCTAAGGCTTAAACAGCAGAGTACAGAAGCTGTATTTTGGGAGGCAGTAGACCATACTCTCTGCAAATACTTTAAATATCACTCATTTGTTCAAACAGTTAAAAATGCTTGCTTTGTGTAGGCAATGCAGTTCATACAGCACTCCCTGATAAATACAGGAAGTTCTTGCACACTATATTTACACTGAATTAACCTGCCGACCGAGACAAATACAAAACCACCTTGCTGTAAAAGGCCAATTTTTGTCAAGCGTGAGAGCAAGACTCATCTTCTGTCCTGGGTTCTTTATGCCACAAATAGCTTTCAGGGTCACTGAATGTCCCACAGCAGACCAAAAAAAAAAAAACCAAAAAAAAAATTTCCCCAGCCAAGCACCATAGAATGGCAACAGCAAAGCCACAGAAAACACTCTTGTTACAAAAAGTCAGATCTAGGACAGTTGGGCAAATACAGCTGTAAAAAACACAAAAGCTACGAGTTTCCAGCCATAGCACAAGCATTTTAGCATAATTTAAACAGATAACTTTACAACTTTCTGTATCACTGCAGAGCTGCTACAAGGACTCCAGGTTTGTAAAGGCTGAATGTGCCCATGGCTGCAAGTTCTGTGTTAACACACTTCAAATACATAAAGTTGTGCACTTAGGAGATTTAATATATTGTCTTGCACTTCCCTAATTTCTTGGGCTCCCAGGAATGTAGGAGAGGGGACTTTTTCCAATAGACACCTCACAAGCCGTATGAGAGACCCTGAGTATTGGCAGCCAGGGACAAAATTAAACCCTTCATCACAAGTCTAACTCAACCCCCGACACCTTAGATTAGTAAATCAGCTGCTTTTCAAAGAGGTTGGGAGAATATGAAACTTTGTACAAACTAAGCAAGGGGTTCAGAGGTGAAGTGCTTAGGGATTTCAGGAGACTCACTTTTAGTCTGAATTTGCTTCCACTGAATTAAGAGCAGAGCTGAATGCCTTTGAAAATCTCTTCCATTCTGAACAGTTTTATAGTTGATCTGTATTAGAACTTTGACTGATAAATGAAAGAACAGCAAGAGAGGGCAGAAAAAAAACCACAGAACATTCTACAATTGCTCTGGGTTATAGAAGACTTGAGAAGATGATGAGGAACTCTGCAGATATCTAATGGAGCTGCATGACTGGGACACATTACAGTGATGAAATTCATATTGCAAGTAATAATTTGGGCTACTCCTATGCATTGATGGATATAAAATGCACTCACCACTCAGGGAAGGAAAAAACCCCTAAGTGTCAATAAATAGTTCAATAAAAACTATCTGCTCAAAGCACAGCAATGATAAAAGTAAACTCTTAGGATACATAAAAAGTTTGATTGTAACACTAGAATAGAGTGGGTGAATTTAATAGCACAACAGCTCCTATGTACATACAAGGCTTACGCTGACACAGTTAATTCTTCGTATTTCTACATGGGAAGTACAGACATCTCCCCTCCATTGGTCCTCTGATGCCTACGGACTATCATGAAGTCTATGGAAAAATCTACTTAGTGGTAGAATTATTTACATTTTCATTTAGAACTATTTAATCCATGTTGCCAGACAAAATTTATTAGTTGAATAGAAAAAAAATCATTATAGGCTTGTTCCTTTTACAGTATCAAATTTAAAAACAATAAACTGTAAATGACTGAATATTTTAAGTGCAATGTGGAAATCAAACTTTAGACAACACTACTGTAAATTCTGACTTATGTTTAGAGAAGAGCATCATGACACACATAGCTTAATTTAAGATCTGTACTGATTTTGCTTCATAATGTTCAGAAGTTACCTTCTAAGTGTAAACACTCTTGGTACACTGGTGCACCAGTGTATGAATCACAAACCATTAGGGCTTGTACTTTTTTTTTTTTTTTTCATTTTATTTTGTTTTTTTTAAAAGGTTAATGTATATGTATACACAGTTCAAAGAACTTCAGATATTTTTAGAGAAATCAATATCCTTCCTGTGCCTTTACAGTAGTGTTTGTACAGTCACTTTTTTGTTTTTACTTAAAAAAAACCCCCACCACTCAGAAACAGAAAAATTTTCCAGTGTTCATTTCTCAGTAAGTACTCATATGCTCCTTATTTTAAAATATCAGCTAAAATCATTATATATCATTTGTTTGCAAAATGTTACCACTCACCCTTGATTCTTTTCCAAAAAGGCTAGCTATGGACCTTCCAAATTTATACTTGGTTTTATGTTCTACATCTGCTTCAAAAAACAAATCTAAAAATCAATACTAGAACTCTTTAGTTACTTTATATCTTCTTTTGTAAATACCTCTCTAGCTTTCTTCATTATAGTCTATTTTATATTCAAAATCTTGTCTTGTATATGCAACACCTTGTTTTACAAAAGGCACAACAGATCCACATGAAAGCTGCAAAAGAAACCAGCACCTTGATTAAGAGCTTTTCTACAAGCTACAGCTTAACTGAACATAAAAAAGTTGATGGTTTTGTTGTGTACGAGATAGCAAAATAGCCAAAGTATTCTTCAATAAAATGAACTGTCTGCCACGATTTATTTGTACAATTCCATCACAGCTCTTGCCTGTTATGTTACACTTTTCAAAAAGATGTCATTAAGCTGCCATAAAAGTCATCACAAATTGTTTTTTTCTCCCAAACTGATAATAGACTTATAGATCTAATTTTCAATCTCTTTTCTTCATTACTTTGATTCTTAAGGAGAGTATGACATTCGCTGTCTGAATACTTCATAGTAATATCTGGCATCTCTACAGCATTTCTGTCTGAGGATCTCTGAGATTTTAATAGGTTTGTCATTACAGCACCTTGAAACGCTGACATACTTATTTGTGTCTCGTGCACAAATGGGTAGCTAGAAGTAGACTTTAAAGAAATGGGTTGTATAATTTCACTGAAAAACAAGACTTTCAGGAAAAAAAACCCAACAAACTACTCAAAAAAAGCCTTCCACACTGTCAGATGCTATAATGTCATTAAAATCCTAACCTTCCATGGCTCAACAAAAGCAAAGAACAAAAGTCAGGCCTCCTGGTTTTCTTTCCAATTTTTTTTTTAACTATATGGACTGTCCTCTTCACAAATCAAGAGACTTTGCAAGTGTTAGTTATGACAGAAACAACTAAGTAATTGATAAAATATCACCAAATTAAAAATCAGATTTGATTTCTCATGGTGAGCTCTCATTTTTTTCCAGCATACATCTGAACTTATTCTTTGTTCATATAGGGCTTCATATGCATCAAAATAAATTCAGTATTTGAAACTGACTTTGCTAATTAAATGTATTTGCAACAAAAGCTAGAAACAGGCTGGTTTATAAGGTTTTTTGCAGAGTTAGTGAAAGTAACATCACATAGGAAAGGATCGTAACAGCAATGATAGAAAATCAGAGTGAAGAGGGAGAAACAGAGAGAAGAAACAAGAGTTGAAAGAGATCTGAAAGAACAAACCACACATCACACAGAGACCAGGGAGAGAAGCTAAAGAAGCCTAAGAATGGGTCACAGAGCCAATAGATGTGAATTTGTAGCCTTACTACACAAGCTGTATTTCTACTCATGACATCAAGAACAGTAACTTCCACTAAAACAAACGACAGCCTAGCCACAAATCATCATCATCATCATCATCTCCTCCAAAAGCCAAGATTTTCAGAAAGCACAGAAAATCTTCCTCCCCACCGCTGACATATTTCATTTGCCAGCACCTCTCTGGACAGAATGATATTATCTCCTAGTCTGAATTATATAGGCTGATCTTTGGACAGAAACTTCAATCTCCACCCTATATTCTTCCAACAAGCACAGGGAAGTATCTTACAATGCCACATGGTACCTGTGTCATTTCCCAGTACACAAGTTATTCAGAAGCGGTACAGAAATGCCGTCGGACCTCTGAACACTTCTGCTGCTGCCACTGCCATGGTGACGTGCAAGGACACCATGTTGGAAAAGTCTGTCTGAAGTCTCAAGTAACGAGCAGTACTGAGAGTGAACTAGGCATTCCATTATTTCCACTGCAGATAGAATCTTCTGTTCCTCTGTTCTGCTAATGCCAACACTGGATTTCTCTTTCATTGATGTAGGCAAACACATCCAATGCATCTAAAAAACCTGCTACTGGTTTTCAGTCTTATTATCTCTGCTGTCTTTCCATTTCTTTTTGACAAAGTTGCAGAGATCCAAGCCACCAAACCACTCTACATCAGAGGTAAATGAAGATGTTTAGTTTTCACCCTTAAACACCAAAAGACTTGGAAGCCTTTTGACTTTTTCCCCACCATAATGCCACAGCTACAGCAAGCAAAGGTGTTAACTGTTTTGATTGTCTTCCCTTATTATTGAAAGGCCACTGCTGACAAAAGGCTTTTGATAAAGACCTATTTCCTCTGGAATGCATCTTTGTATAATGTACAGCACCTACATCTAAAGTCATAATGAGGAAACTTCTCATTTCTGTGTGGATCACTATTATGCACATGAATTATTTCTTTATACTAATTATCCCACAGCACCTCCACCAGACAATTTGATGATTCTTGTTTTCAGGTAGCAAACTGGGAGACAGTGATGTGCATCAGGATTGCCCGTAATTAGAGATGCTTGACTTGAGATGCTTTGGGTCTCTCTTCAGAGGATAGAGCAATTAAACAGCACTTTGTCAGTACAAAGTACAACTTCAATCTATTTCAGTGCTATCATGTGTTTCCAAAGCTGACATTAATCGGTCCCAAGAGTCTGAACTCGGAAAATGAGAAGTACACAACTAATGGCCATATTTAAAAAATGTAGTTGCAGTGACTCACCCAACCTCATGCAGGAGCAATGCGGATGAATTGACATTTGGCTCTAGCCCCCCAGAACTGCATCCCAACAGCCCTAGCTTTAAAATCTATCTCTTTCAGCATTGTTCTCTCCCTTCCACACCTTCTAAGTCTCATCCACCTTCAGCAGTTACGAGAAAGCAGACCTAAGGAAAACAACCTAATTAATTAGCGTTTGGATTAATCTCCTCAATACTGTCTACCTGGTCTTCCTGAAAAGAGCAAGTGTTCTATGGATAGAGACTGAAATGACATCAGCATATGCCATTTTAAGGCAGAAATATAATGTGGCCAAACTGAGGTTGTACAAATACCTTCAATTCTGGCACTCCCTATCTGTTGAGAACTTCGCATTGTATTACTCTCAGAGAACTCCATGTTCCCAGAAGTTTCATTTCATTCAGTCTCAAGTAACAATGTTAAGATGTAAATTAATGTTTCTGTCTCCATCATGTCATTTGCTACATTTGCAGCTTCAAGCTTGAGGAACTCCTAATACAGGGCCTCTTCGATCTAAACAATCACTGCAAGGACAGATCTTCACCACAAAGCTAATGATCTGAGAGATAAGCAGGACACAGCATACAAACATTATACAGCTAGGAATTACAGTACAGCAACAAGCAGAAATCTCCTAACACCAGTTTATATCAGAAACCTTCCTATCCTCTCAGAAAACTGAGCTTCTTTCAGTTTGACCAATGCCAGCAGATAACATATCACTGTTTCCCCTCATTTGACATCAACACAATAACCAACCTCTAATTCTAGATTTTTTCCAAACCACAAGAGTATCACATTACAGTCAGTGTTTTGCCACATGAGTTCATCATAAATATTTCTTTTAACTTCAGTTTAAAAAAAGCATTTAAAATCAAAATGAAAACTCACCTCATTTCCACCAACAGCTTTGGTTAAAATTACTGCAGAAGACACAGGAGGTGGCATGCAGCCTACTGTCTGCAAGCTGAAAACAACAAAAAGAAATGTTACATTCCTCACACGATGCAAACACTATGCAACCTAAAACTCTAAAATATCAAACAGATGAGGAGAAACAATCATCTTACCACTTGCACAACCCAATCAGTCTGCATCACATTCACAGCCCTGCACCAGCCGGCAGGATTTCTGTGTCATCTTTTACCAACCACCACAGTGAAGAGTCATGTCACCATTCAAAAACCCAAACATTTAACTTCTCTGTGACTCCATTTCCCCACCTTTGCCCTACATCTACCATTCAAAGATATCTAGATACCTATCACAAAGATAACCGCATCACATGTCCAGGTGTAGTAAAGTTGGTAGTGTGTTTTGAGACACAGCTACCTGGAAATAGGAGTTTACATCCTTATTTCTTTATCTTCTTGAAAAAGCTGTTCAGCAATAAAAACCCTTACTGCTAAGTAGAAGAGTAAGAAGAAATATGCTCACTACTTCAGGTTCCCACTACCCTACTTAAAAAATCCTAATTAAGCTTATTATTTCCTAAACATTAAAAGGTTATCAAACGTTTCATTTTTATTCATGTTTTCACTTGGTATAATCAGCCAACTTCCATTTATCAAAATATAAAAAAATTTCTCCTGCATTTCAGAAGTTTAAGATACACTATTAGCATTATCTGTCATGTTTTTCCATTGTTTGTGCAGCGAAATTAATGACATACACAGTAAACGTTGTTGCAACGAAAAAAAGTGGTGAGCTTTCCTTTGTTTTCAAAGACAGTCCATAAAAACTGGTTATTATAAAAATTATTGGCATCAAATGTGTATTTAGGAACAACAACATACCACAGTAGATTACAATTAAATTTGGGGATAAGTAAAATAGGGCTTCTGAATCAAAACTGCGCTGACTTAGAAGGAACAGTAAAGCATAGAATAAAAGCAGTCTGAAAAACTTTCAAAAGCAGGGAATCTGCATGTTTTCAAGTACTGGAGTTTGAGACAGTATTCTAGTTAAGAGCAGTCAATTCCTAGCGGTGAACTACTCTGCACTTGTAACTGTGTTAATCCATCCCCGAGAAACGCGGTGTCAAAAAGCTGCAGCAAATACAAGTATTAAATCCAAACAATTGGGAGCATATTACAGTGCAACTGATGGGCTGCAAATATACAAAAAGCTTAAACAGAAGAAACAGGTAAATGACACCGCCGGTATTCAGTTTGTCAGCTACAGACACTGTGGAAAAGAGGCAACCGATGTAAGCATTATATAAATCCAATCACCAAGTGCCAAGCACCACCTTGGAAGCATACAGTGCTCCCCAGCTTAAAGCGAAATAAGCTATGGAAGCAGAGAGTTGTCAGCATTCAGCAGGATAAGCTCGTATTGAAAAGAAATACAGGAAAAGGAAAAGGTGTGGAAAAGTTTAGAAATATCTATGCAAATATACAGCAGACAGACAGACGGCGAGCCCGGTGTCCACCCCCTGCAGCAGCCGTGACACCGTTAGCTCTCTTCTAGCTGGCCTCTTGGTAGCCAGCTCCTTGAACTTCTCACCTGCACTGGTAAGGGGTGGATTAAGTTCAAAGTTATCCAGAGAGCTATGAAATATGCACAAGAGCATTCATCTCAGCTGGCAGGGATTTTTCCACACTACAAGGGAAAGGTTTAACAATGCAATCTCTGTTAATCCTCTCGGATTTAAAACAATACATGTGGAATTAAAAGAAAAATGAAAAATAAAAAGTCACTATCATGGTTTTAAATATTCTTCATATGAAAACAGTCTACAAAAAAGGTGGCACACACTAAATGGAAATATGTTTCAGCAGGTGTATTGCAACATGCACCTGGGAACTTTTTTCTTGCTTTGTATCAACTACACACAATACTATCAATATACAAACAAATTCCTCTACTGGCCAACAGTTTTCTACAGGTAACAACCAACAAACTGAAACATCCCATTGGTTCAGGCCATGCTATAAGCACTAACATCAGGGGTACAAACACTTTGCTGAAGAGCAATAAATAACACCTCTTCTGCTGACACATTACAGACAACTGAGTAGTAGGGTCCAAAGTTAGGTATTTTAGATGTAGAACTACCAAACCTTATCTTGTACCAGATCTTTGCAACTCATTCCTTACGACCTGTGCTATAAATTCTATATGCCAAAACCAGCAGCAGAGGTGAATCTGTGCAAATATCAGTAGCCTGCTTCATGCTCCTTTCAAAGGGATGATGTGAATGCAAAACGTCGCCAGCTAACAGCTTAAAAGATGCTTGTGATGTCAGTTTCTCCTTTATTTTATATATTTCAAAATAATTGCAAAGCATCAAACCTCCTTTTATCATTAGGAAAATCATAGGGGAAGGACCCCCAAAATACTGTAGAGACACAGATGAAAAGCTGTTACTGTCTGAATTTGCCTCTTAAATAGAAGTTATGGCAAAACAGACCATTACAGAGGATGGGAGAAGCTACCATTCCTTCTGCAGCAATACAGGAAATTAACTGTGGGCTTGACTGTGACGTTTAGGCACTACCTTGTGTAGAGAGGAGTGGAAAACTACAGTCCCCAAGGGAGCCAGTCTGCCAAAGGGTGCTGCACGTCCTTGGGAGCTCATGCCTATTTTTCCAGGCCTTTGTGAGGAATATCAGCTAGCTCCCATTACATGCTGGGCTAAACATGCGTGGTGAGGAAGTAACTTTGCCAAGGCCTGTCTTGTTCCCACCCATTTTCATTAGAATACTTGAGTGTGTCTAGGGAATAAAAGCTACAGCTGTGGAGCATTCGGATGAACTGCTGGTTACACGGAGCTGCCAAGACACTGGCAGTTCCTCACACCAGCTTCTCACTCTTACATGCCCTATACAGACCCACAAGCACCTGCTTTCAAGTGTGTTCTCCTAGAATCAGGACAGAGCTACATGTGTTCTGCATCTGTATGGCACTGAAAGTACAGCTCCCATCAAGCTCCCTTTGCAGGGGCTGCTGCTCTCAGCATGTCCTGAACAACAGCATTCATCAAGAAAGCACTCGTTCAAAAACAAAACTAAACAAACAAAAAACCAAACCACACCTTCAGAAAACTCCTCAATCTGACCATTCTTTGAATAGAAGTCTTAATACAAGGGAATTACTGCACTACAAGATAAAACACAGACAAAATAGGAACAGTAATCAAGGAATAAGCACTTGCAAGGCAGCTTGAAACGTACACAAGTACACCAGCTCACTGGGAAAGCAGACACAGCTTCATGAAAAATGAGGCTGGTTTAGGCTCCACATTTAGGGAGATACACATACAAGTGTTTCTTTAAAATAAAATTTAAAAAATTAAAAATACATATGTGTGTAGTTCCATGCAGTTTCACAGGTGTGTATGTACATACAGACACATCAACTTGTGTAACAAAACAAGTCCCTTAAATACTAAGAACCAGTGTGGAATAAGAGTTATAGGAAAGAAGAAACAAAAAACACACAAAAAAAAGTTATATATCTATATTAAAAATTCCATTTGCATCTTGCACTTCAGAAACTGAGACTCCCTTGGATTAGGAGGGAGTTTTGTCTCACTGTGGAAAAAACACCTCTCTGTTCTAGCCAAGGAAAAAGCTTCTCAATGATTTTACTGTAAAGAATAATCTTCACTATGAATAGCCAAATGCAAATGGAAATTGCACAGAAATCTTATTTCCTTGATGTATTAATACTGTTAAGCAAAACAGTGCTAAATTTTAAGTTATATTGTCGCAATTTCACCTTCTCAGTTCAATTTGGACCACTTCAAACTTGGTGAAACACCTGGAGAAGCCTCTTAAAAACAAACCAAAACATTCTTCCAGGTTGATTTTGTTAAAACATACACACAAGCAGCTTTATCATTAAACTTTTAAGACAGGGAACACTCCCCAAGCAATGTTTTACCAAGCAGTAAGAAACAACAGGGATTCTTTAAGTAGTTTTCTACAATAATTGATTTTTGCACTCAGACATTCCAGTATCACTGCATGGTGCTAGGTAGTGACCTTTGATTCTGAAAAAAGCTTTTTATTTTGGTGGGTTTTCATCAGTACTGCACCACCAACACAGCTTCGGAAGCACACACTAGCAGAGTACTCCAAAGATATAAACCACATTGTTTTCATGGTAACTCAGCTTCTGCTCATCTCAAAGTTCTCCTCCTACAAAAACTTTACCCCCTCCCTCCTGAATTCAGCTAGGAGCAGATACTGAACCCCAATCTGTACACATGCAAGAGATGCTCATACACAGTATTTATGTTTCTCCTTCAGCATTCCTTTTCTTTCCTCCCATTCTGCCTGAGACCCAGCACAGCACTTCAGCTGTGTTTGGTGAAAAAGAACACTAACCCGTTGCAAGCTCCATCCATAGGAAACTAACTGCACAGACTTTCTAAAAATGAAGCCAGGTTCCCAAAAGGAGAATCTTGTGCACGTACCGTGTTTTCGACAGCAAAGTGCTGAAGCACAAAAACAACCAGCAAAATCTGTTCACAGTACAAGTCTTAAAACACCCGTTGCAGGATAAGCAACTCTTTAAGAAGACAGCTACAAATATATTTCACTCCATTATGCTTAAACATACCCTTTTAAAAGCCATTCATTTATAGGTGTGATTGATAATAGCTGAAGAAAGAGCCATATTGCTGTTGGGAAGAACACAAGTGTAAAAATCTGGACAAAAAGGTGTAGTTTCACATGCATCAAAGCACTTGTCAGCTCCTGCAAAAGAAAAAGAAGAGAGGAAGTTGCAGTCATCACAGCTGAAGCAAGATCACGTTTGTGCTTTTAAAACTAGGATCATCGTTATAATATAATGAGAGTGCAGTGTCAAAAAGGCACCTCTGCAGATCATCTGATCTCCTCTTTAATAATGAAGTACATCCAGTCAACATAAAAGCTCTGACTGCTCCTGGGCATTTTTCCAAAAGAAGTGTCCACCACTTCAGTAACAGGGTAGCTCTTCAGCAGGCAGCCCTGGCCCTTTGTCACTGCTTCAAAACCAGTATTAACCACCCTGTTTACTTTATTGACTGTCGCTATCAAGAGAAAGGGAGACTTGCAGTGTCCATGTGATTTCAGGTTTCTCTAGTCTAAAGAGAGCCACAAACTATGATTCTCCTTCATACCGTGAAAAGGGAATGTTTACATTACAAACAGTCATCACTTGTGGTGTTGTGTTTTGGTTTTTTAAGGAAACAGTAACAAACATAAAAAGCAAAGCAAACTTTTTGTTGCAGATTTTGATTATTTATTGTGTCAACAGACAGGAAATTGATTAAAAAAAAAAAAATAGGCTGATGAAGAATAGCAAAGAAAGAATACCAGTACCCTAACAAGTTAAGCCATGAAATCCAGAGAAATCAAGTGCAAAACACTGCTGGAGACTGAGGAAAAAATATATAAAAATTAAATAGTGTAAGAGCCCTCCAGAGAGGTGATCAAATACCCTTATCCAATAAACTCTTCAGTTAGCTCTGTGTCTCTCTGTTTCTGTCTTTTGGGGCACCCCAAGGATCTTCTATGCAGGTTTTGAGTACAAGGAAAAAGCCTGATACTTTTCAGCTCGTATCAGCTCTCAAGAGTGAGAAGAAAAATTCCTTTTCCTCTATGTCAAAATAACTTGAAGTCTTTTCAGGTAAACAATGCAACATGAAAAGAACTGATGGCACTTTTATTCACAACCTAATTTGCTGGGATTCTCCAGCTACCTGACACCTCAGGTGCATTAAAAGCAAAAAGAACAACGCGAAAAAGTGCATTTCCATGTACAGTAATGCAGCAGCTGATGTTCAAATGCCACCCTATCTCAGCCTCAAAACGGCTGAACCTTTATGAAACAATCAAACACTGCATTTTTGACCATCCAAATGCATGCTGATGTAATTACACATTTGGAAGTACTAGCAATTCATCACCATGTCCTTGTTAATTTATTTCTCTTAATAAAATTATCTCCCAAATTTCAGACTGGGGAGGGGGGGTGTGTGTGGAAATACACATCTGTTCATATCCTTTTCTTAAAGTTACACAAAACATAGACTTAAAATATACCTCTTGATCTAGTTTTACCAAAAAACATCATCACATTCAGTGCTCAGTTAACTGACTGAAACACATTTTCTTTATTTTAAAAACAGTTCTTAAGTAGGCTAATAGCAGCCTGCAGGAAAAAATGAGTCTGTCCTCACACATAACCTGTCACAGTACCTATAGCACTGCAAATAGTTTAACTGTAGAACTATTTCATCTTATCTCAAAAAGAAAGCAAAAATAAAATGTCTAGTAGTAGAAACACGTCCTGTGTGGGAAAAGAAGATACATGGGAATACCTAGATAAGAATGTACATTTTAAAAGTAAATAAATATTATTGAGAAAAACCAAAGCAAGTGATTTCTTTCAGCATAGCTGTTAATTCCTCCTCCTCTCCTGCCAAATCATCTCCAGCCACGTATTTCCTAGGGGACCAATCTCTGAAGGCACTCCCAATCTAGGCACCATCACACACACAGATCTGCCCTTTTAATTTAATATTTCTACAATTGGAAATCACCTTAAAAAACAAGATTATTTGAAGAAAACTTTGGGATACTTTTAAAAGCAAAATCTGAGACAAAAACTCGGGAAAGACATGTTAGAGCTTCCAGGGAGCAAGGAAATCAATTGCAACACAGCCAACCTAGTGCACGAAAGAACGCTGCGTTAGTGGAACAGGTTTTTGCAGATCTATATTACCAGTCTTTAAAATGCCTCTAGTGATTGCCTTTTAGAATAGCTATTCCTTAGACTGTATCTAAGAACAAACACTAAGGCAAACAGCTTTCACTTTCTTAAGCAATCTATGAAGGAAGGCTTGTTCCAAAATACCGCCGTGCTACAGCCCTCAAAAAACAAGAAAACTCATCCAAGTTTCTGGACTGTGTTACGGCAGTTGTGGTTCTGGATCTGCACTCCAGGTAGAACAGGTTGCCTTGTCTTTCCCAGTACTTCACACCTTTTAGAGAGCTTATCCTAGCCTCTCGCTGGTCAGTGGGGGTCCCTGCTGCCATCCAGCCACGCTTAGATGGTCATAGCTGGATTCCTCTGGGAAAATAGCCACACAGAGCACACAGTGTTTTCAGCAGCTTGCCAAATTCCTCATTGAAACGGATAAGTCAAGTATGTGATTTAATTTCTGGGGCCCTACAGGCGATATTTGCTTTAAAAGAGCAAGCTATCCAGTCACTGAAAATTGAAAAGAGGATTATATTAAGGTGGAATCACATGTTCTTGTCGTTCCTGGCCACAGACTATTTCTACCAGTGTAAGAGAATCTCAGTCACCTCTAGATTTTTTCAGCGTAACACGGCCATGGACAAACAGGCTCTCCTGAACACTGCCAGCTATTTTGCAAAATGATTTCTAAATGCATGCTAGTGATTTTTTTTGAGTGTGTGTTTTCACAGCAAACAAAACCAGAAGCATAACCTTAAAAGAGGATCAGCTATTTCTAATTTTGTCAGATTTATCAGAAGGTCTCCATTAACATTTGCACAACTCTTTATCATTTCATAAAGCATACCAAACACTAGTTCAAATCTAACTAATATATTATCCAAGGCAGAACAGCTGACACACAGGTCAAGAACCAATGAAAAGAAAAGCAGAAATTATTTACTTCGCAATCCAATAAAAAGATATATTCACTGACTAATACACCAACTTTAGGTTGTGCCTTAAACTATCAAAACACTTTGGGGCATGTTTTAATTAAATCATGATCTGGCCTCCTAACACATTTAAGGATTGTTTTTAACAAACATTTTAGAAAGCAATAGCACAAGGTACAGTCAGTGAAACATTTTTCTTTATCTTGTACCCCCACAGTCGAAATTCATATGAGGCTTAGCTTCCCGATGCAACATGAAGCTGGATGCACAGCACCAGCCCTAAATGATGCTTCCAAAACCAATCTGAAATCAGCTACCTAGACATGAATATCAGCTCCTCTAAAAGCTTCATTTACACCAATACATTGTGTTTAGAACCACAGATGAAGTCAAGCAAGTCCAAAGCAGGACATGATACATTGCCTAACAACCTGTCAGTCATGTCACCTCAACTGGAAAAAGTTAGATATTCATTAGCACTGAGAATCTAATCATGACTTTGATAATGCTACTGATCTTACTCTCCCTCATTAGTATCATGCAACATAGGAATGACATCACCTGCTAGCACAGTCAACAGCATAAAAGGAATCAAGAAACTAGAGACACACCATGTTTCACTTCAAGTCTGGCTGCTCCTCCTCCTCTTGACACACAGGCATCATTTCCTTTCTCCACACCTCCTTTACACATCACTAAGAGGGTCTCCCCTTTATCTCTTCTTATTCCACAAACTTCCTCTTTGAAAAATATGTGACATGGAATTTGAAACGAGATTCCATGTCTGTGATACGCAGCAGAGCGTCAGCACTTCAAATCTACCTGTCCACAGCTAAATCCTTTCAGAAAAGATTACCAAGACTTTGCAATTGTATATTGGCCTTGGATCTGCAGAGGAGGGTATCCCTTTTGTGTTGATACCAGCTGTTGTCCTGTGCCTACCCAACGTGGCAACTCAAAGCTTTTGCACAGTGACTAGCCTAAGCAGTTACACTTCAGGAGCAGGCCAGCAGATGAGATGAAGGAGAGAGGCACCAAGAGCTCTCACACCTTCTATTCGTGTCCTAGAGAAGCAGGAAGGCTCCACGTAGCCTGTCTCTGCCTAGTTCCCTAGAGTTCTACCCTAGGATTAGCACAGTTTTCTGGCCTGTGTTTCAACTGAGCAGTGGGGAAGCCAAGGTGCTGAAAGGGTGGCAGAAAACAGGTGCTAGTGTGCTCCTGGGTCTCACCCTGATTAGGGTTTGGGACACAGCCAGGGTGTAGATCCGGTCTCAAAATTGTGATCAGCACTTCTATTTAGTCAAAGCCCTGTAAAGTCAAGCAACCACCCCTCTATGGATGGGTGAAAAGCATTCACACTCTCCTTCTCGTCATGCTCACTACTTTCTGATGAATTTTCTGAAATCAAGGAGGGGTTATTCCATAAATGTCTAATATTTATCTTCTCTTGTTAGCCATTCTCCCAGCATCAACACCAGCACAGTAATTAAATATTCCAATTACATTCAAACCTGATCAAAAGCAAAACCACAAAATTTCTTAAAGCAAAACAAGAATGAAGCAAGGAGAAATTGCAGTACCTCAGTTTTTAAGGAGAGTCCACTGTTAAAGAATATAGCTGAAACAGCAATGTAAGTTATGGTAATTTCTGGTTTCAGGGGTCCTAAAAAATACAGAGAACAAAGTGAACTACAGTCAGATAATGATATGCATATAGTACATCAAAGAAAATGAGAATGCTTAGAAAAATACCTGGACAAAATCTAATCATTAAAGTCTCTAATAAAAAGGACAGGGTTTCTATTAAGTTACAGAAAGCATGCTATTCATTTTTAAACAAACCAGGGAGTGAAGAGTAAGGTATAATGTCACATAAATTTGGCTTCTGTGATTACAGGCCACTGGGAACTAACGGGTAAGTTCTGGAAAAATGAAAATTGGGAATTTTTCACAGTTCAGCCATCTGAGTATCCCTATGGTGTCAGCAAACTCAAACTGTACACTTAAATAAAAAAAATCAGCTGCTCCCTCCACGGGGCCATCAGTATCATTCACATACCTCCCTCTCACTTCTTCCCCCCCCCCTCCGCCCCCCCCCCGCCCCAACACACGCTCTTGTCTGGCTGCCTGCACAGAGGAAACCAAATTGTACCTTGCAATGCTTTCCTTGGGGCAATGCAATTCTGTATTATCCCCACACAACTGGGCTGTGGCAAAAATGGTTCATTCCAGCCCCACAATTACACATTTCAGACACACTGCTGCAGTGAGATCAGCAAGGGCAGCTGCCTGCACCTCCAAGGGTTCCACTATATTAAAGGCTTACATTTGTGTATATTTATATACTTTTTTTTTTTCAGGGAGATTAAAATAAAATACTTTTTACACTCCTATAAAAATGATGAATTCTCTTAATACACTTTGCCTTCGGAGGCCACGAGGCACAAAATGTATACACTCATTTTTTTCATAAGCATTCAACCAGTTATTATATTAGAAAGAAAATATTAGCAGTCTACTTAGGACCAAAGTAATATCCTAACTCTGCAAGTGACAGTAAGTTGTCATGAGCAAAACTGCAGCAGCTAACAAGCAAGCCTTTACTCAACACTGCAGAAAAGAAGATCCTTTCTGCTCTCTGGGATGAATGATACATTGATGGTCACAGTGGAGCAAGGTCAATGATCCTTAAATTAGAGGGATTTGATTGTACACTGAGCCTAATCAATTTGCATCCCAAGTCATTTAAATCCAAGTCCTACTCTCAGAGAGGACTTTGTTGATGAGACACTAACACTGTGTGTGTTAAAAACAAAAAAATAAACCAACCAACCTATAGGAAGTGTAAGATGATAAAAAAAAGCCAGGAAATGCAAGAGTTAAAGTTGCAACAAAGCACATGGCTGGTTACAAAATTAAGACACGTTAACTGAATAGCCCGGGGTGGGGGGGAACAACACAAGACAGAGAAGCTATATATAGTTATACAGAAAACTTTGTTATTTTTTCTATATATAATTTTTTTTAATCTTTTAGAATATCAGAGCACATATGTACATGCACATACACACTGGGCAGACAGGTAGTGAGTTTTTTAATCTGGCTGTGATAGGGGTTCTTCCAGGACTCATTTCTTCTGTTTTAGGGTTTTTCACCGGGCTATCTGAACTCCTTGACACAGGAGCAACCTCTATCACTAGAAGCAACCACACATTTATGGAGCACAGGGACCTCTGGTCAGAAGAGCAAATGCCCTTGTCTCTTGTGCAAAAGCCTGGCCAGGAAAGCTCTTTTTACAAAGGATCTAAATAGGCTCATTCATCAAACAGGAAAACACACAAAAAGGGCTTGGCTTATGCCCTGAAAGTGACAACAGGGCAAATCTTTGTTACTTGTGGCACAATATTCCACTGGTATGGAGGCTGGACCATCCATACCCTTCAGTAAGGCCCTGCAAATCACAGTGCACGGTTCTCTCATCTGGAAGATGACAAACTTAAGGTTTTTTCCTGTGCCCCACCTCTTCTTTTCTTCTGGTTTACAATGAGCACTGAGATCAAGTAGCTTCAGAAGAGGGCTATCACTTTAGGGAACACATAATAACGAGTTTCAATCAGTGCTTACAAGATTCTTTCACCCAAGTTGTCAAAGATTGACATCTCTTTGCAGTAGGATAATTAAATGAAGTGCTCCATCATAGTGCTTCCACGCAGGAAGTAAACCGGGGAAAAATTCTCTCATATTCTAGTTAAAAGGATCTCCCACATTGCTGCTAATAATTAGCATGACAATCAAATCAGAAAGGGACAAACCACCTGATACTATCAATTTAAAGTTGTCTTTAAGGTCTGCTCAAGACACAGCATGGATCCTGCAAGAAGCTCCATGTGGGTCCTATTCACCTATGCAAAACAGCACACAGATGTTAGAAGGGATCCTTGCACAGCAGGAATTTGCCTACCCTGAACTCCATGAAGTACAGGAGCCTTAGCTGCCACAGCAAGTGTTCAGAGCCATATTTTTTTTAATTACTTTCTTCCCCCGCCCCCTGCCCAGAACCTAGGGGAGGGGAAAAGGTTGTCTCCTCAGTGAGAAGCTGTCTATCCTCAAACTTCAGCTCTGTTAAGGAGAAAAAAAAAAAACAAAACCAAAAATCTCTGTGTATAAAAGCACAGCTATATTTTTCCTCCTCTCCCACAACATGGAATTGTTAAAGGAATTCTGTTCAGGTGTTCTACATCTCTTTTCTTAAACCTTCAGAAATCAATTAGAAAAAAAATAGGTAAAACTTAGTTTGTTCTTAAAAACTGTGAACATCTGAAGTTACAATGGAAACTAACAAGATGCTGCCAGCATTCATAAAGAGATGCCATAGTTTATTTCAAAATAACACTGTCTATTTCATCAGTTCTTGCTACAGAAAACATACAAGACCACATTGCTTAGAAAAGATCTCTCCTCCGATCTGTTTGCCGAGAACATACGACACCTTTTTGCACAGAATTATTTTCACTGTTTTCCCTCATCTTTCATGAGGAAATGAGAGGGAACAACACCACCAAAAAAAACCCCACCAAAACCCCCAAAACACTTTAAAATACGAGTGTGTTACTATAAAGTTAAAAAATATCAGCTGGCTGAAACACAGCACCTGAGGTTTTAACACAATAAACTGCCCCCCTCGAGAAGCTCACAGCTGGCAGACACAGGCTGAACTGCAATGACTTTATGCCCATCTTAAGAGTTCTTCAAGTTATTACTTGGTTTAACAGGAGCACGTTCAAAGTCACTCGCTACCCAGCTTTCATTACTACTACTGCAGAAAGAGCAGGACACTACTGAAGCAACTGGTACAGTGCCGAGCGGAGATACACGCGAGAACACATCCCAAAATATTTCTCGGGCACCTGAGAAACAATGACCGATTAACGAGCAGAAGCGGGGAGCTGCGGGAGGCGCGGGGAGCACGGCGGGGCCCGGCGGGTTCGGCTGCTCCCCGCAGCCCTTGGCTCACCCTCCCGCACGCCCGGGCGACGAGTTTCAAAGTTTCCGAGCGGGTGTCCCGATGGCCCAGGGGCACCCGAGCAAGTCCCGGCGTCCCCGGCAGCAAACCGCCCAGCGCCCCGCAGAAAGGCCCGCAAATCCCCCCCCCCCCGGCCTCCCCACCGCCGCCAGC
>WUAM01000012.1:907335-925933 GCA_024336885.1 Actenoides hombroni
GAACAGTTAAGAAATAATAATAAAATTTAAAAAAAAATAAAAAATAATGGTTTGCCAATGGTCATCAGATATCACAGAAAAAAGTGCAACTTTTGTCTATACTCACTAAAAAAAAGGCATTTTTAATAAAGCTCTGTTGCTTTGACTGGATGCTTTGCCTGGAAATATATTTCCAAGAGATCTGAAGTTTGTAATAAACACTGCTGCAAACTGAGATGCAAAATACATGGATTCACATGGGTCTTTTGTCTTTTTGTAATCTCTAAGATCATATACAGATATTCCTAGCTGTGTATCGAAAGACTTACACAAAGATATTTTAGCTGGTTTTGTTTAAAAGCTTGTCTTTGATCATCACGATAAACATATAGGTCTCTTAAATTAAATCAATTACATTCTTCTTGCTGTGAAATAAGAGAGCACTCTTAAGTCATGCCCTGCCCCACCAGCATGGAATGGGAAGGAAGCAAGCACTGCAAGTGTGTTGTGTGATTGTCAGGACCCTCACACATCCCAAGTCTGCTCACAAGACAGCATCGCTGTTGCTATAAGGCAATTTGCCACTCATCCCCAGGCATTCGGTCAGTATTAGAGAGGGACAACTCAGTGTCTATCACCCAAAACTACACCCTGCAACATTTCACTTTCCCCATCAGATGCCCACGCAGGTTAATATACACCTCCTAATGAGCCACTAGGACTCAAACACATCCCAGAAAGGTCTGGCACATGTGTATGTGTATTCTCCATTACATCATACTAAACCATTTGGGGATGTATTTTTCTGTGGCTTAGACACAGTACAGGAGTGAGAATTTAGCTCCTCTGATTTCACATGACCAGATTTTCATTTTTGTTCAACTGCAAACACACCTCAGGGCTTCCAGATGTTTTCCTGCCTCTAAAGGCCCTCGTGCATCCGTCTCCATAAAACAAAAGCTTCATGACATGCATAGCGACGTGACACCAAATCTTCATTGCTCACAGGTAATCTGTTGAAGCCAACAAAACTGTTAATGTGAGCAGCACAGTTTTCATGTCTGCAAAGATGCAGAAGTGGACTGGACATTTCTGGGCTTCACGTTACAAACAAGCAGTCTTATGTGGTTTGTAACTGCTGTCACCATGTCAGCTCCTCTTTGTGCCATATGGAGCCTATTTCTTTTGTGTACCCAGCCTCTTATCTGCACAACACACCTTGCTGCCTAATAACTACACAGTTAAGTGATTTTAGGGAACGTGCTGGCATTTTTAAGTTCTATAGTAGCAGGCGTCATCTCATCATGGATTTAGACAGGAGAGATTTCAATAGAAAGGAGTGGGGATCATGAGATAAAGGGAGCTTAAATGAGAGGAAGAGATAGTATTAAATAATTTAACTCAAAAAGAACAAAGATCTTCAGAATGAACAAGATAAAGAGAGGTGTTAATTATAAATAGGAAAGTTGAGGAGAAAAAGTGGAAATATATGGGAGACGGTTTACAACACATTTATATGTCTCACAAGCACTTAGTGGCATGATCTCAGATTCTCTCAGGCACCTGAGGAGATTCGTTTATTGATCCCACTATCTGTTTTTCCTTATGGAAATGGGAGTTCACAACACTTACTCTGTCCTAGCTTAGGATCTCTTGGTTGTTGCTGCTGGATGTTTTTAAATGCCTGTGAGCGCTTAGGTATTCCCAGCTCCAGGACTTACCACCATTAGCATAATGCAGTAGTAGGAATTATGTACAAGTTCCATTTAGAACAGCACTTAACAGAACTTAAACACACGTACAGGTATGCTTTCCTAAACAGAAGCTACAAGATGATTAAAAGTTTTGTGAATCTTTGGTTTTATTTCTAGAATGGTATGATTATCTTTCCCACAGAGACTTGAAATGCATAATGCCTTTTTTATATACTTGTAATAAAGGGTCCTCTTCTATTTTTAAGTATCCAACAAATAAGCAATTTTTCTTTTCCTTAAGAGCCTAGGGTTTCACAGTGAGCAACAACTGGATTAAACCTGTTAAATAAGACACTTCAGAGATAACATGGTGATGCCTTTATACCTTTTTCTCATTAAGCTTACAAAAATACCCTTCTAATTTTACAGTAATCATACCAAAACACCCAAAACATGAGCAGTTTCAGTAGAAAAACCTCTGCTGTATTTGTACATACAGAAGCAGTAGATTTATTCCTGGGTGCGTATGCACACGTGTGCAGATGCAAACATTTTACAACACTTTCAGAGTAATCAACCACTCATAATGGGAAGAGCATGCAAATGACAGAAAGCAGAGAGGACAGCAATCCCAGCTGTGACACCTGCCACAAAGGTCAAGTTTGGAATGACCAGCCAGCAGAGAAATTAGAAATACATGAGTGCATACAGGCTCAAGCAAGTGGCAGCTGCTAGAAGAAGGGTTTGTCTTAAGGTTGCTGAAAGCTGGCTTTTTGAAGCTGAAGATTTATCTTCTAGAAGGAATAGCAGGGCTTGTCCAAGAGGAAGGACAGCCTGTGCTCCAAACTTGGTATTTACTTGGTCAGATGGAAGGCAGGGCTTGACTTCTCGTGTCTGTCCCTTTTGATTTTAATATTACCAAACAGTTTAAAGGCTCAGAGAAGGGCAAATTCAGTAGCTTCTACAAGGGGGAATGCTAGAGAAGTTGTCTTAAGACTTTCTCAGATTTGTCATTTTGACTTCATCATACTACAGCAGCTGGTACTTCATACCTCTTGGACCTTTAGACATCATTGCCATGCCCTGTCTTCTCCACAGGCCAGGACCAGTCTGAAGAACAGCTAAGTGCAGTTATGATGAGCTCTGACTGTGGCCAATTTGGTCATTTAGGGGACTAGAGTCTGAGGATCAATGGGATGTCCAATGGAAAGATGCAAGTATAGACATATCTTTTGTGCTTAGCTTGGCACATTGACTTCTGTTGACTCTTCTGAACATCAAACCATGTTCACAACTTACTGCCTGGCCATTCAGCCCTCACCATTCACCACAATTTCTCCCTGCAGGATGGCAACCAAGCAGCTTGTTGTACATACTATGTACAGACTTACCAAGGGAGGCTTTGTCTGCCCTTCCCTTAGTAAACCAGAGCTTTCCAAAAATGCAAGGAAATAGAGAAGTTTACAGCCATATAACTTGACCATCATTTACCTGCATTGAAGTAAATACCATAGTATTTGCTAATCAAGTTATTTGATCCCAGTCTATGTGGCCTTTTGATTTAAAATGGAGTAGGAAGTGCCCCTGCAGGAAGTGCTGCACGTGCCAGTCCCAAGAGGAAGGTGCATGTTCCCACCCACACGTGTGGCACTAGATCCCTTTGCAGGGCTGGAAGTGGAATATTCTTCTTCTTCTCTTTTTTTTTTTCCTCCCCTCTTCTTTAATTGTTTACACCAGAACAGAACTCAGCGATCTTGATCAGACAGGAAGGCATATTCACACCAGGTACTGTTTGAGCACAAACCCAGGCACATTTACACTGCAGGCAGATAACTGTAGTGCATATACACGTAATGGACCACACTTTAATGTAGCCCTCATTAGAACCAGCAGCAGTGATTAATACCATTGGTGATTCAGTACAAATGGGGACCAGCAGGCCAAAGCTGTCAGGAGATCATAGAATCATCAAAACTCAAACTCCTCCACCTCCTGCAGACATCCTCACAAGCCCTCTCCTAGAAAGGCAAGAGGGCATATTATAGATGGAGTCTGATACTGATCATGTTCACTTGTGCCCCAGCCCTCAGAGTTTCAGAGTTAAGTAGAAAACTTCTCAAATGTGAAAGCAGAGACACACACACACCCCCAAAAAAAAAAGTGGATTCAGGGAGATGACCTATTGCAAAATATACTACATAATTAGGGAGAAAAAAAAAATATATAACCAGAGAGAAAGATCCTTTAAAAGCTATTTAACAACAAATCAGCTATTGTATCTGTCAATACAGAAAAAAAATTAGGATGCTGACAACTCTTCATCCCACAATCTGCAGCATTAATAAGTGATGAAGTATTAAAAAAACTGGGACACTTTGTGCCTAAAACAGTATCACATGAGGATGAGGGAATAAAGCTGAAGTAAAACAAAGGACATGACTGTGTATTGCTAGCAAATAATGACAAATGAAAAACAAAACCAAGGAAACAAATACAGCCCCTCCAACCATCAACTATAAGGAAAACACGACTGCCTGATTTTTTTGGCAGCAATCAAATACAAATCATGGAGTCAGCAGTGTCTGAAGAAAGTTTTGGATTAAATCACTCTAGAATTGTCCAGCCCAAACTCTTTATTTAAATAAGGAGAAGGAGATGGCATGGGAACCCAAGATTCAAGTGATGTTGAGGTAAGAATTTCAGGGTACATACCATCCTTATCTAAACAGCACCATGAAGGACACAGCCTGATGGGAAAACCTTTTCTAACCAAGCCTACTGTCATGCTGCTCTCCTTCCACTGTGAATTCATTTCTCTTACTACTGCCTTGCTAACCAGCAGGCAAGACTTGCACCTCTGGCGTATCCAGGACTTGAACACTCACCCCTTGCTTGGTTTCTTTGGCACAGCCAACACAGTTGTTAAACCCTCTCACTCACTCCTCCCTTCTCTCATGCTCAGCATCTGCCCCAGGCCCTTAGCTGTATGCTGCTGAAGAGCTCTACCCCGGGACACTCCTCTCTCTCCTTCCTGTTTCCAAAGAAAGGAAGAGTTACTCTTTTTTTGAACTTGAACTATTCCTACAACGTAATCATGTTTCACCAAGACTTCCACGCAGCACTGCCCACTGCCTGCCATCTATCCAGCTTAGACCAGAGATGTCATTATGCCGATTCTGTACAGCTCATTTCACAGGTCTCACCCAATTCCCCACCACCCCCTCACTCCTTTTAAGCAGCTTTAATGCCAGAGCCTTGTGCTGTAGTAAACAAGAGAAGGAACTCGGGTTTTTTTATAGGTGCAAGTCAGTCAGAAAGCACAGGAGGGAAGCTAGAAACAAGAGCAGCACAGATGGGGAGGGATCATCTGGTTATTTGTTTGCAGCAGAACCTAAGGAGGCTGTATTAGGTAGGGCCTTATATTTCTTTTAGAGGATGTGCATTAAGCAGAGTTCTATGTGATCCCTTTAGGAAGTGGGAGAGTTATGATGGTGCCTTTTCCCTGAGAGCATTTCTAAGCTTTCCTCATAGGAAGCTTTCCTTGTGGTACATTCTTAAGTAGATCAAATGTACAGGAAAATCCCACTTCGGAATTAATTGGCATACATTTTTACAGGAGCTGGAGGGATTTTTAATTTCTTCCTTCTAGATGAACTCACAACACTCCTGCAATCCCAAGTTGGAAGTTGTACCTGTCTGTGGAAGCATGCAAGCACAAGGCCTGCAGCAAAATACATCTGATTTTAACTCTCCATCTTGTTACTCAGACAGATACTTTACAGTGTGATGTCCATTGCCCATGTATACTCCAGTTTGTTCTTGCAATGCTTTGGTGGTGTAAAAAGACTCCTTGTTCAAGAGGGTCCAGAACAATACTTCACTTGGAAATACCTAGTACCCTTAGCTCCAGGATCACCCACACCATGTGCTCAGGTTCTGTTACTATATGAAAGAAAGCAAAGGTGTTTCTACCAAGACAGACCACTGTCCCCTTGAGACCTGCTGCTGCTCTAAAAAAATAGCTTACTTCTAACTATAGCCGACCAAATGGCACATCTACTGCCTAAGTACCACCACGCTTTATCCAGACAGGTCTTCACTTTTCATCTCCCATCCAGCAGCTACACATACAGCAAGCTTCATCTGACTCACGCAGTAATAATCATTGCTTATATACAAGATCCCTTGTGTACTGTATATTAATGTCTGGCTGGTAATTTAATGGCACCTCTAGGCATAAACAAAAGTTTATTAAAACAGTAAGTAAAATGTTCCTGAAGACTGGCCTGCATTTTTAATTTTCTATTCAGCATTCCAAAATACAGAGCCAGCCTTCCTATTAAAAAAAAATAAAAATCAAGCTATGGAGTTAACACCAAAGTAACACCATTTTGCACACGTTAGAGGTAGCACAACCTAGAGCAATAGGATGCTTCATTTATATTCACAAGCCTCTTCTTTTCTGATAATCTTTAACAACAATAGCCAAACAAAAATTTTGATTACTAGGAAATGTGTACAACCGCAGGAAGCAGCAGCTTATTGACCATTACTGAAAATACCTGTCAATTCTACAACAGGAAGACACACTGCAGCTAAAACCTTAAATTCCAGTCAGTAGTTGGCAGTACCCTCTGTAGTTAAGAGCGAGTGATGCTCTGCATGTTAGGCATGTAAAAGCTACACCATTCCTTCCCTCTGCTCCTCTCTTCATTTGCATGAGATGCTTATTTTACAAATGATTTAGTGCTTTAAAGACCAGAGAGTTTATTTTTCTTTTAGCATAAAATAATTCCTTCAGCTCAGTAAAAGTCATAATACATACTTCAGGTAGTATATATGTTATTACACATTTATAGTAGGCAAGCAGGTAGACAATTTTTGACAATATTTAAACAAACTTGGACTGATTTTCACAATTCAGGTTAAGTACTGGACACATGAAGAATTTCAGTAGAAAATTTGTCCATGGAGGAAATTCACTGTGGAGATGCAGACGAACAAGTGAGGAGCTCTGCTCTCAGGGAGTCTCGTTTCAGATCCCAGCCACAGTGACGGTCCTCTTCCACTGTTCCACTGCAACGTAGCAGTAGCTAAGGACCCTGCAGCACTATCCAGCTCTCAGGGCTCATCACCACCTATCTCCCTATTGAAACATGACCCTGTGGTATGGGTCACTGGGACTGGCCCCTCTACCACTTGATTTCCACGGATAGGAGCATTTGGCTAAAGAGAAGGTAGACAGACATGCTCCCACAAGTCCCATCAAAGCGATCAGAGCACGACAACTTTGGGAGCCTAGAGTGAACATAGATGTTGCCAGCTCTTTACTCAGAGCCTTGATACTTTTGTCATAACCTAGAATATTTGCCTACTTGCCACCATTAAGGGACTTGGGCAGTTGAGAAGTCTCTTGCAAACAGCACCAGCAAGAGTTATCAAGGAGGAGGAAGACAACTGGTTATCTCAAAAGAAAAGCTCCCAGAATAAATGCTGTAATGCCTGTACAGAATAAAAACTGGGCTTGTAAAAGATAAAAGCATTCATGGCACATCTGCTGGTATTTTGCTTGCTTTTTTGTGTGTGTCATTCTTCAATATTATACACAGTTCAGCTTTTTTTAAATATAAGAAAAATGTGTTTAAAAATAAGAGACAGTAAAACATATTTGCTACTGCCCTGTTAGCCTTAACCTGCAGAGACTGGTGTCCTTCCCTATTTATAGCAACATGATTTTAGCTTAAAAAAACCAAAACCACAAAAACAAACAAAACAGGCTTTTCATTTTTAATGTTTTGTTTAAGATTAGTTATCAAAGCTCTGAGCAATCAGCAGTAAGCACAATATCCTGTGTCTTGAACAAGTATCTCAGGGGTTTTTTTTGTATATCAAATCAATGGCATAAGTGAGGTTCAGGCAATAATGCCAGTGTAACTGTGGTGCACGCTCTGCAGTACTTCACATTTCCAGTTAAAACATCAGGGCTGATATGTTCTGTCATAAAAAGCCACCACAACACATTTAGGCATAATGGACTATATATGCAAAGAAGATCTTGCAGGATCCGGCCCAGAACTTAAAATTAGGCAAATTGACACTGCTTTTGGAGCCTTCACACCCGATGTGGCAGTAAGTCCCTGAAATCCTCACCAGAGGTCAAGGGGTCTTCCCCATGGGAGGGAAATTCTTATTCCAACCATTCCCTCACATGGGACATTCATTATAAGGCTCTCTTTTCTGTGTTTTTGCTTCTAGAGATGAGGATTACTGTTTAGGACGCTCACCATTAAAGGCAAGAGTTTGTTTCCATTTTAATGTTTTAATCTCCATAGCTGCGATTTAATAAATTTAATATTGCACTGTCTATGCAAGGACCGCTTTTCATCTCCCCTGCATAACAGCTACAAAAGCTGACACTTTAGCCCCAGCTCAACAGAGCACTTGCACACATATTTAAGGTGCTGCAGCTGGTGAAGAGACTGATTTACTTTAATGCTCTGCTGAGTTAGAGACCTATGACCTTATATCATATGCAACTTTAAATTGGGTTAATAACAGTTATATGTATGCAATGACATAAATCACTGGCTTTTTCATTCCAGGAATAGAAAAGAAAAAGGAAAATGTTGGTCATAGTCTGGAAGCTTTGCATATTCATACTTCTCACAGTTGTTAAGTGTTTGAAAATTCAAGTAATGAGCATACAATACTCTGGCTGCCTTTGTATTGCTTGGGGGTTTGCTATTCTAGTAATATCTCTACAGAAACCATTCTATCAAGTCAGTTTTTTTGCCCTGAAATTGAATTAGCACTTGTACATTGAAGTTTTCAACATCACCCATAAGATTTTTCAACTTGTCAAAAGAATCTGCATGGTCTCTAACCATGAATAAAAATGATTTCAGATATCATCTTTATTTCAAGTTTTATTTCCTGGGATTAATTTAATTTGATTGTGCTGGTGGCTTGTTAAACAGCTGCTGAAATAAACAGACCATTTGTCTTTCTATGTAAACATATGGGTACCTGGTTTAATTATAGTTCACGCCAGTGGAGAGAAAAAAAAATAAAATAGCCTCTATTTTCCAAACTCACACAGTAGACCTGAAATTGTAAGAACAACAAAACTTGACTCACTTTCTTCTTGACGATTTTAATAAATCTTCTATTATATAGACAAAAACAACGTTCAGTAGATTATATTTTTCCCTGTATATCCATGTGCTTACAAGTCATGCATAGTTTTCTCCTTGCCTGATAAAACTAGGTGTAGTCTCATAAATCTTTACCTCAACAGAATTCTCATCTTATGCTCAGCAGAACTAACCTTGATTTGTATGTATTATTGCACATCTACCCAGATATGTTCAGACAGCCAAACTTCAGCCCAGTCTCCTCACTGAGTTCAAGCTCTGCTCTTTGGGAGAGCTGCAGATGAAATTAGGATAGCCACATACATAATCTCTCTGCTGTTCTCATATATTAAATTAGAAAGCAAACCAAAAGACTTGCTCTTAAACAATACATGGATAAACATCCTACTTCAAGTAAATAAAATTTGCCATTAGTAAACTTATCACTAACCTGCTGAAAAAACTCAAATACAACAAAAAAATCCCGAAGAGGCCCAACCGTGTCATTGGCACTGGTTGCTGAAAGTAGTTAATTCATTTAATGGCAAAAATAAGCTATTCCCATTTTCTCAGATCAGTATATAATTTGGGGGCCTGTCTATCTTGGGATAACCTATTTTTACCCTTAACAGAGGAACATAAAAATTCTAATCCATTTTCAAATCTCAGGAGTCCAAAGAGAATTTGCATTTCTGCATAAAGAAGGACCCCGTACAGAAGAATAAAATGGGAATGATTTGAATTATATGGACTCAGGTAGGACGCTGCTGTGGTCAGTTCCTCCACGGGATTTAGCACAATTGGCAAGACCTACCTTCTTTCAAACCCTCCTCTGGAATGATGCCAGCTGCAATTATACATTATAATGAGCAAGAATTGTGAATTCAGAGTAGAGCAGTGAACTTGTTTCTCCTCACCTTCAGTAATGTATTTCTGCCCTCCTTCTTCATCTTTCCTGTTTTGTTTTGTAGTTTGTGTCAAGCAAGTCTCATTCTTCTCATTACAGACAAAAATCTCTGCTCGTTGAAGTGCTGAGAGTGCTAATTCTTGTTGTTCTCACTTGTTACAGAAAACCTCCTGCCAAAGGAAACGTTTGGCTTAAAATATTGTAAACAACCTCGCCTCCTTTACCCACCACCACAGCTTACTTTGAAGAAGTCTGTTTTCATAAGCAGTATGTCTTGTCTGTTCAAAAGACTATAACTAGGAGTTGCCATACCAAATACATTTATGGAAGGTAGCAATAAAGAAATATCTTGACAGACTAATGATGACCTCCCGCAAGCCATGCACTTAAAAGACTCACTTTCCTGCTTAGCAGATTAAAAAGTAATAGCTGAGTGGCACAGTTTCCACTCACTTGTTAAGTGTAATACCTGCCCTATGGGCTACTGTGAAAATCAAAAGCAAAATCGCCATACCAATGGCTACTAGATAAGTCAGTCTGACTCTGTGGGACATGAAATAGCCAGGTTAGTGCAAGCTTCCAGTGGAAACAAGAAGAGACTGAAGTTAGGCAAGAAAATACAACACTTTTTCCATTGCTTACTTCGCTGAAGACTGTGGATTTCTACAGCACTTCTTTCAGTTTAAAACCAGGGTGGCTGTTTTGAGGAGGGGCTGGCTTTGTATCTGTCCAGGTATTTTGTCTGGTGTCTAAGCATTAACCTCTTGCACACAGCTCCCCATTTGAGTAACAAAGGCAAGTTTAGAGGCAGAAATGTAAAATATGACAGAGTAGTACACTCTTAGCAAGAATGGATATGAACATTTCAATAGTAGGAAAGGCTAACTTGGATAGCACTTAGCAAAGGAGTAACACCTGGACTGGTGCAGAGTTGCAGTTAAGACTATGCCACCACATTCACTGGGTTTGTGACAAATTGTTCCTGAGTCCTGCCGAGCTGTTCGGGTGGGCAATCCCAGTCCTGCTCACACTGGTGCCTCTGGCAGGAAGGAGCAGCCGTACACAGACTGCACAGCCAGAGCCACAGGCAGTGCCCACAGGCACCCGTTAGGTCCAGTTTTGCCTCATGGTATTCCTTTAGAGCTCACATGCTGCTAAGCTAAGCCCAGGAGGGTTATAGGTGATGCTGTCTCCTTCCACATACCAGCTGTAACTTCTCGTTTCACTGTCTACTATATTTTGTGGAGATCCCACTGCATTTCACATCACATAACATGCAAACAGAACACTGTTCTTAATCCTTTTAACACTGTAACAAGTCAGATTCCTTTAAAATTATTTGACAAGCACAATGAACAAATACAACTTAAAGGTAGCCAAGTGCTAGCCTCTTAACATACAAATGCACACAAGCATGAAAGCTATTACAAATATAACTAATCATTATTTAAACAGGTCTGCCTGATTCCTAATGTAAGTAGAAGGCGCAGTAAATGCCTCATGCCCACAACTTAAAAATTCACTGGCCTGTGGTCTTGCACTAAGAGTACCACCGCTCAGCCCAAACATTCAAACTGGAGGCGAAATGAAGTTCGCTCTTTGAATTTGATTTATTCTTGCAGACTTCAAAGCTGGGAAGAAAGCCTTGGCAAAAAAAAAAAAAAAAAAAGGTGAAGGATGAAATCTTGATTCTGTTCAGGCTAACAGAGAAAGTGCTTGTGAATTCCTGACCTCGCTGAGGTACCATTAGCATTTCTGAAAGTAGCAGAAACCAATGCATCTCTGCATGTGAGCTTCTCATGGGGGTCCCACAACCATCAGCTGACATTGGCTTATGTTGAAGCCAAAATGAACTCTTAATCGGACAAAACTCATGCCAACGCCCACTGAGTTCCTCCTCCAGGTGGGAATAAGCAAAGCCTTCTACAAGTAGAGCTGGGGCTTTTCCCCAGAGACCAGGATTACTGTTTGAAAGTGGGAGAGCAGAATTCTTGTACAAAAAAGCAAACAGTTTTACCACATAAATAGGAAAAAACCCGAAACAACACCACCCACAACTGGAATGATGCCAAACCAAACCATGATTAAAACACTGTTATGCTTGGTGTTTAAGACACTTCTCAAACATGTGATGCCATTAGCTTCCAGATACATGCATTTCATTAGCAGAATCTGTGCTTGGTGTTCATCAGTATGAACAAAGTTTTTGTCCCTTTTCAGTGGCACACATGGGTATGTCTTAGAGAGCTGAGGCTTCCCCCCACCCCTTTTCACTGGAATGTTTTGAGAAGTTCCCACCTTTGTTTCCTAGTTTACCTGCTGTATTTTCCTACAGCTTCAGAAGTTGCATGGGCAACTAGTTATTTACCACTTTACTTCAAGATGCAGTTCAGGTTTTCGCCGGTGTCGTATGTTTTGCAACCATGAAATATGGATCTAAGATTCAAAAGACACAAGAGTGTAAAGAACCTTTGAGACGCTTTCTGAAGAAACAGCAGAAGATACAAGAGCAGTTCAGCAGTGCAGAGCTGCTACTTGTGACCCAAAATAGCTCGTAATATACCAAATTATTTTATATTTCTACATCGTTTTGCTGGAATAATTATGGAGCTCTTCCTACGTTTTCATCCTGTTCTGATAAAACCCCAGGTCTGACAGTGTATCTTGACGAAAGAGTCCGCATGAAATATGTTGCTAATTATTTATACACCTCTTCAAAGGCTCAGTGTTTCTACTTGTACTTCTTGCTACTCTTTCCTACCCAGCCCCTAAAGCTGTTTTTCAATCACTGAACCGAAACCCCTTAGAGTAACAACTTTATAATAGAGGTTCATAAACCTGGCAGTGATTAACAGCACGGGTTAATCAAATGAGTGTAGAACAGGCTTTTCCCCCCTTTAAAGGAAACTAGCCTCAAGTGTTTTTCCCTTATTGCTGCGTGGAAATATATTTGCAATTAACTTTTACTTATTGGTGTCCTAGCAGCCTCTGAAGGCCCCAGCCAGAAGGAAACACCGTTGTGCTTTCAGCACAGAAATGCACACCAGAACACAGCAGTCCCTCAAAAGAACCGACAACCCAGCACCATCCCACATCCGAGCCCCAGCAATGCCCAGGGGCCAGGTGTGGGTAGAACCTGGCTATGCCAGGACCCATCCTACCTGAGAAAGAGCCAGCAGCCTTTCAGTGTCACCCCGCTTACTAGACTAGCTGCTTGAGGATTTAAAATCGTCAAGAGGAATTACCCTCTGCCAACATCAGCTGGTCAGCTTCTTGTGAAAACTAAGAGGATCGAGTCCACCTACTGCCAAGCCTACTTTGTTCAATTTACTCCAAGACCAAGAGGACATAAGTCTCCAGTGGCATTAGTATCCGATTTCAGCTCTCTACAATCAAACTCACTGACCATGAAGTAATGACAGGAAAAGTGAGTCTGTGGTGGTTACCAGGCTAGATGGCAGCTGGGCCTACACAGTCTGAACTTGCCAAAACTTGGAGCCAGCAAGAAGCTTCAGAGAACAGCTTTCAGTGGCTGCTTTCTATATCCCAAACACATTATTTGTCAGCCACTAGCCACAGCATTTTTGTTTAGAGTTTTCTGGAGCATGATCTCGACACAAATGGGATTAAAAATCTTGATTTAATTTGATTCTGATGGGAAGAAAAAGGAAATTCCTGGACTGAGTTATCTAAGTGCAGGGATGAAAAACAACTTTTGAGTAAGTATTGAAACATAGGAGATTTGTTTCACCTGATTGAGTCAGTGTTTGGTTTTCTCGTGTTAATTGCTTCTGGAAATTACAAAGCCCAACCACACACAGTCACTGTAGCAAACAGACTGAGCCTGAACACCTAACATCTTCTCTTGGGACCCTCTCTTGCAGTTATGAAAGCCCACGCTTGCTCCAGACTTCCTCTTATTATCATAAACTCAACTGATAATAAACTGTCATGTTAACCCAAAGGAAACTCATGCTTCTGCTTAACAGCTTCACCACCTCGTGAAGTCCTCATGGCACACACGGTCAGCAAGCAACCCTCACCCCTTGCCCGTATTCACGGCCCAGCAGGGACCTCTCCTTTCTCTGGTGGTGCTCAGTGCTGGAGCATTCAAGTGCCACTATAAGGGGTACATTAAGCAGGGCAACTAATGACTCCTGGGGGCTTACTGCGCTCCCTTACCCTCATCACAACCACTCAGTATATATTGTTTTTTTCTCCTGCTTAGATTTATTTCCATGTTTCTATAGTCCTATCCTATTTTGTTTCATTCCAGCAGTGGATATGAGATTAGATGCTTCAGCTCAATACATATACAGACATCTTTGTATCAGCAAGTCAGGTAAGTGTCTGGGTCCTGATGTAGAAGGAAGTAAGCATCAGTCCCCAGATCCTGGGTGTTTGCTCCACACTAGACTAGTGTTGAAAGAATATCTTCCTTCTTCAGAGGCAAGGATTAATGAAAACTAAGTTTAAAAACACATGCCCTACAGCACTAACTTGCACCACAGCAAAGCAAAGTCTTCATCTTGAAGACAGCAGTCAACCTTTTCCTCCCTCTAGCACCAAGTTCTTGCTCTCCTCTTTTGCTTTTCCTCTGAAACATAGACCTCAATAAATAACAAAAGTTATTCTCAGAAGGCATATGGCTCCTGCTCACATCGGGCATTGCCATCACCTGTGACCCCACCATCCTCCAACTGCTTTAAAATGCTGATCCCACTCTTCACTTCATGACAGATTATAACAATTAGGGGCAGATTTTTTTGTTCTCAAAAAGTCGTTTGCACATAAATGTAAACTCTCAGACTTCAAGCAAGTTCTGAAGAGCACAATTTTAGCATCTGACAGACAACTCAGACCAAAGTTGCTTCTCTTTCAGCTAATCACAAAATTCATACTACCGTGTGTTTTGGAAACATGGTATAAAAACCATGAACAGATAAAAGCTAAACTTCTCATTTTTGTCTTCTTCAAAACCGTGGTGATGTCCTTCCAAAGGGTGATATTCCCTCTTCCTTGATGAGCTGTCAAACAAGGGAAGCAGGCAAACTTGCAGCTTTTACACCAGAGGAGTTGGCAAGAACACAACAAAACCCAAAATAACTTCTTGGTTCACTTAGAGATGTTTTTTTTACTACTGGAAGTAGTTTAAGAATTCATATTATAGCCCTGAACTGAGCAATTGATACAACCTGAAATTTTAATATTCTGATGTGTGCCAGTATAGTATTTAAGGTCCAATTCATATGTACATTAGCTAACAAACTAGGGAAGTGATAACATACATAGGCATTTCTGCCTGTATACTACAAAGAGGAATGAAAACTTCAAAAGGTAACTGTGTGTATGCATTAAGTAACAACATTTTTATAGTCCCTGGTCTGACAGTTATTTAAATAAAAAAACCCAAGCAAACAACAAGCAGCCCACATCAAAATAAACAAGCATACCAGCCCAGAACAAAATTGCAAATTTCATTTAGCAGTTTCTTAATTTTAGTAGTACTATAACAGATTTGAGCTGTACGATGAAATTCTCATTTGATGGTGGGACTTGGTACCATCTTTGCCATAACCAAGAAAGCACCAGCCCAGCTTTGACATGTCATTTCCATGGCTTTTGCTTTGCAGATGTCTGTAGCACAAAGACCCCGAGTACAGGGAAAACCAGCCACTATTCATACAGATAGAGAGACCTGGTTTTTTGCACCACTTTAGGTGTAACAGCTTGATTTGTGGGGAGAAAAAAATAAAGAGTTATCACTATTAAAATTAAATAAACAGGTATGGCAATAGTAAAAATATTAAATGCAGCCTGTCTTAAAACCAGCTGTAAAATCGGATTGCCTCTTTAAAATAAGGAGGCTTGCCAAACAGCAGTGCAGGAGGTGAGTATCTTAGCTCTTAGAAGAAAGCTACTCAGTTATTTGCAGATCTGGTTGAATTTTTTTAAGACCATTGAAATGTTTGGAGCATTCACACATGTATTAATTCAGCACAGATGTTTCCAACTAACTCTTATTTCTGACTTACAGTGGAATAAATAAAAGCAAGTTCTAGCCATGTACTTTTGGTGAATGAGTGTTTCTTCCCTCCCTCTTTGTTCAACTTGACTGCTTTGCACACATATAGCAATCTTGATAAGGTCAGAATTGACACAGCAGCTCCTACCATTGCCCGACGCACTGTCACCACCTCTCATACCACTATAACTCACATATAAAATCATTATCAAAATGTTACCAGAAAAGATATTGTGTAGGTACAGGAGTAAGTCTGCTATCCCCTCAGAGATCATCCATTTTTATTATGCCAGGTTATAAATTACATTTTGCATCATGTATCTTAGGCATAGAAAATAAATGCACCAACACTCTAAAAATAAGATCCCTCACTAAAACCTCTATGGAAAGTACCAGTCCAGACCAGACTTTTACAGTCACATCATAAATCTTTGACAAGAATGGAATTTATAAAGGCTGTGCTGACACAGCTTATCTACAAGATTGTGAACACAACAACCGTGTGTAAAGAGCTCACCCCCTGCTAAAACATGACCATATGAATATTGAACATCAAACCCTACACGAGTCTTCGGACTTTTGCAGGCGGCCTCAAATTAGGATTCGGATTGCAAACCAGTCCTACTTCCATTCCAAACCAGGGTTCACCCAGTCCCCAGAGCACAGGCTTCCACCCAAAGCTGGAGTGCAATTTTGAATCAAATAAACCAAATAAAACTCTTTTCAGCACCTCCTTTCCCTTACTTGCCTGCAAGAAGATAGTCTTTCCAAAATTTCCTGTTTCACTCTGCTTGGGTTTCTTCACCCCTACTTTTCAGTATCTAAAGCATCTGGGCCTTGCTAACTGATTAAGTTAAATTGCTTTGGCCTCCAAGCATGTAACCCTTACTTGTCAGGTTCCTGAGCTTTTCTAGTCTTTCATTTCATTTTTAAGTATTCTGAGCAACTGATGAATACAGATTAAACAATCTTCTTTCTAGATTGACACGTCTCTTGCCTTTGTGCCACTTTTACATATATATATTTTTTTTTTTAAATAACAGGCACTCTATTATATACAAATCACCAAACAGTGTGCTGCAGCACACGATGACACACCATGAGATACCATACAGGGGACATGTAAGGGCAGCAGGTCTAACAAGAGAGACAAATAATGAATGTTTTGCTCCAAGACTTACCTCTTGCACGACCCTCACAGCAGGCAGGTTGGAGCACTGTGCTGGGAATCCCGAGGAAGGTTTGCTTTTGCCTCTGCTTGAGGGAGGAATTTTCCCCAGTGCCTGGAAAGAGGCAGCCGCTGCCCGGGCTGGCTCCGGCTCCCGCCAGCCCCTGCCATCCTAAAGCATCACCCGGGGCAGCCGCACCCCGGAACCGGAGAGGGAGGGAGGGACGGAGGGAGGGAGATCCTGGCCCCGAGCGCAGCTCGCAGGCCTCGGGGCTGCCCCGGCTCCCCAGGAACTGAAGCAAAAGCTCGGAGGAGCAGGAGCAGCACGGAAGAGCCAGGGGCCGAGCGCTCCCGAGCCCGTACCTCCATCAGGGGCGGTTCCCCAGCTGCCAGTGCTTAAATCACGGGACGTTTTAATGATTCCAAAAGCCCCACCTGATCCAACCCCCCCCTCACTCGAAATTACCCACGAACAGCAGTAAAAACTGTATCGAGCCAAAACAACAACAACAAACACCAAAAAGAATATCCCAACCAAAAACAAGCAAACAAACCCAAACATCCAAACCAAAAATGACCCCAAGAAAATAAAAATAAAAAAAATAAACACAACAATAAAACTGCCACCTCATCACTTTTTTTGTCTACTTTGAGTTAGAGTGTCTGGACCCATCAGAAACATTTTCAGAAGCCGGCAAGTATGCTGGGAGCCTGAGCTGCTGGGAAAGGCAGGGATGCTGGCACCTGGTAAAAAGTGTCATCTCTGTCTCATGCATGTGCAGCAAAAATTCACTTACTCCAAGGAAACATGCTGGCCTAAAGAAGAAAAAAAAAAAAAGTTTTTTGCTCAAGTTCACTGTGTCAGGGCACCTACCAGGCAACACAGCTGTTCAGGGCTTAGCAAGTAAAAATATGATGTGGTGCTATATTTACTATAAATATATAGCAACAGATATGTACGCAGACATCTGCAGCTTGATGGTGACATCTGAAAGGTTTAATGACAGCCCAGGCTTCCCACATCAAAACAAACAGTAAAGCAATTTAAGCACAAATTCAGTTCACCCCAATTCAGCAAAATACCTAAAGTGGGATGTGTGGATAAAAATAGTCCTGAGTAAATACCTCTACAGAAATCTGTGTTATGGGACATAAACTGAGTTGTTGTTCAATCTCTGTATTGGGTTGAGTATATATGTCAGTAGATTATTAATCGGTTGTGGGTTTGGTTTGGGTTTTTTTTCCTGGGTATCATTTCTTTTCTTTCTGCATTGTTTTCTTTATCTTTATAATCCTGTTTCCTGATCTGTCCTCTTTTCCATGCATATATTTGCCATTCTTAACAAAGAACCATTTCATTGGGTTTGATGTTACTGGCAAAACTCCCATTGATTGACTTGATTGCCTTTGGTAAGAGATTTCACTGGAATTCGATTTATGTCTCGGGACTGTGAGAGATACATGATAACATAGTCCTAACAGGCTATTTCCAATAGGAAATGTTGATATGAACTGCAGAGGCATTTCACAATTTGATTTCATTATATTAACAGTCTTCAGAATGTACAATATTTCATTTATAAAAAGGGATGGGAGAACACAAGCAGACACCTGCCCATGCTCTGTGTGTGAAGGGAAGGGCTTTGATGTGTGCCCAGAGGTTGTAGGAAAGGTGAAATGCATTCCTACTGA
>WUAM01000012.1:938495-966363 GCA_024336885.1 Actenoides hombroni
TTCCGGGGCCGGGCCCCCATCCGGCACTTGTTGCCAAAAAAATTAAAAGTAAGAAAAAAAACCCCAAAACAAAACGAAAAACCTGTCCCCCAAGCTTAACATAACCCCCAAACCAAAACAACGGAGGAAGGAGAAGAAAAAAAAGAAAGGCGCTTGCAGGAGCGTCGGTTGGCAGCTGGGACAGCCCCGGGAGCTGCGTGTGCGGGAGCCGGCTCCGCAGCTGGGCCCCCGCCTCGGACCTGCCCCGGCGCTCTGCGGACGGGGCGGGCTGGGCCGGCCCCAACCCCCCGCGGGCGTTTGGCACCATCCTACCCCGCGGGCACAGTTGCCCCCTCCCTTCGGCCTCCTCCTCCCCCATCAAACTCGTTTGGCCGGCGGGAGACGGTGGGGCCGGTGCCGCCGGGCGCTGCGGGGGGCGGGCAGGAGCGGGCGCGGCACCCCGCGGTATTTCCGCGGCGGACGGGGCCGGTGGCGGGGGGGGGTGGTGGTGGTGCGCGGCTCGTCCGGCTGCGGCACTTTCACCAGCGCGGCGGGACTCGCCTCGCCTCTCCTCCCCGTTTATACAGAACAGGTTAATTTACATAAAGTCCTTAAGGCAAATAACTGTTGGGGCTCTAATTTATATCTGATCGAAAATTAGCCGTCATTATGCGCTCCATTAGCAGCGTCTTTAATGTGCTTCTAAGCACCATTTGTCAAGCGGCTTGTTAATATCCTTCAAGTCTTTAAAGTTGAGAGCTCATTAAAGAGTGCGCTCTGTTATTGATGTAATTTAGATGAGTTTGGAAGAGCGAGTGCACCGCGAACAACCCGGATGAGCGGGGAGAGGCTGGGGCTCCCCCCGGGGCTGGGGGAGCGGCACCCCGGCGCGACAGCCCTTCCCCGTGGCGCCGGGACCCTGGCCGAGGGCGGCCCGGGGCTTGTCTCCGTGCTCGGGCTGGGGCCGCTGGGCATTCTCCGGCAAAAAGGGGGGCCGGGGTGGGGGAGAGCCTCTTTTGGCTGAGGCTGAGTAAACCCGGTTAAGGGTGTGCAGGCACGATTCCGCTGTCTCTGCCCCCACTCCGTCGGAAAAGCATAAAGGCCAATAAATTACCTCCGCTGCTTATCTGAAAATCCATCTACTCTGCCGGGTTTTCTGTTGTTTATTTATTTATTTAATTTCCGCTGGCGTGGATCGCGTTGGCGCAACACGCCGAAGCCGGCCCAGGAGGGCGGGCTGCCGGGGAGCGCCCCGCAGGGTCCCGCCGGCTCCCCCCGCGGGGCTCCGCAGGGTCTGCGCGGCAGCGGGTCCTGGCCGCCTCTGGAGACCTGCTCCGCCTCTCCCCGCCCGAAATCCTCCTGCGAAACAAGCGGGGAGGGGGAAGTCCCGTCTGAGCCGTGTGTCCCCCACCTCCCCCGGGCGGTGCGGAGCGCGGCGGGGGCTTGCGGGGAGGGTCGTCCCCTGCGCCGCCGTCCCCGGGCTTCCCCCAGGCGAAAGCAATAAAGCGGGTAATTAGACTGCTAAAGATGGATGTAAATAACGGGGAGGAGGCGGCGGTGACAGCCGTGCGGCGGGGCCGGAGCCCCCCGGGGAAGGGACACGTAGCCCCGCAGAGCCCGCCCCGAGGCCCCGGGGAAGGGCGCTCGCTGCCCCGGCGGCGTTCGGGTCGCGGTGGGGAGGGCTCCGGCAATTCCCACGTGCAGGAGGGGACTCTCAGCGCGCATCGGGAAGGTTCCTTTGCTTCTGGAACCCCTCAGAGTGTACGGGTCAGGAGCCAGGGCAGAGGGGTCTGTGTGGGGAGCAGGCAACAGGAGACTTCAAACCCCGCTGCAGCCCAACAAACCCCTGGCACAAATGGCCCCACAGGGGCTCTAACCTGCTCTCTGCACAGATCTGCATCAAAGGGGTATTCTCCTCATGGCAGGGTCCCAGGGACATGCTGACACCCGTGGGAACATTTATCTCCTCTCCAGCCAGAAGTGCCATGTGTAAGCAGCCACACAGCCGCATCCAGCCTTTCCCACCTCTTGGACAGCAAGCCCAAGGGGTGCTCCCCATCTCTGCAGGGTGGGGTGCATTCAGCCCTGGCCCCCACATGAGAAAGGACTGCTCCGAAGAGCTGGACACATCTTCTGTGGATCACAGGGTCATCGCCAGCAATGTGAAACACTGCCACTGGTCCCAGATGCTTTCTGGGCAGAGGAAGAGAAAAATACCTTCAGGACGATGAGCAAAAGCAACATCCTGGGTAGGCAAAAGCAGGAGGCACAAAGAGCCACCAGAAAGCCTGAGGTCGATGCGTTGAACTGTACTTGCAGATGTGCTTATACTTATTACCAGGACCATGCAGGAGATGCAGGAGGCTGCAATTTAACCCACTCCTCATTTCAGCTTCCATTGATAGGCAGACACAAAGTGGATGTCAGCAGCAGGTTGGGGTGGTGGAGAGGGTGATGTGTCTGATCCCTGTCTCTGCCCAGGCTAATCCCTAGCCTGTTTAGGAAGGCAAGGGAGACACTCATCTCCCACGGCAGGGTGCATGCATTCGGAGAGCTGATGCGGTCCAGGCTGTACCATCGCTGCCGGCTCTGCTGAGGACACTATTAAACCCAGGGCTGGGGCTTGTGGCTGAGGGGATGGTTATTCTTGGAGGCCATCTAATGCAGACCCCCCCCGAGTCCAGGCTTGCATCACAGGTCAGCACCTCCTGACTGTGCCTACAGCTTGACACAGGCAGATAGGGGCACCAGGCTGGCCACAGACAGCTCTGCTTCCTCCATGCTGGCCAGAGCCAAAAACACCCCCCCAAGCAATCCTTGGCCATGGGCTGGTGACAGTATCTACTCCAAACAGGCAGTTCGGCTGTGCCCACACAGTTTTGGGGAGGGAGGGGAAGAGAAAAGGTGAATTAGTGGTCACACAGTGCTGCTTGGCCCTAGGGCTGGAGAACAGTTCCCAGCTGGGTCTGCAGACTGGCAGGGGTGCAGCCACCGGAGACCACCCACCACTTAACTAAAGCTTTTGCTCTTCCATAAAGCCTCTTCCCCATGGGGGAAGTTGGGCTGTGTTTGACTTGGATATGAAAACCAATAATTCTCAACCTGCTGCACTGCTTTGTCCCCCTGAATTAGCCAGCATTACTTTTAACTCATTGAATAGTCTGGATTAAAGCCAGTCAGCTGATGGGCTCTTGCCCACATGCAGGTTTGACGAGTCAATGGCACCAGGACTCAGCCTGGACCTTGCCAAGGATCTTACTGCTTGTCCTTTGGACAAGCCCAGAGCAGCCCTGCATGCCCAGCGGCCCCTGCACATGTGCCAATGAGCGATGACGGAGCAGGGTGAGGGCTGGAGCCAAGAGGCCGCTCTCCTGGGCAGCACATGAGGTTGGTGTAAGAGGAAGCCCTGGGAGGGTGGGGAGAGGGTTTTATTTTTTCAGACAGCTGTTAAAATGTTTTCACTTAATCAGCCACGGTATGCACGCCGCAGTTAAACAGCTGGCACCCGAGCTGATGCGCAGGGATGTGTAATTTTGATTCCTACCTTTCTGTTTCAAAGCTGTGTCGTTTTGAGCACTTTGATCCAAAGACTAAACTTATTGTGGCATATTTATGTGTATGACATTTTCATTCGCTCATTTATTTATTTATTTTTGCAAAACACATCACTTACAAGGTTTCTAGTGCCAAGGCGGCGGTGCTCTGGGAAGGAAAACACACGGTCCAAACTCCAACACTTGTGCGTGCTGCCATAGTCCTGTTCTATACACATTGCAGGCTCGAAGTGCGAGGGCAAGTGGCAATACAGGAAGGGGAAAACCACTTGGGGTGAGTAACAGTGTATTTAATGTTGTGTCTCAACAGACTGGCTGTTGATTTTTTTTTTTAAAGGATTTTTTTTTTTAAAGGATTTTTTTTTTTTCTTCCTACAGTTTTATAATTCTTTCTGGATCTTTATGTCAGCTTGGTGCTTTGCTCCTCCCTCTGAAAGTATCAGAGTGCCTCACAGTATTTAACATACTCATCCCCCTAGCATCCCCAGGAGGCAGGAACATGCTGCTACCTCACCTTACAGCAGAGGAAAACAGAAAAGTTCAGAATGGATGAGGAACTACAGAGAAGTCTCTCATGCCCTAGGAGAGCACTAAGACCAGAGGAACAATCCTGACCCATTTGACATCACCTCCAAAAAACTGAACTAGTAATGTCCTTGCATATCTTACTTCCAGAATGCTGGGAGTACAACATGCCCAGTGTTGTTATTCACCTCAAGCTGCAGCAAGATGTGTTTTCCTTCCCCGGCAGCACCATTGTAGTTTGTAAAGTTCAGTGTCAGGGGTATTGCAGTGGGAAGGCAGAGTGGCAGTGGAACAGTAAAGATGACTTCTCCTGGATTTGGTGTTTTGGTTGGATTCTCTGGTGTCAAATAAGGCCCAGACTCTGACTGACACTTTTCCTTAGGATGGAGCATTAATAAACACTCTTGCCTGGGGCAGGCTTTCTGGTACGTGTGTGATTTTCTGCCTTTTCCCTTGTGTGGGACACACATGGAGTCTGTCCCCTCTGTCAGCTGCTTCGCTGCACAAAATCTGTGGGGATATATTCACAGTTAGGCCCATTCACTATCTGTTCCATTGGTTTTAAGTGGTCTTAAAACAGTTTTAAAACCAGTTTGCAGCTGGGGGATGCACAGACAGAGGTACAAACAAAGACAGCCCACGGTCCCTCAGACCCTGCTGAGGAAGCCAGGCTCCCTTCCGTGACTGAGACACCCGAAGGAGAGATGCTGCTCGGGTGAACATTTCAACACCCAGGGGTAACTCCTTCAGCCTTTCCTGACCCCCAGACCCCTTCTGTTGCAACCGTTCTCATCCCTCTGATGCAGCAGCAGCCTGAGGCTGGCCTTAATTAAGTGGGTCCTCCTGCACACAGGCACGTGTGAACACCAACACAGAAACGGATGCTTCATTTCTGTAGTGAGAGTTTAGACATCCTCACCAATAGTTTTAGAAGGTCTTGGACTTAACCTAAAGAGAGGTCTGACTGATGTTAAGATTTAACCAAAAAAACTCAGTTAGAACTGAGAAAACTCAGTGTGTGTTTTAGGCATGACATTCTTTTTAAACTATCCTTGGTTGAGTAAAGAAAAACAGAACCTGTTTACCACATACTGGTACCCTGTACATCTGAAGGAGGAAAACCACCTGGAATTACAAGAGAAAGGACCAATGTAACAATTAATGTGGTGCATTTTCAGTTCACGCTTTCTAGGAAGAAGGCGTTGCTCCATCTTTCCTCTCATTTCAAATTTACAAGCCTTTCCTTGATCCAGGAAAGCACTGTGCCCAGCTTATGATAGACCGACATCTCAGAACACATGTAGTTCTTTATTTTGAGGCATCTGTAGGCACTTTTGGCTGGCATTTCATCACACCTCAATCTTCTTTCTACTGAGGCAGAACCACTCTCATACATCGTAAAACAACGTTGCTATCTGACACTCCAGGCAGTAAGCTGTAACTAAAGTGTGCACGTGCAGCCTCACCTTTTTCTTTTTTTTTTTTGGTGCCAAATACCTCTGCTGTACAAGTGTCACATGTATTAGTCATCATATTGCCCTGCTGGCACCTCCAGGTTAGAAGTACTTGCTTTTCTGAAGCTGAAAATACTTGTGGAGTACGAAACGGCTGGAAGAGTATCACCTGCAATTACAAATCTAAACTAAATACACAGTACTGTGGCCTTTTCAGTATTACATTTCTGTGGCAAGTTTTTCCATTGTGCATCGTTCAGTCATGTTGGGACAATTTGTTCAATAATGTAGAGGCACTTCATCATGAAACAACACTGGAGGTAATTTACAGTTCTGTCTTTTAGCAGCACACCTGTAAATTGCTATAAATAATGCTAACCCCTATTAAGGAGACATCAGGGTGCTTCCAGGCTGAGGGAATTAATGGGAAGGCAGTTGTGGATGATACTACCAGTTTACAACCGATCGGGTTGCTGCGATGTACAGACCCACTAGCACACGTGCCACAGCCAGGCCTGAAGATGAAGGGCCAAGTTTCTTAAGGGTCAGATTTCAGAAGGCATTTAGGAGCAGCAGGCTGGTGTACAGAGATCAGGGATATTTCTAGGCTTAACTACCTTTCTTTTTCTTGAGGGAGTAATGTAACTCTTAAAAACCATCTGTTTGCAGCAAAATTTAATTAGAAATAGCTCACCAGCTTTACTTCTCATCTGTATGAAGTCTTCATCCGGCAGGCATGCAAGGTTAACAGTGAAGGAAGGCTACAAAGCAAAGCAGACAGGTCAAAATCCCAGGCTATAGTAATATATGAAGGGGAAAATGAAGGGGAAAAAGGAAACACATGGACTACAAGGAAAAGTGGGGAAGAAAGCACGAATGGGGAAAGAATAGAGCAGGTTCAAAATCTTGCTTTTACTGTAATTTATATTTGGGTCTTGACCCAAAGACTTTCTGCTGGGAAGGGAGATTCTGACTTTGTTCTGGTGAGAATATCCATCTACCTGATGAACAGATTTTTTTTTTGTTTTAATGCTGCAATGCTGTATGTGGAAAAGGGTGAGAAAAGGGGATCAAGCTCTTAATTGAGGAACTGGTCATAGCAAACCAGTCAAAACTGTGGAAAGTTCTTTCTCCTCAAATGGGTGATCATTACACAGGGATGCGGAGGAACAGATAAAGATGTCAGGACTGCTTTAAACTATGAAATAAACTTTTTCAGCTCATAGCACCATTATGAACACTTGTGTTTCAAAGGTGTTGAAGATACAGGCCTGAGTACAACCATCAGGAAGCAAAGGTGTGGAGACACATAAGTCAGGACTACCACACGCAGATTTTTACTTCAGCTTGTAATATCTCGGGAGGATTTGATGCCTTTTCTTCAGAAGTCAAGAGATAATCTGAAAGTTGCAGCTTCCATTGCAGGAAAGCTGTTGCAGGAAAGAGCTTTAGCATAAACCCTGAACAGACTTCAAAGGCTCAGAAATCAGAGTAAAAAGTAAAAGAACTTCAGCCTGTCTTCACTGAACACAGGTCTCAGGAGGACGTCTTGACCTATCCAATGATTTGAGACAAAGCATATGATGACCTTATTTAAATCAGACTATGTACATGCACTGGTCCTCACAGAAGAGGAGGGAAAACCTAAGCTATTACATGAAACCTTTTGTCCATTCATACAGATCTGTGGGGCCGCTGCAGCACTAAAAAAGGGCAGAGGAGAACTTTGCTGTGCTGTGGAGGATGAATTCACTCAGCACGCAGTGCAGCCTCGCAGCCGCTGCAGGCTGTCTCCTCTGCAGGGCTGCAGCTGCTACCAGATGTGGCCACCTCCAGACAGCTGTGTGCTGGGCCAAATGCTCTGAACTATGCCTGGCATTTGGCAGAACCAAATAGGCAGCTGTGTGCTGGGCCAAATGCTCTGAACTATGCCTGGCATTTGACAGAACCAAATTTGCTCCCTTTCAGACGTGTGAAAGCCTCTTTCTTGCTTACTTAGTTGATACCCTGACAGGCTCATCATGTGCAGCCCAGGAGTGTGGCCTTGGTTTCACATACTCTTTCAGCTGATGAAGACCACTATATATTTCCAGCATCTTTTTCCTTTGAAAAAATAGTTAACTCCACTCTCACTCACAGTCCTGAAGATATTTCACTCATGTCTGATATTAAGAAATGTACAACAGGGACTGCAGAAATGAATCACACCGTCTGATGGTGAGATTAAACCCAGCAGCTTTCAAGGGAAAGTGCATTGTCTCATTGATGGAAATATCACAGCTCCCTACAGTGGGATGTGGCATCTGGGAGATGCAGAGGGGGTGACTAAGGCAAGCACACTTTTTGCAAATATATTACTTTAGGATTTTTTTTCTTTTACTTCATTTACCTTCACAGCCTGTTTCTTTATTTACTTTTCATAAACTACCATGTTTTCTGCCACAGATGGTCTCAGAAAGTAATATTGTAGGCAAGTTCCACTATCCTGTGATTTTCCTTCAGGAAGAAGGATAAAAAACCCCTAGAACATGACTTATACGAGCGACCCCAAACAGAAACAGTGATTGAACATCACCTGCTCCGAGGCAGTTTGGCATGTGTGCATGTGCACAGCTTGTGCCAGCACAGCACTCCTGGTCCCCAGCTACTGTGCCAAGCCTGGTATGTATGTTATCTCAAAGATGGTTCCTAGTCCTAATGTCTTACAGCCCAACTGGCTCCTACTACACTTAAAATATTCACACTGACCCTAGACATCTTTCCACCCCTGTCAGAGTCACCTTTGCTGGCCTGCAAGTTTGTGTTTCAGGAGATTAAGCTGGCTTGTTCTGGGCTGGTTTCACACAAGGGTTATCAACTGTCTGGCTAACGAGAGCTTCCCCTGCGGGCACATCAGTAAGGCTTGTTCACAATGTTCCCCCTCAGTTACTCAGAGTATGCAGCACCAACACTGATTGTATTGCTTTTGTAGAGCCCCAGGCTCCGGTGGTGTGGAGCCACTTGACTGACCTACAGCCATCATGTACAAAAAAACCCCATTTGCCACATAAAGAAGCAGCCAACTGTTGTGAAGAGATTCCATACAACCAGCACAGGAGCAGTCACATTTTGCAGGCCCGCGCGGGTGTCCACTCACCGCTGGCTCTGTGCACACGATCTACTCTGTTTCTGCTGGCAAGGCCAGATGCAGCCCTCCCTGCCCCCACACAAACAAGGTATGCTAGTCCTGGATTTCAGCATGACAGGAAGAATTCAAAGTGCCATAAATCCTTGCCCCTTTCTGCTTAACTGTCCCCATCTCAAGCAGTTGCTTAGCCGTTTCTGCCAAATGCACTGCAAAATGTGAACGCGTCGCTGATACTGCTCTCCCAGAACAGAGGCTGGGAGAGGAGAAGTAAAAGCAAAGGCTCTAATTCATCAAAATATTCTAATATCACAGAGCTCCTCTGAGAGTATCAAAGGCTCAGCAGATGTGAAAGCTCATTGCAATTCAAAATGTAGAAGTCAAAGGGGCTGCTGTGAGAAAGTGGGGCCTGGACACAGAAGCCAGGTAATCCTGAACTTCCCCTGTCATAAATAAATTTTGTTTTAATCTGCACTGTGAGCCTGACATGAGCCCGCTCTGCCCAGAAAGCAATGCCAGTGAAAATGATTCCCTGCTACTCACGTAGAAAGGGAGAGTGTCTAATTTTCTCAGCCAACTGATGCTGAGGAGCCAGGGGGCAAAGAACTCTTATGAAAGAAAACAAGACAAAATAACAGTGATCACCATGCTTCAGGGAGGGCTATTTGAAGATGTTTTTAGAGGCATCACTGTGGTTAAGTCCAGATTCACTCCACTCCGATTACAGATGGCAAACTTGTGACCAGGTGGGGCAATGTTTCCGGAAACAGTCCAAGAAGACCATGTAGCAATGTTGCCAGGGATAGAATAGCCCAGTGTAGGAGGTAACAGCCTTTCAAAGGTTATATACTTCTGTATGTATGTACATTCTTAAATCAAGGACTACATGTGCCAGTTATGAAAGCTGCTGTTGAAGGAAGCTGCATCCCAGAGACAAGGCTTACCTCTCATCAGTCTGTCTGGGTTAGAAGGTCTCAATCCTAGATGGGTTCAGACATGAGTGGGAAACAGGAGCTATTGCTATTCCCAGACACTCCTCCTAGGATGCTCAAGTTCCCAGTCCCTGAGTCTTCTGTGTGCTACTGAAAATCTGCTGTCCACTGGTTTTCTGTCTACCCAAACTACAGGTGTCCAAGCAGCAGAACTGAGCTGGAGAATGGGTAGCTTCTGGGACAATGTGAGACTTACCCCCACTGTGATCCTACAAAGAGCTGAGCAATTCTTCTGAGGCTGCACACCCTCAGAGGCTTCAGGTAGGGCCATCACCAGCGCTTCAGATCTTGCCGAGGTCAGCTGTGCTTGAAAGCTCCTCTTGGTGCAAAGTTGTCTGTCTGCCTTTCATGTGATAATGAAATGAAGAGGCAACTTCACTGCCAACCTCCGTGAAACAAACCTACTCATTTGGTAGGTTCCTGCTAATGCAGGGATGTGGACAGGAGATTTTAGTTACTAAACTGCTTTCTTACCTATTGAGACAAATTCCTCCAAGCCAGCATTGCAGCCAGTGGATATGAATCTGGGACTCACTTTGTCCATCCCATGGGCTGAGATTAAGCAGCAGGCTTTCAATTAAAGGCACGGTCCCACCTTTTTCTCTTTCTCCTCCTCTGCTAAATGAGCTTGAAGCTCACCTGATCGACAGCCATTCTGGACTTTTATTCTGTAGTTTTTAAAACTAAATCTTAAATGTTTAGAAAGAGAAGTTTATTTCTTAAGGTTAAACTCTGGGCAACGTGCTTTACCATCACAGCTGCTGGGCTCCGTCATGCTTGGCATCACTCTTCAGTGATAAGCCTGTGTCAAAAGAAGACTCACACATGGAAATACTCATTAACATGTTTATTTGCTTATCTTCAAAGACAGCACATACATTTTATCTGCGTGTAAGCGTTAAGTGTGGCAAATACAGACACTATGAATTTACGCTGTCAAACGAGACACAGTTTGGAAAAAAAAGTAAAAAAAGATTCATCCTCATTCTCTTCTTTGTGGAGCTGTCTTCAGAAATACTTGACTGAATCTCAGGACCAAGTCCTTGACGTACACCCTTCTGAAGGCTGAAGAGTTCTCACCTCATGTGTAACAGCTGAATCTCACATAACTACTTAAGACTTTAACCTATTCCTTGCATTTTTACATGCATATTATTGTTTCTTCCAGTTACATTCTACTTTTTTCTATCAGGAAACTAAAGTGTGGCTTTAGTAATACCTATCATCAATCATATTTATTCCATCTATTTCTAGGTAACTATATATAGTGTATTTCTTAGTCTATATTCGGATGGCCTATTTAGGGATGAATGGATTCCTTCCAGAATGGCAATGACCTTTCTGTGACTCAAACATTAATTTTCTAAACGGCTTCACAGGTGAAACACCTTATATATCATAATAATTAACAAGATATACCCTATTAATGGTCAGAAAACATACTTTTCAAAATTATAAACAGAATCCTTTCTGAGGTACAACCCTCCACTCTGCTATGAATTATTAGTCAATACCATCTGATACATCCATGGTGAAAAAAAGTAAATCTCTACTGAAAAAGTGGTTTTAGTTGCCAGTCTCCCATACCTTAGGCATCCACAAGATGTAGATTTTAGAGACGTACATATTACACTTCAGAACTATTCAGACATTCAGCTGCTAAATATGGTTGTCAAGTCTTTGTTTTGAAACAGACAACTGGCATTATAGGCTAAATTGATCTACTTGCTTTCCTAACTTCATTCAAGTCAACTATACCTATAATTTCTCAGAGCACAGAAAAACTTGCTGCAGCAATTCATACACTCTCATGGATCCTCCTTCCCAATTGCAAAGTCTTAAGGGTCAGGGGATTAGAGGCTTTCTGGAAAAAGCTGGAGGATGGATTGTAGTGATAATGAATGAGGCAGAGAGAAGAATAATTCTGTTCCATGTGAATTGCTCCTTAAAGAAACTAGAGCATCTCTTATGTAAAGAGACAAAGTACAAAAGTACCATTATACTAATCTGAGTTTTGATCTCAGCAGATCTTAGGAGCAGGACTATGTCTGGCAAAAGGTCACCAAAGAGAACTGATACTGGAAGAAGCATAGGTATTTCAGTAAGTGGTGACTTTTCTTCTAAAGAAATACTGAGCTGATGCTGCAGCCAAATACCAGCGAGCACTGGCTGGATGATGTGAGGCGTTATGCTGAGGCCTGCCCATGACCCCTGGAGCTCTGACTGCCTCTAACAGCCAAGAGGTTTATTCCAGGACGCTGTCCAAAGTATCACATATGGAACAACATTCTGCCTAACCTCCTTGCCCTATTAATTTGAAGGGGAAAGCAGAACCTTCGTTTTCCTGCTGAAAAAGTCTGCAAGGTGCCAACAACATCTGCATTCTGCCAGTTACTGGTCAGACAAATTGTTACTGGGATGGGAGGCAGGTGCATTTAGCTCAATAAACGCAATTTTCTCCCGAAGCTTCCCAACTCTGAAGAACACAACTTGCATTTACATTATTATAGGACAATAAAAGTTCCCTTATTTTATTAAAAGCTTTATGACTGAAAAGTTTGGGAGAGATAATGCTCTAGAAGATTAATTTGTGACCGTTTTTTCGCAAGCATACAAAAGTTAATACTTAGTAATGAGTGCAGATTGGCAAAAAGTAGTGATGATCACAGATGCTATGTAATGCAAGTGCATAATAACTTCTGGGACACATACACAGAATGTTCAGTTGATGCAGAAATGTATGTGAGATTCAAAATCCTTAAGAATTTAGAAATGCCCTTGAAAAATTGATAATTATATTTTCTAGAATGCCTGCTTGGTTTGTTATTTTTTATATATATGTATATATATTTTTTAATATGAAGGATACATTCAAATATGGCATTTCCTTAGACAATATTCTGATGAAAGAAATTTCAAATATCTAAAAATAGCAATCTCTTACAAGCAGTCATGCTATACTTAAGATTAGAAGAGCTTGCAATTTAAAGTGATTTTCAGATATTATTTGCAAAATCATGTAGTTTTTATAATGTTTTTCATATTTCATATCTATAGCATTACTATATAAGGTATAAACTGTCTACTGTTATTGTTTACATTTAACTTACGGTCCTGTTTCTCTTCCTGGTTTTAATAAAATGTTTACTTCTTTTTAACACTCAGTAAAGAGATTTGTATGCTTATGTGGATGCATTATTGCATGTAGGAACATTCCTATACAACTTTTCAGCCGTCTGAAAACATTCTAAACAAACATTGTTGTAACAAGTTTGGTGTTCAGACAATAAAGACCGCTAAGTCAAAGAATAAAACTATTGAGGTATTTGTATTTACATTGTATGTACACAGCATCTTGATCAAAAATGGTCTAATAAGAGCTAGTTAATGATACATTTTTACTGTACCTTAACAGGGAGAATCTCATCACCACATGTCAACTAGTTACTCAAATTGCAATCCTGAAGAAAACCAGTAAATTGAGTTGTTATTATTATGGCAAAAACTGGTGCTTGCTCAAAGATGGTCATAACAACTGATTACAGGTCTAATGAACCGTGCCTCTGAATCTGGAAGCCTCCGTTTAAGAAAGGAATGGTCAACTATTTGGGTTCATAAAGCTTTGTTTATATAGTTTGAAAGAACAGGATTTCTAATACATGAAGTTACGAAAGCTTGCATCAATTTTCCTAAATGAAATTCAAAGGTTTCAAATCCTGCTTTGACACATTTCGCAAAGTGATAACTGCCATCTTCTGTCCTTCATCTCTTCCTTGGGCCAGCAGTGATGGTAGCTAGAAAATGCCCTCTGAGGACTATGAAAACCACAGGAGTCAGACTGCTGTGGATCATGTGGGGAAACTACTGTCAAGAATTGCACCAGCTCAAAATGGGAGACAGTTCTCCACACATTCCAAAATTCAGATTATTAATCAAAAAAAAATCTAGGCAGACTTTTAGTTTACTAGATTGTGTGAATGAACACAGGCTTTGCTAAAAGGGAAATTTCAGGTTCAGTTTTGAAAATGTGACATGCAGTTATTCCACCAGATGCGCTTTTATTGTTAAGTATCATTGTTTGAGCTGTGTCTATAGATGGATGTTGCACTTGAGACAGTCAATGGCATTTCAAATGCTTTGATTGTACAGCATTTCAACAGTTTCAAGAGTGTGCTTGACCGGATTTCAAGCAAACTTAGTTGTGTTTTGGGTCCAGCCTGTGCTATAGATTAGATCAAAATTGCACCACAGTGTGCCACCCAGGCTGGAGCTACTCTATCCAAGTTAGAACTTAATCTATTCAGTTGAGATGCAAGTGTTAAGCACAGATGCTAACAACACTGATAGGCCCATGAATAAGGCATTAAGCTTGCAGTTTATTTTTTTCCAAAAGGGGCAACAATCTGGGATTTAAAGAAAACTCTCCAGACACATTTAGAACTTGATCTTACAAGGTATCGAGCATCATGGATTCCCATTCAGTAGGCATAAAGAATGTTTACTATCTTAACAGGAGGATTGTGACAGTTTGGAAGACAATAAGCATTAGGGGCACAAAGTGCAAAATTTCTATTCTACATTACTCATTTTATTTTGTATTTATCTCAATGACACCAGTTATTTTTGCTAAAAACATGTAATACATACTGAAGCCACACTTTGTCATGAAAGAACTTAAGAGTTCTCAGATATTTATACTGCAACAGCATGCTCCCATTTAAATGACAAAATTCCTGCAGAAATTCCTGCTTTCTTGCATGACTCCTCAAGGATCTTCCTGCACTCATTATAGATCTACAAGCTTCTCTGTAAGTAAGTAGGCATTGTCTATAATGAGAAACAGCAAATAAAAAAACCAGTAAATCTTACACGTTTATATACACACTTGGATATCTACATGTTTTATATTTGGGTTCAGCATCTGGTTGATAGATTTGTTTCTATCTCAAAGGCTTATTTCTGTAAATTAAAAGCAATTATACAATCAAAGGTGATTAAATTCTAAAACTGGGAAAACAAGTAAAAAACCTGGAGGAAGTGTGAATTTGTTCATTTACAAATAGGAAAAATATTGTTATTTGGACAAAGTAAAACAGAGATGATGTGCAATTGCCTGTCAAAATCAAGTTAAATTTTGATACCTATGACATTTTGCAAAAAATGAACATATTGGTATAAAGAATATGGATTAAGAGAAAATACTGTACCAGGAAGGATCTAGAACCGGTGTCTTTGGAAGAGGCTCACAAGGGCTTTGAAGCACTTGCTTCTGTATCAAGTTTTGCTATTAAAAAAACAAAAAGCGCATTAGTGTTTTAGACTTACAACATTCTTAATTGCAAAAAAAGCCTAGAAGGTTTATTTGAAAAACATGTAATACAGTAAAAAGTCACAAGAGAAGGAAATATAAGACAACACAGAGGTGAGCCACATAGGATATAATTCTAGAAACAGACATCAGACAGGGATTTGTGTTCTTATTTCTTGCACTCCCATGCAGCAGTTCTCAAGCAGGCCAGTCTTGCAGGATAGGTCCAGGTGGGATCGGCTGGGGAGCCAACAAGGAAGTTGCATTTGGGAGAAGGTGATGGCAAGGACAGCACTGGAAGATGTCAGGCAGGAAGAAGACTATCCAGGGAAAGAAGCGAGCAGTGCAGAAAGCAAGAGCAAGGTGAGCAGATTGGGTAAGTAAGGCTTCCACTTCTCAGTGGGGTCCTCCTAATGGGACATGATCAAAGGAGCAAGTGACTGGGAGACAATGGTTTAACTGCAGCTTTTGGCAGCCACATGCATGCTTTGCTCCCGTGATCTGTGATACTCAGCTTTGTTCCTTCCTTGCTCCATTTCCACACCAAACTCTAGCTGTGCTTTCTGCTCTGCTCCCAGTGACTCCCAGCAACATACCTCCTTCAGTCTAGTTACAATCATACCATCCCTGAGGGATTTTTTCCTATTTTAGGAACTACTGATCTGGTTCGCCTCCTCAAATGAAGAAAGTGCACATACATCTAGTCCATCCCTGACATCCATTTGTCAAATCTATTCTCAAAGGCTTCTGATGAAGGCCATTTCACAACAACCCTAATCTCTCTGTTCCAGTGCTTCACAATCTTACAGCTCAGTTTCTTCCCTAATACTTAAGATAAATATTTATTGCAAATTAAGCTGAATTTTGTTTTGTTCTGCCTTTGGTAAGCACGAAGAGCAAAGGAACACCATCCTTTTTTATAACAACTTATAGCCTGAAAGACTATTTTCCTTCCCCTAATTTCCTCTTTTTGAGGTTAAGCAAATGCAGTCTCTGCAATACTTGAAAGCTCATGTTTTCTGACCCTCATGTAATCCTTGGCTGGATTGTCCTCAATTTGTCACTGCCTCTTTGCACTGTGATTCCTAAAACTGGACTCTCTCTTTCAGTCACAGTAATACCAACGGTGCTTATATATCATCCTCATTTAATTCATGTCCACAAAGAGTACATTAATCCGGTTATGTTGGAGATGAAAAATAAAGTTCAAAGCAGTGTCGCTACTGGTGCAATGTTTGGAACAGATGCAAACTACTGGACCAGTCAAGACTCAACAAAATTTATGTTTCATCACATCATAGGCTCTTTTAAAGCATAATTGCTAAGTAGGACTTCATCCAGAGTTGTATGCAAGTAATAGAAGGATAAGTTAACCTATGAAGAATATCTGAGAATGAGCATAAGTTACATGAAGTCTCATTTTGTATGAGGGCAACATGTACATTAGTGGTTTACTCTGTATTTAACAGTGTAGTTGAGGGCTGGACAAGATGATGTTCAAAGGCCCCTTCCAACCAAACCCATTTTATTGTTCTGTGAATGTAGATATTCCAGGTAGCATTTTCTGAAACCATGCTTAAAGTACATCAATGGAAATACCTTTACTAGCAGACCATGTCTAAAACAAAAATCTAATAAAAACTAATTGAATGCAAGGGGCTCTGCTCATGGCTGCATAGTCTGTAGCTTCTCAGTTTGGTTTAGGAGCTCAAATGCTGTGAAGGAGCAGAGAGCCTCACACAGTTCAGAAGTGCTAACAAAAGGTCTGAACTAATTGCCCCACTCCAGCTTTACACCACTGAAGTGTTATTGCTCTTTCCAGTGGAAGCTCATTGTTGAAAAAGTGGTGTGAGACAGGTGGGTGACTTAAGCCAAAAAGGTGACTAGGCACGTATAGTAACATAAGTATGTTGCACATAAAAGTGTCTCTCTGACAGCAATCTACCTGTACACTGACACATGCAAAAATCGGTGGAGATGTGAACATGAGATGGAGAATTATAGCATAAATTGCTTTTCTCATGCACCTTTTGGCCTTTTGCCTTCACACTTCAACACCAAGCTATTACTGTCTGATTAACAGTTCTACCCTCCCACCAAATATGAAGCATATCAAGGATAACTGATGGAATACTGAGCCCTAAATGTTTTCTCGGCATTTGTTTGGCCTGTGCTATTTGGGAACAATAAAAGCATCTCATATTCATAATGCTAATACATACATACTACCACAGATCACACCATCAAGCATTCTCCCTCTATCTTATTGTGTTACACAAAATGCAGAGATAAACATTAATATGTATTAATAATATGTAAATATAATTAATCATAATAGGATGTTCCTGACATTTTATCACTGCTGTTGATAAAACATAATTAAAATTGTCTGGTCAAATTTTCAGTGCAGCTAGAACTGACATCTGTGTTCTTGCCGTTTACATGCGTTTATCTAAAGATTATTACACTTCTAAAAAGCTCCTTATTTCATTCCGTTCCTGGCAGAAAGTTAAGCAGAGCTGCCAGCCCTTTGCTCAATACAATTAGTGAAAAGTCATACAAAAGAATGAAAGCCACACCTTACAAAGACGGAAGCTAAAATGATTGTGAACTCCGGAGAGGACAGGAATTTCAGGCACTATTCTCACAAAAGATTATAAAGGAAATTAAACACACAACGCCTGTGTTTCTGAGCTTGCACACCCATGTGATGGGAGAGCATTCAAATCCAAGTTTTGAATTATTCAGAAACAGTTGGACTTTATTAAACAAGAACTCCACGGAAAAGCTCCATGAGCTGGTGAAGAATCATAAGAGGACTATTGTGTTGGGGAGCTGAAACTGCTCGGGAAGAAAAAAAAAAGAAAGGCTGTATTTTAAGGAGATGACAAAAGTAAGAATGAGACTGTGCATGCAGAATGAGACCCAGAAAGTATTTTTCACTGTCTCTTCCAATAAAAGAATAGGGTGGGATAAACTGAAAGTAGTAGGGCTTGGAGGCAAAGGAAGGGTTGGTCTTTCTGGGCATTGACAACTCATCCTTGGAACTCTCTGCTGCAGGATGCTGAGGACACCCTGATTTTCTGCAGGCTTTAGAAGTAACATAGTAAAGAAATAGGAGAAAAGTCCACACCTTTTCCTATTCTTCCACTATAGCTAACTTGCTTAAGTGGCATAAAATCCTGCGATATATCACCTCAAACAAAACATAGCAACAGTGCTGCTACATTTTCACCTGTGTTTAGGAACACATATGCAAACAAGACCATATTTTCAACTGTTGTTAATGTGAGAGAACTCTTACTATTTTGTACATACAAAAGTAGTAACATAAGGCAATGCAGCATTTCATTACACCTGTTTTCCTTTCATTACATCTATTTTCCTTCAATAAAATTAATTCCATGTATTCAGACTCACTATTTGCCAATACTACGTTTTTGTCACAAAAGAGAAAGAGAGAAAGCAAGAATATCTCACAGTATTCTTTATATCCTCTCCATGAATACGCAGGGTATACTAGATTATCATGTTGGTGTAATGCAGTTGATGAGATATAACCCATTACTGTAATTTAAAAATTACTTGCATTTTTAAAGGTCATGCAGCTGTTTTCAGTTATATAATCTGTAGAATGATGTAATGGAGTAGGAATAAAGATAGAGCAGAAGATAATGTGACTGCCAACAATATGCACTTGTAGAAGATCTTCCTACTTTTTTTCTGTCTTCATAAATGAAAATTGATGCAATGCTTCTTTAAAAGCAGATTGGGACTATATGTTTAGCCATGTATCCTGACTAGGTTCACTTGGAATAGAGGCAGTTGTACTTGGAGGCTTTATGAATATAAAGATTAATGAATTTGTACAATTTGGGCATGCAAAGCATTTTTATCAGGCATATTCCATTTAGAATAAGCAGTAAACCATATATAAGGGTTGTGTCAAAGTTTACTGAATAGGGCCCTTGATAGCTAATGTAACATTTCTCCAACAAATCAAAGGTATTGTTCTATGCTCACATGAATATACAGTAGCCATTACCTTAAATTTAAAACTCACTGTGAGCAGCAAACACACTGTGGGGATATGAAGGCCATATTGTATCAGTGGAGTCTGCAGAGATTTTCTTCATATGGCTTTGCCTGGTTGAAATATATGTTGCAGTTGAAAGCTAAAGGGATTACTTTTGAATAGTCATCACAAAGGTTGATTATATTCGTATATCATTTAGCTGGACCCTGCAGGCTATTATTCCATTAGCTGTGCTGGCCCTGCACTGTCAAAAAGTTGATCATATAATGTAAAAAGGTTACATGCTCTGTTAAGGTATGTGAAGTAACTTGAAACAGCAATCTTTTAAGAGCACTACAGCTTTTTAGTTAAAGGTAGATTGCATTTCAAATAAATACCCACAAAATGGAATAAATACAATAACCATACCTTTGTTTCCTATTTTTCTTACTTTGAATAGGCCATATATAATTTAGTAAGTTAATTGTACCAGGTAAGACATTGGCTATAGAACATTTTTTTTCAAGCTCCAATCCAAAGAACTATACGTCAATAGAGCCGCGTCTTTACGCAGAACGCTTACTGAAATTACGTTTCTGGTGAAAAAGATTTGCTGATTATGTTTCCCTCGCACATACAAACACACACACATTTTCTTTCAGTGCTTAATAAAATGGATCTTCAGATGGTTCCATTATGTGGATGCCTTAATATTATTTTATGCTAAAACATGGACAGCACATTAGATTGAAAGCATCTTACTATTCCACAAAGCAGAGTAATCACGGACTATACCTAGATAGCAAATGTTCCCTTTGGGGAAACAATACCAACAACACAGGCTAATGAATCACAGTACTTATTAATCACGGGCATTTGTAAGAGCCACATATAATAGAGATGAACTCTAAAGATTAGGAAGGTTAGAAGGTGGCACTGAGAAAAGGACAGATCAACCAATTGCATTTTAGAGTAAGTTTATGGATGAGTATTTGCCTCAATGCAATCATGCCCATGCTTGCTTCAGTCTTTCTAAGCAGGCAGAAAAGGAGCTACAATTTAGTCAGCTCGGTTCACTTAGCTTTCAGACCCTTGTAGGACAATTTGGCAAAAATAAATAAATAAAAGAATACATACAAGACCCTTAGGGCTTATGGCCTAGTTAGATGTAAGACAGTGCTCCTTTATTAGACAAAGTTGCTTAATTTAGATTGTAAAAGCAAGAGTTAGTTCTCTTTCAGTATACTGTATATATTATTCAGCGCAATGAATGAGTCTTTATGACTACAAATGGGAGCCTTTAATGAACTACAGCAAGCATTTGAGCAGGTAGGTTTCTCTGAATAAAGGCTTCACAGATGGGTAAGTTTATGAATGGGAAGCAGAATTTATTTTATGTGCTTTTAAAGAACCCACTCAGCCTATGGCACTATAAGGAGAGTGCAAGGTTTTTATGGTTTGGATGAGAAAACCTAACAGGAATATGAATTTTTCTCTGCCTAATAACTTCCATTGTTTACTTTTTCATATTCAACAGTCCTCAGACAAGTTAATTTTCCTCTCTCATGTAGTTTGGGCATGTGCTAGACATTTGTACAACAATGGAAATCTCTTTTGATCTTATGTTTTTCAGTTCTGTTCACTGAAAGTTATTCACTAGTCTGTGGCAATATAGCATAGCAGCATCTTTTGCACAAACCGTTTGTTGAATACCAACTTTAAATAACAGCTCTGACAGATCAGATTGTTGACTGCAGGTAGAAAAAAAATAATATTTTCTCAAGGCCAAAATATGACACTGTCTTTTGTGTATCTGGAAGTTATAAATCACAAAAACTCTACACAAATTTTTGTGACACAAAAATCAGCTTCAAAAAACATCAAGAAGATCACTTCAAACATGAAGAAATTAAACAAAATAGCAGCCTGTTTATGGTTTTACCATTACTGTCAACAAATTCTACATGAAACCCAAACTATCAGTTTAAAGTTTCAATTCAGCATCTCATCTCTGTCTCTACTCCAACCCATGATAGGGAGAAATTAAGGAAACAATATTTCTGGTTCTGTTATCTTGAAGCTTCCTCAGTGGAAGGCAAAGTTTTGCAGCAACACAGAGGAGGCCAAGTGTCTGACCAGTTGGTTAATCAAGTTTTCCAGAAAGTAAACGAAAATTCCCAGAAGGCCCAGAGAAGACTTTCTTTTGCTTCACCCTCAAGCCAGATGCAGAACAAAGATCACAATTGGAACTTACTTGCTCTCTCCTAAAAACAGGACAAGCCCTGGGGGAAGTTCCCAAGAAGGCAAAGTTCTGAGCAAACCAGGGCTGCTCACTCATGGTAGAAGCAGAATCTCATCCGTGGTGACACTGAGAAGTTGGTGAAGAGACAACATACAAACAGTATAAAAATGCTTTCACTACCTCTATCTCTGCTGAGAATCATGAGCCACCGAAACCTACTTGAGTCCAAAACCTACTCAGAAACCCTTATGAACAGAAATCCTTGTCTTGCTCACAGAACTGGTGTTTTATAGTCCCGGAGAACTTTTGTCAGTATTTTTAAAGATACACACATTTTTGTTAAAGCCTATAGGAGTATCTCGATATATGCACACAAGTTTTTAACACACATCTCTAGGGTTGTGAGTGAAATCTAATCTCATTGCAAAGGCCAAAGAAGCAGCAAGTTTCAGACAACAAAATGATAATAAGAGAAGCAGCATATTTGTTCCCAATTTGTGTGCAGAATTATCATCGCTATTTTCATTTTAAAGCAAAGCAAGTTGTATCAGGTGCTCTGTAAACAAGTACAATGCATTAGATTTGAAAACACAGATTTCAGGATTAGCAATGATTCTAAGACCAATTCATGCCCAAATCAGTACATTGAAAACATTTTGCTGTCTTTCCCTAAATCACTACAGTCCTTGTCCTGTAAAACTTTTAAATACTCTGCTCGAGAGCCTACTTTATGCACATGGCTATGCATAAAGCCTCATACCTTATCCCTTACTCATATAGACATACTGCATTAAGTCTGGTAAGCACTTGTTATAAAAGCCCCATTAAAAACTGCAAAACAGGACAGCAGGATAGTTCATAACTGCATTTTGCAAACATCGCCTTCTACCCATTGAGCAAAATATGTCACTGAACAGACAAGCTCAGTACTTAAATCACTGGTAGTGTGTGATATTTATGTCTGAATATGCAGCTTGATGTGTCTTCAAAGGATCTGGCTGTCACAGAGTGCTTAGCACCCCTTTCCCTGAAATTCAGGTCCCTCAAAGGTGTCCCAAAGGAAGGGAAAACTGGAGAGCTCAGATTACTTAAACACTTCCTCTTGGTTAATTACATGCTATTAGCTTACTGAGATTCAAATACAGTATCAGACTGCTCTGATTAGAAGTATCTCTGATTATAGTTCTTTTTGCTTTTATCTCTGTGTTTTGACATGAGTGCTCTATGTAATTTTGTTGAGTTTCTTGTTCTGCAGATCTCATTCTTTATGTTCTGGTTTGGCTCTGCTGTTTTCTGGCCTCTAAAGGCTTACCTACTCTTCTATAATTATATGTAAGAGTATTTCTTCACAGTTGAGGTTTCTTTATTTGAGCATCTCTAGTGACTACTCTGCCTGGTGGCTCACAAACTGTTTATCATCTGAGGCCTCTATAAAGTAGGAGGTTTTTTTTGCCTGGGAAACTGTCTTCCAAGAGCTAGCCAAACATCTTCTGGGTACAGAAACCGAAGCCAGTGAAGCAGAGAAAACCCAGCAATGCATCTGCGAGAAAAAAAGAAGAATGCCAGGGAGATTTTTTTTTTCTCCTTATCTGACTTCAGTTTTACATCTTCTAATGCATCTTAGGCATGAGTGGCATCCTCTCTGGCTAAGGAGATGCAGGGGAAGCATCTGGAAGATTATGTTCTTTAAAAAGAAGATACAGAATCCCTTATGGAAGTATCAGTTTTTTTGTGACTGAGGTTTTCTGGGGAGAGTATCATTCTCTCTAGCAGCTAAAGTCCTCCTCAAAGATTGATGCAAAGTGCTCCTACTTCTCTCTTAAAAAATAACAACAACAAAACAACCAACCAAAAAAACAGAACAAAAAAACCCAACCAAAACTAACAAACAAACAAACAAAACCCAGCTGCTGGAAAATAAGGTCCAGGTTCACCTGCATTCACATGTGGTGACATGGATATAATGCTGCGTGACCTACCTCTCCCACAGATACTTCGCAGAAGCTTCTTTGTCTTAGCTTTCTTTGCTGATTTTACCATCAGAGTTAGATGAGACCTACTTCTCTTCACTAGCCATTGGAAGAAGCACTGAGTGTTGGGATTCTTCCTCTAAGTTTTCAGATTTATGGCCATGTTCTCTTTCAGACAACATGGGACAACTTGAAAAGCCACTACTTGTCTTCTTCCATCTTTACAGATAAATAGAGAACCCCAGCTTTCAGGCCAGTCATCCACTTCTTTTGATGAGAAATAGATTCAAATGAAAAAAAGATTACAATGAAAAATGGGAATGGATTTTCTGTTTTATTAGCAGTCAGCGTAAGACTTGTGAGCTACTTCAGAAAGTTATAGAACTACAGAGATTTTTAAGAACATGCCAGTAGAGGCTACAATTTAAAAATAAATGGCTAGTCTGGACCAAATACTCAAGTGATGCAACCAGTGAAGCTTCACTGAAGTCAGCACAGTTATGTCAGCTTTGCCAAACTGCTTCAAAACAGGTCTCTTTCAAAAACATTGGATTTCAGATACCCCTACTTGGATGTTTAAGGGTCTTCAAGCAAAGCCTTATTCCAGCAGAAGGAATTTTTCACAGACACAAATCTTGAAGGGTGCCCTTCTTCCTGTAGCAGAGCCCTAGTTAGATCCTGGTGTGAAAATGAATTTATCAGGCATAAAACTAGAAACTGCACTTTGGCTTCTTCTGGGTTTTGTTTAGATTTTGTCTATTGTACTATGAACCAGCTAAGAAGAATATTTGTCATATGAAAGAATAAAAAATATTTTGCAAAGGTTTTACTTGAGCTGAGCATTGGTTTGTGGTGAACTCGACAGCCTCTGCCAGAGCAGTGCCAGGCCAGCATGCTCACCAACACGAACAATCTCCAGCCATTGCACAAACTCGGTGGGCTCAAAGGGGCACGGTGGGTCACACGCAAGCCTGTCAGGCAGATGGCAGCGGGCAAACAGTCTTGGAAAGGTTTACTTGCCTGACTGCAAATCTCTCTGGTGAACTGCTTGCTGTGGTTCTATTTAATTCTTAATCTTTGCTTCTCTGTTTAATTCCTATCTGCTTTAGAGACCTGTTGTAGCACAGCAGTTAAAAAAATATTCACATGTACTGTCAGGCCTCCCCAAAGAGCACTAACTTGACATGTAGGCCATGACAGCTGGGCTTGGACTACTAAGAAATCTAATCCAGGGTTTCCATCATCTCAGTTGTTGCCTTTCTTTCATTACAGTTTGACTCAGCCCCTAATGGATTCAGCTTTATAAAATCAGAAAAAGAGGAAAAGAAAGCAATTTATTCATGTTTCACTAGAGCTCACAGAAGACATGAAATTGCTCTAAAAATGCAAATTATTTTGTGCCACACAAGTGAGACTGGGCAGCTAAAGCTCTTAGAGGAAGGCTCTTTCCCAGGACTAATGTTTTTATACCCAGTGATTGAATAAATCGATCCTTTATTATCACATCTCTTTTACTTTCCTTTTTCTTCAGAAGAATGTAACCAAAGGTACCAAAGTGCCCTTTTTAATTCTAGGAAAACTGATTATGCGTGTTAATTTTGTTTTTAATCCCTGACATATCAAAATAAACACCATAGACATGCGTAGCAGAAATCAATAAATCTCTTAAGCATCAAGTTGGTAAAAACAAGGATTTAGTAAGAATCCAAGATGTAAAAGACTAATGTACAAACTAAGCCCTTATTTATGTAATGTGCCTTTATACAAGCTCAATATAAACCTGAAAGAAACTATTTCAGAAGAGCAAAAATGGTTTACTTGCACTGCATCAAAAATGACCCCATAAGACCTCCTTTACTGAGATAGTCTAGATATTTAATGTGAACATATGTTTTTAAAGGATTTCTTGTCTTATGTCCAGTCATTCTTGTTAATTCATGGGACAGCATACTGCAGATGTGCTCTTTTTTTATGTTACATAAAGCAAAAATTACATTTAACAAGTGTAAGGTTGGTCATAAAAAATAAATAAAAATAGACTCTTAAAAGCTGGGAAATCACAAAGTGAAGCTATCAGTCATTCTTATTGAGAAGGGTGAGGACAATGTGAAATAAAACTTGCACATCCGTGAACAGACATTCCTAAAATGCCAGCACTTGGCTGTTATTTCACATTCTCTATAGGTTGCTTTCATTGGCCCAATATTTCTTCCTTTAAGGTAAGCTGTAATGCACATTTTCACTAGATGCCCTTTCTAGCCACTGACTTCAATTTTAATAGCAATTAAATTAAATATTTTGAACCTATCTGCAAGTCTGTTTACTTGGAAGAACAGAAAACACAGTTTTAGTCTTTTTGTGTTCTACTTCTAAGAACTTTACATATTTGTTTTAACAGTAGTATTCTTCATCAATGTAATTGTTTAACATGCAAATAAAGTAACTTTCACAATGATTAGTTTTCTAATGCTAATCCAAATACAAGTACCTATTTGTGCATCTTATTGATACATACAGTAATCATACTGTTATTACTGGTATTTAATTCTGTATGGGTTTACTCCTTCCTGAGTGCAGATGAGACAAGCAATACCTCTTCAAAAAAGGAATGTTCCCTTCTGCTTTTTACTGACACTAAAGATCTTCATCATGTATACATAATTTGTAGCCAAGTACTATTCTCCCCAAAACCTCTTAGGCTGGCATAAGATGGTATACTCAAAGACCTACTACAAGGAATTTCTAATTAGAAGTAGCTCTTAGAGATTGGGTACAGTGTATATTCAAGCCAAGACATGGAACCAAAATGGCTTGTGAGGCAGTAAGGTCAGATTTCCTTTTATTCACACATAGAGAACAGACAGAAAAGTTCTTCCTTTGGACCACTCATCACCATTTGCCAATATGAAAAATTGCCTCAGCGAGATGGATGGAATCCACAGTAAGTCAACAGTGAGATTTTAACTCAGTTTGAGTCTTTCCAAAAAGTGGACACTTCTAGAGTAACACATTCCCAGCACCAGCCCTCTTACTTGGAAGGTTCCACAAGGATTAAGTCTAAATTTAGTTCTTTGTACAGCTATAAAGGGGAAAGATCACATTAGACAGCACCAAATGCCAGCAACATGCGAGTGACTTGCACAGACCAAGAGACCTGAAGCACAACTGAATGTATCATTTTGATGTGTTATTTAAGTTATTGATTATGTTACCTGGTTCAGACCAGAACAACTACATCCATGGAGGCACATCTGCACATCAGCTAAATCACTTCTGAATTTTGGCCACTCTTTCTTCCTATTTATTGTTCTAGATGTCTAAGTGGAATTCAGAAAGAAGAATCATTCTGTGGTCTTCTAGGAACACAATCTAGAGATTGCTAAGTAAATTCACCTCTATTAAAAGTATAGACATCTCAAATACACATATTTTTGATAAATTTACATTCACATTATTGTTTGCAATGGCAAAAAAGCTTAACAATTAATAATTATATGAAAAGGTAAGTTTAGTATGAGATTGGTTTTTCTATTTTATAGGAAAAACATGCCACAGAGAGCAATATTTACAACTCAGTTCCCTGGGAGCTTTTAAGTAATGCTGTAACAAAACAGAGTATTTTACTATAGCTTATTCTGAAGTTTAATTACACACACACACAGAGCAGATTTACAAATAAATGAAGACTATAGCTACCGGTATTTTAGAAGTAGTACTAATAGAGAAGCTTGAATTATGAAATGTGAGGGATTTATTTTGAAGAGTTCTGAATCTGTTTATGGACAACTATTTTTATTAAGACAATGTTAATTATTTCTTATACAAAATGTGTTTGTTAAGGAAATATTTATTCACCAAAGGCAAAGATAAACTACTTAATGTGAGCTGTATCACTGCAAAACTAATGGTTCAGAGCTGGACTGAATCCTGGCTCTGTAAAGCTTCACAAATTTCTTCGTTGACCATTTGGTAATAATTCCTGCAATTTTAATAACCTGAATGGAATTCTTCCATTAATGGCAACTGAACCCTGGTGATTCTAATGAAACACATGTTGTACAGCTAAACATTTTCTGTAAAATGTTAGGTCAAAGTTTTTACCTTGCCCTCAAGTCACCAAGGGAATTCAAAATCTTAAAACTATATTTGTATTCCATCTTTCCCCAACTATACTAAGACTATGGTTGAAACTCACCTCCAAAGATGTTATATATTAAAAAAAAAAGAGGGGGAGAAAAACGAGAAACACATTAACTAAATCCTCAATAGTCTTAAAACAGACCAAAAGAACTATCTTGAATAGAAGGGAGCTATGAAGGGAACCATCAGCTACTCTCCCAAAACTGAATCGCTGAATCAGGCATCAAGGAGTTACTGAGAATCTTGATTTTCATTTTTTCAGTTTACAAGCTTGAATTAATCAATACTCTCTGAATCTTTAGGATCATAGTCCAACTGTAGCATTCACATAATTTAATCTTGTTCATTGAAGTATAAAGTTCTACCTTAACAGAAGTCCCTAATGCTTTATTTTTAGGGTTTCTTCAAAACTTTGCTGCTTTTACTTCCTGACTTAAACCTACAAATGAGCCAGTTCATTAAAAAAAAAAAAAAAAAAAAAAAGATACTTTTTTCTTTTTTCATCTTTTTCTTTTATTTTAAAAGGATATATGGATTAGGGTTTATTTTTCAGAGAAGTGGCAGC
>WUAM01000012.1:966373-987193 GCA_024336885.1 Actenoides hombroni
AACCATGCAAACAGCACATTTTATTAAAAAAAAAAAAAAAAAAAAAAAGCTAGCTTGTTCTTGTGTCAACATTATCCTTTAATTTAAAAGGTCTTCTGACTTAGTGTTTATTCATCTGTGTATGTGTATACACTCTACTAACTACGATGGGATTTGGAAGATGCACTAAGTATTTCATTGTATTCAGAGCTTAAAAGGATATCTGTCTGGATTTTAATTTTTTTTTTTTAAATATTGCATTATGATGCTACTTAACTAACTTGACAGCAAAGAGGTCTTGTATCTGCAGACAAGGCCTTAATACAAAAAAGTTATATAATATCAATATAAGGTTACATATTTACCTACATACTTTTAGGTGCTGTTCTTTTAAATGTAGGTGTTGACTAGGTAAAAGAATGTAAATACAAAAAAACCCCAGCACACTTAGGATGCTGTAAAGCGAAAGATTAAAAGTTAAGCTGTTGAAAAAAAAAAAAAGATTTAAAAAATAATTTGAAAGAAAACAACTTGAATTTTTCATTTCTTCAAATCCCTGCCCCCACTTTTTGGGTGAGAAGGCAAAACTCTTAGAAGGTACAAATCTTTCCTTCATTGAGTACTGATGCTACAGTCTTACTACATGTATACATTCCAAGTTCTTCCTCTCTCTCAAGTACACAAAGACTTCTAGGATGGCTTCACTGAACTATTCCCTCCATTCATTTCCCCAGAGAGGTTCAAGTTTTTCTCCACTGACTTATCAATAACTAATGCCGTGGTATTTGCCTAAGTCGGCTGCCAACTTAAAACAGTGTCCCTTGAGGAGTAAGATGCTTCTTCAACTCGTAATTTGATTAAGATGTTATCTCAAGTCAAATAATGACACTTAGCTATCACGTCAAACTTGATCTCTGACTACTTAACCAGTCCTGTGAGAAAAGAACTACGAGAGAAGTCCTGGTGTCGAATGAAATGCAGGGAAAAGATGGAAGAAAACCTTCCAGACAGCAAAAACGTGATAACAACGATGAAGGAAGAAGGAGTGGAAATGGTCACGAACAATGCAGCATTTTCTTTTCATACAACTAATGAATGAGACAGTACAGTGAAGAAACAGTAAGTCACTAAAAGTTTAGTTGCCACATAAGATCGTATTCTGTCATTGATTATTGTGGAAGCTTCCCCTGAACATTTCAACATGCAAGAAGGAAGGAACAGAAGTCTCTAACATATAGCTCTTAATTAAAAGCAGAATGAGGGCCTCTGTAGTTTGTCATGCCTGTCAGAAATTCCCTTGGATAGCACAGAAGAACATTGCTGCTTTGCAATCACTCTGTATCCTGCTCATTTGCCACTGACAAATAAACCAGCTCACTGCTACAACCCGAGAACATCAACTTGACACCCTCGCTGCACCTACAAATAGCTGATGATTACCCATTTTTAAACTGAACTCTAATGTTAACTTTCATGATGCCAAGATACTGGAGACAATTGTCTAAAATAGAAAAGCTGAAAGATTTCAGGATACAGGCATAATAATACAACTTGGTTCATTGCTTTATTTTATGAGGACTGCACAAAGATAACAGAACACAGATTTTAGGTACCACATCTCCAGAGATTCCATTATTTTCTCATTTCTATTTGCACCTTTACAATAAAATAGTGGGAGAACGCAAAATTGCATGCTTATTTTTCTTTTTTTACCCCACAAAACACACACACACAAAGAATTAAAAGAGAACACAAAGAATTACAGATAACAGCAGAAAGGCAAAATGTATTCTTGGGATGTTGGTCACTGAGGAAGACCTCCAGCAGTGATCTACACTAGCATCTTTGTTTTCTAGGCAAGAGTGAGAGGAACAGTCCCATATTGAAACACCATTGGAGAAGAAATAGAACAAAGTGAGAAGTGAATCCGGCAAGAGAGTGGTATTTTCTCATGAGGTTTAAGGGACATGTACATAGGCATTGCTTAAATCAGTCTTAACACCAGAATAATATGAAGTGCTAAACAAGGCATTAATTAAACCCAAAAATATTCCATGGGAGAAGAGGCCAGTAAAAATCTGATTTCCATACTAGGCAAATTAGCTACAACTCTGATAACCCAAGCATTCTGCAATTCTATGGTATTTTTGGCCACTAAAACTCATTCATTTAAAACCTGACATTTTCTGAGCATTAAGGCCTACCTGGCTTCCATTCAAAAGCTACTAACAAACGATGTTTTGTGAACACTGATCTTTCCAGGATATCAAATGACTATTTTTACTTGCAAAAATAACACTAATTCTACCTATCATGCTATGTAAAGGCATGCAGACTGTTTTTTTCCCTACAATTTTTATCAACAATAGAGCATAACAGCATTGTCATACAAAGATTGGACATTAAACTATTATCTTAACACTGCCCAAGGGCTAGATGTCTTGCTTCATGTACTGAAATCGGTAACTACTAGTTGCTACTAGTTACCAAAAATCCCAGCCCAAGCACTGATATTTATAAACAGAAGCACCACTTCCTAGAGTGAGTGGAGTTTACAGGCTAGTCTTCAGCTTGCAGATCATCTGCAGCAGCCCTGTGGGAGGATAGTTTTTATAAATAAAATATTTGTGAACAGCGGTAGTCACAGCATTATTACAAAGTCCAGAAAAAGATATCAAAGGGCACTGTTGCATGTGTTGAGCAACAAGTCTGCATTTATTTTTTCCCTCTGAACACTTGTATACTTCTATACCATGCCCAGAAAAAAACCCCACTTTTAAGGTAGTTTAAAAAACAACGCAGAACACGTGTTTTTAAAAACTAGTGATATTGCTTTTGTACATACATGAAAAGAATTTTACCTACTGAATTAATTATGGTCGTTAACCATTGTTATGCATTTTGCATTTGACTGAGGACACATTCTGAAATCATTGCTTACACCCTAACTTTCTTTTCCAGAGGAAGAGTGAAAGGCTAGGGCAAAGGTTGAGAAAACCTTTTAAAAACAAGGCAAAATCACCCTTAAATCTGGCAAACTTCTGTGCCATCCAGGCCTTCACACAAACACACACACACACAGAGGCTGTTGCTCATGTTCCTCATTTCTGGCAGAGTGGCCTAAAGCAATGGTAGCAGGACCGTGGCGACTGGTGATGGCTAAAGAAGCCCATAGGAAAATGAATAAAGCTCTAGTCTATATCATCTTTTAACTGCATCTCTGTCAACAGCTAGGAAGTTGACAATGTGCACCTAACTTCATGTCTTCAATCATTATATATCTGTTGTCCTCTTCTGTGAGGGACTTTGACCCACTGTGGAAATAACACTCGACGAGGCCATGGAAAACAGTCCACAGGAAAGTGTCTGCAATTGAAATGCTGTGAAGACAGCACAGTAGTTTGTAACACAACTTGAGACTTGTTCTGATAACTTGGGAACCACCTTTACTCCCCATTTATGTGGGATAAGCCTGATCCCTAGGTGTTTATTGTGGAAGTGGGGAGGACTTAGGTAGGTACAGGCTTCTTGTTTTCTCTGTTAAGCGAAATGATAAGAACTTCAGGATTTGGGTTTAATATGGTAAGGAAAAAACGTTCCTATCCTATTCTTTCTAGTATCAAACAGAATTTATAGAAACTTGTGTTTGAATGGAAATGCTAAAGAATTCTTGGATAATATGTTTATAATTCATTTAGCATTTACAGTGAAAAAAACCCCATGATAGACTAGAAACCTGCATAAATGTATGAAAACAAGTTCATCAAAATACATCACCCAGCACAAAGTATATGCCAGCAATGAGCCTGCCAGACACAGAGGCAGTACTACAATGCAATATGCAATCTTAGTTCTTTGTTAACAGAGCATTACACTGAGTTGATTAATGTGAAAAGCATGGATGATCCAAGAGCGCGTATTGGGATTACATATTACTACTGGACCTGCACATCATTCAGTAAAACCTGGCAGGATTTTTGATCCTTTAAAGTACTGTTACTCCATCATAGTCCAGACCTTCAGAGATGCTGTCACTGGGATAAATACCAATATCTGTACTGATCTTACCATTTCCTCCCACACAATGTCATTAGCTTCAATCAAAGACCACAAAATATAGTTGAGCGCTGATTTCGCATGACTGTCAAGCGTAAGTCTTAGGGGTGTCAGTAATTTATAACAAAATTTCATGTCAGTCTTTGGGATTTTTAGGGTAACACACCAAACAAATAGAAATTATTGCAAGCCAATAGATTCGCAAGCAGATTTGGGTCAGATTTTTCAAAGAATCCCTGCATCTCATGAAGTTATGAGTACCAGTATTTTAGGAAATTATCATTTTCTTCTTATGCTGTACTAATGTAAAAGTGTTCAGTTTAGTTTGTAACAGTTATTGCCCACAACTGAGCATGACAGCATTGGTCACAGAAGATTGGACATTAAACTCCTAAAATTATGTCATTTTAATTTTATTTATTTATAGGAAGTGTTTACCACAAGCTCAAACAAGAATCGCCCCAGTTTTGTGATTAATATGCATGCTGACCAGGCTTATCCTTGTGGCTTCAAAGATAGTTTTTTATAAACCACAGTCTCTGCTGTGCCCATCCTCTAGTAATCATGATATCTTTAGAACAAACCCATTCAAGCAAGATTCTGATGCAGATTTTGTTTCCTGCATATATTTCAGCGTTGAAATAGGAGCTATGCAGAACGTTCCTGGATTATATTATCTGAGTTGGGGGTCAAAGCCTCCTTGTATTCCTTTGGGTACGATGTGGGAGTTGGAGAAGACTTTAGCTGAGCATCATCCCTAAATGTTGTGGGGTTTTTTTCAATTTTTCTTTCAACCTGACTTGTGCCTGTTGTTTCCCTTTCACTTACTCTATCTTTGGTGTAGTATAGTATACATAATTTAAATAACCAGGGAATCTCTCTGGGCTCAAAACCACCTGCTGGCTTATATTAGCTAATTAATGGTGATTTATCCAAGTTACTAATTTGAGTGGAGCTGATTGCCTTTAGGAATTTTGAGAACGTTGTAAGAATTTTGATTATAATTATGCTTATTTGATGGGCAGTCTACTAAAAATACTTTAAAAAAAAAATGTGCCTGCCAGATGATTTTTAGCAGTGCCAAATAAATGACTTTGTGTTGTTTTGTACTTGAGATCGTGTATTCAGGTAGTTTGTTTACTCTGCTACTCAATTTCATCTCTGTCTGGCTCCCTATCATTTTCTCTTTTATATTAGGGTTTATTTGCCTAGCTTTGAAACAATGACTGCTTGAAAAATAGTACTGATCTTGAACCTGCAGAGCTTAATCATTTTCACAAAAACTAATATAGCAGATTCATTTTAGCCAAACTTCTCTGTCATGCTGACCTGATTCCCAGGGCCTGAAAGTGTGAATTTAATGGTGGTACAATGTCTGAGGTAAGAATATAATAGAAACCTCTCAGCAGTATATCTATTGGATCAGTGTAATTTCTTTTTTCTCTACTGGTCTCAATGTCTCTTAAGGCAATCTAGTCTGCAGACAGCAAAGGAGACTAGCCTTTGCTTTTACTGTGATCCCAATGCTACTTAGACTAAACAAAGAATCAGCTCCCTAGATAAGGTCTACAGTAGACATCTGTTAAACACATAATCCTAGAGGAAAATTTACTCTATTAAAAAAAAATAAAAATTCTTTTGCTGTGAATTTAAGAGGATACTACTGTAAGGTCTATCCTGAAGACCAGAAAATACACTTATTACAATTTGGCTGTATTATTATTGTTTTTATGGGCAGGGGTGAGGAATATTTTCTTTTAGTCATTTTCAGATACTAAAAATGAGAATTGTACAGCACATTCTCTGGAAAGTAACAAGAACCTGGTGGTAGATACGCTGGCTTCCAGTACACATTTGTAGATGAAAATTTAACAGAACTAAAATAATTCACCAAACTGAAGCAGAATGTAACACACATGAGAATTTCTACTTTTGCTGGATCTACTATCACACAAATATTCATGTCGTGCAAATTCCTTCTACAGAAACTTGTAAGATAAAGGAAACTTAGGATAGGACCCATTATAAGCATGCTCTCACAGATTCTTAAGTCAGAGCTTTCTGAGAAAGCCTTGTCTACTACTGATGAGACGGGAGAAATTGTAGACAAGTTTCCTCAGTCTCCATTAATTTTACATGAGGAAAGTATATAAAAACTACAATTTGTAGAAAGTGTCTTTAAAACTGGAGCACTGCATTTAGGCATTAATGCCACATATCTTTGATTGGAATCCAAGAAGTGCAAAGTAATAAAAATAAGGCCCTGGAATAATACTTTTAATCAGAATCAACTGTACCTGAGCCATTTTGGACAGACATTTTTCTAACATACTCTTTCAAAATCTCCAAACATACACAGATTTCATTCTCTCCCTAGGCTTCTTATAAATAAAGTGTATATTTCCATTGGGAGTTATGGGTAATCAACATCTCAAATCGCTTTAAATATTTAGGTATGGCTTTCACTGCCTAATTATAAATAACCAATATTAAAGTGATCTGACCTTAGGTTTCAGTAAGCCCTTTTCTTAAATAATGACAGATTAAGAGAAGAATTAATGGATAACTGTGCTTTTCTGTGATTATTTAAGGAATAAGAAAAAAATACATCAGAGAGGAAAAGTGAGTTTGACACAAAGCAGATAGGTGGCAAAGAGGGAATAAACTGCTATCTCACACTGTACAACCCTCAGTGCCTTATCCTCTCCAGATATTAATCTCTGTGTGCTTTTCGGATCGTCTGAGTCCTTCCCATGGTGTCAAGTGCTACTCAGAATGAAAAACCAGACTCCCTAATTTTTGTCCAAGTTAAGCTGCTCTTTATTGTTAGGCTTTTCCTCTCTGAATAGCGTTCAATGAAATAAACTAGAAAAATTCAGCGCATTTTCTTTGCTACTTATTAATTAAAAATTACCTTACTGTTAAGTAAAAAGGAAGACAAAGGACAGAGGTGTTACAGTTCACTTCTGCAGTTGAACTTGCTCAGCTACATCACAGTAAGCTACAGAGCTTTTGTTTTCTACAGCAAAATAACTAATGCTACTGTTAGATTTTTCACTACAAATAACACACCTTTTTTGGCAGAGAAGACAAAGCCAACTCCCCCTCCAGTTTCTCTACAATCTTTGATCTCTTAATTCGCCTTTCTCTTTCCCCTTGATGTTCTGGCCTCTCTGATCTCTGTTCATCACTACCATATATGTCCATATAATCTCCCACTCGTAATAACTTTAGGACAACCAGAACCTCATCCTTCATCTCTGGCAGACATGCATTTCTTTGAAAATAAAAAGCTCAGCAATCTTGTGGTCTCCTTTTAGACCAGTTTGTCAGTGATGTTCTGCAGGACTTTCTGATTATGAGATTTTGATTATGACTGCCTAAATTCTATAAGCAGGTCAGTGAACCATGCCTATGAACACTCGTTTTACAAGATTTTGTAATAATGAAAAATATGTAAAAGAAAAAATAAATATTTTGTCATGTCATATTTAAAGTATTGCCTGATTCACTCAATTGTTGGTCATAAACATGTGAATTTTGCACAATATGTTGACAAGATAATGATCAATTTTAATTTTTGGGTAACTTTTTGACGTGTCTACTTACCTGGTGCCCAATAAAAAAAACCCCTTAATTATTACTAATTGATGAAGAGCATAAGTGGATGAAATTGAAAATACATGAGATACATGAAGTGTTTGCATCAGCAAATACTAGAGCAAGAAATTAAACTACAAGTTATTTATAATAACCTTAAACATTGATGCACTCCACATTCTGAGAAGCAATTTATCGCAATATATATGGCATTGTGATATCTAGAAAATGCATACTTAATCCCTATTATTTTTATCCTCCTCTCAATACCTCCCCCACAAAAATTAATATGCTGACTAATCAAATTAAATATTATTTAGGTGAAGAGCCACTGCTGAATGGAATGAAATGATCTTCCTATCTCCAACTAACTCTTTCACAACTGGAAAAAACAAATAGAGCTCAAATTCAAATCTCTCAGGAAGGAATGAGCCAAACTGCCCATCTGTAGAACGTATTTTATTTAGGCTCTATTCACATTTAAAACATCTAGGACTGTTTGGTACTTCAAACACACTATATTCTTCAGAAATTAACTATGCAGCTTTAGAATTATTAATCATTATTTTTAAAAATACTTTCGTGCGAGAAAATACACTTTAACTCACAGGTACTGTCTTGTGCAATGTACTTATTAAAACCAGCACATCCCTGTAGCCCAGAGGGCTGACAGCTTCCTCCAAAGCTGTACTGCTGCTCTAAGCTAACCTCCAGGGGCTACTCCAGCATGATGCAGCCTTCATCCCTTCCTGCAGAGCCTGAACATATCACACCTGCAACAGCCTCAGCCCCAACTATCCTGAAAAATGCTATTCCTAAGGTGGCTACTGAACTTCACATCCGGTAGAGTGGCAGTTTGGCTGAGCAGAGAAGAAAAAAAGAAAAAAAAAAAATCACTTATTTTTCAAGAAATTTCAAACAATTTTATGAAAGAATAAGAGCATGGATTCAGTGCAACTGAGGGCTTTTTTTCTCCTGCTCAGACACAGGTAACATTTGTTTCCATTATATCACTCATCCGTGACTTTTTATCTCACATGATGAAAATATAACAAAGAAATAAAACTGCCAAACTCTGAACCTTGTGACTGAGACAGGGAATGCTTGCAGACAGCACTGAAGAACAAAAAAGCACTGAACAAATTCAGTTCAAAAAGACTGATCATATCCTGAGGTACAGCTAGGGCTTTTTTGTTGTTGTCTGTTAAAAGTGGCATAAAATCTTTAGAGATTTTTTTCTCCAAAGATGATATTTCTCTGGTTTACTAGATACACTGTTTTACTTTGCATGAACACCCTCTTTGACATTAAGTTCAGCCTTCGGGCTAGCATCGCTTAGCTCTGTTTCCAAAAATCCTCATATTTGATTGTCACTTTTATTAAGTCAGACTCTGAACCAGCTTCCATCATTCTACAGCCCTTTTCTCTTTCTCTTCTTCCTCCAAAATGTAAGCAATCAAATAGTTTAAATGCTTGTAGGGAACTGGTGAAATTATACATACAGTTTAAAGTATTGCACTCAATTCATTTTTCAAATAGTTGCCTGAATTTCAGATCTATAAATATTTGTAATTTCTAGAGGCCAAAAGACATGGACAAATGCCTTTTAAACAGGGTCTGCACACCACCCTCCAGGATGTTTTCACTGGAGCCCCTCCCTGACATATGTCCAACTACACAGGGATGCCATGTTCAGGTTTTCATAAATAACTCCTACACAAGGGTTAGGTGCTTCAGTGTTCCTCACAGCACTAGGACTGAGCACAAAGGTGTCTTAGAATTCCGTAATTGCACCTCTCTCTCTCTCATATGGTGGAAGTTTTTCAGCATTTGCAGATGAAAACCCATGTTCACCCAAGTATGTAAGCACCTATAGCCCCCATTCTGTTTACAATTCAACCATTCATGTGAAAAAACCCTAAGGTATATGCTGAATTGCTGGTAGACACTCTAGCCGCCCACCCTTTCTAGTCAAAGCTGCCAATGTGAGCCCTTGGGTTCTATTGCCAGCCCTTAGCAGAAAGGATGTTGAAGGCACTTTGTGCTTCTGCTCCCTTCAGACAGGCTTGTCGGTTTTGGGGTGCGCAGCCCAGGGAATAGCAAAAGGGGAGGTCACAAATTTAGACTATATATGTTCTTTTCACTTGAATATTTGTATTTGAAACTGTCTGTACCTGAGGATAAAACCCACACAAAGCTAACAAAAAACTTCTATTGGGTAGTCAGCACATTCATAAAATTGCCATTAATAGCAACATAATACAAGGTCACGCACATGGCTTAAATCCCCAAGAGATGATGCTCTGGAAGGAAACACTGAGACAAAAGCTGAAAATGAAAAAGATTGCGTTTACTACTTGGAGTCCTACTATCAGCCCAGAGTCTGATAATGGGAAGAGATGAAATTGTCCTGGGCTGGAAAGTGGTCAAGGGACACGTGATAATGCCTGTTCAAGCAGGATGAAAAGGCTGGTTTGTTATTCTAGACAGAAAGAGAAGAAATGGGCAGTGGAAGAGGGAAGTCTACAAAATTCAGCTGTGAACTTTGTTCCCAAAAGGCAAAAGTGGATTTCACTTTCAGTCTTCATAGCCTGATTCCAGGCTTTTCAACAACAGGCACAACCAATTACTGTTGCCCTAAGAATCTATGGGAGGACAGAAATTAATATTTTGGTAGCCTTGAAATGCTTTCTGCAGAGGAGAAGAGCAAGGGTAAGACGAGAAGAAAGACTGAAGAGCTTCTTCCATGGAGGAAAGGATTAGGGGTTAAACTGAGGTAGGCAAGGAATAGCTCTCTCTTACTGTCCTTGAGTCAGGAAGCATTTTGGAAAGCTATTTTATAGAAAATATCAACAACTTAAAGCTGATTTCACAGATGGATAAACTGAGGCACAAAGAAATTAAACAATTTATCCATCCTTTCTTAGCAGATGAGTGTTTATTTTTAAATAAAATGAGAGGTTCTATATTCCAGAAAATAATTTCTTTTTCATTTTCTCTCTGCTAGGTCACAAGATCCTACCACTGGCATTTCACAGCTTCATCACCAGAATTACAGCATTTTGAGAATGCTGCTATCTGTATTCTATGACATGAATGAATAAATATATATATAAATCACCTTCATAATAATGACAACTCATAAACCATTGAAACGTGGCTACAATGGACATCACACAGTCCATTCCTCAAACTGTTACAAAGATTTTCCCAGTGGCTAATCAGGAGAATCCTTCCAGTAATTGCATTTTTCTGGCACACTACTTTTAATTCAGCTTATCATGGACAAAGAAAAAAGATCAAGATTTATCTTTTCCACCTCTGAAAATTCTGCATATCTCAAATCTGCTATTGTGTCTTCTCTGGGTCTCTTCTGTAGATACAGAAGCTCAAAATCTACCATTAGGTGAATTTTTTATTTTGATCAGGATTTTTAGCTTCTTTTCAATCTTTCTGAACTTCCTCCCAGCTTGTCTGAGTACTTGATAAAGCATGATATCCAGAACTGCTAAGATACCAGGTTGAGACCTTACCAGTGTTGAGTAGAGCAGAAGGATTACTTCACAAGTCACCACTTTTAATAACCTAGTAAGATGTTTGCAGCTCTTACAACAGCTTAACACTGTTGATTCAAGTTCAGCTTGTGATTTACTGCAAGTCTAGAAGTCTAGATTTATTTTTTTTTCCTTGTTACAGGACTAGTACTTGTTCCCTTTTTCTAACTATGCACTTGATTATTCTTGATTATATACACACACAGTAATGCTGAGAACAGGGCATGTGTTTCTCAATTTGTCAAGATCCTCCTGAACTGCAATACCATGAACCAGAATGCTTATGTTCCTTCCCTAGTTGTTGTTATCTGCAAATGTAATAAGCGTACTTTCTGTTCCAGTTTCCAGATAAGGAATGAAAATACAAGATAGTACAGACTCAGATCCCTGTAGCAGCACATGATAACAGCCTTCCAATTCTAACAACAGCCACTGGTAGCTTTTAATAGTCAGGGTGTTTTTATAATCATTATTCACCCACTTGACAGTAGGCTCATGTAGTCCGTATTTCCTTACTTGCTTATACATGTATATAATACTATGTCAAAAGCTTCAGACAGACTGATTCATACATGTTCTCCTTATTTTAACTTCTTCACCAGGAAGTCCTATTGCCTTGTTAATTATTTTGGCTTCACACAATTAGATTTGTCAAATCTGTTTTGGCTGTTACACATTTCCTTGTTTTCTCCCAGGTATCTACTAAATATTTGATTGTACGTTCTGGTATTTTTCCAAGACAGGACCTTACATTGATCTATCTGAGATTCCTTGGCAGCTCCTCCTCTTTCCCTGTCTAAAACTGGCATCATGTTTGTCTTTTTTCACTACTCTGGAACCTGACTTGACCTCTGTGAGTCTCCAAAAATGGCTAAGGACCTCAAGATTGTTCCAGTCAGTTTTTCAAGTTTCTGAGGCCCATCTGATTGAAGATCTAACTCCTCTAAGTACTCTCTAGCCTACTTTCCTCCTGTTCTAGCCTTGGATCTTGCTTTTTTTTTTTTTTTTGTGGCAGCCATAAACTCTGTTTGCCACATGATCCCGGCTGACCTTTTCAGTGAAGATTAAAGCAAAAAAAGCATTAAAGCACATTGGCCTCCCCTAGGTCATCTATTAAGAGTTTCTCCCCTCTGTTGTATAGCAGACTAATACTCCCCTTGATCTTCCTCTGCCTAATAATGTACTAATAGTTTTTTATCCTCCATGTCCCTTGCTAAGTGTATCTCTACCACAGTTACTCTTATTTGATACTTTATCAGAACATGAATCTTTTCTCCTCTGCTACATGTTCTACTTTCTCCATCACATTTTATTCTATGTGATTAAAAAACTCAAACACCGGTATTGGTACATAAAAGGAGATGTTCTTTTTGTCTGCACCAACATATGCACTTCTGCTGAAAAAATGTCATGGTGTTATGAATTTTTCAGTATTAGCAGGAATAGAGGTGCTACATAAACAATGCTTTAACCATTTATTGATTGGTACTTTAACAACATCCGACTTTGATAAAATCACAAATAGATGACTGGAAACTCAGTGTTTTATTTAAACTCGATGTTGCACCACTGCCAATATTGGAGACTTGAGTTTGGGGATAAAAAATGGTGCTCACAAAAAGATTCACTGGAAATAAAATAATATCAGAACTAAACATATTTCAGCACTGGACTTTTGGCATGTTTCTCAGTACAGCTATTGAGATGTGGGTATAACAGAAACAGTTCCCCCAGGGCCTGGCAACAGTGAGGGCACCATCTGGGGTCTGTGGTCTCAGAAAGTGCAAGGAGAAGGGGAGGGAAAACTCAGGAAGGGGGGATAGATGGAAATGTTATGGAGGCAGATGACTGCCATGGCAAGTGAGAATAAGAGAGAGGGAGAGGAGAAATAATTTGCTACCTTCAGGGCCTGAAAGAGCTCCTCGTATCTTTTGTCCTTCAAATGTGAAATTTCTTACTGAAATGCCAGAAATTATTTTTTTCTTCTCCAAAATATGTTGGAGAGAAAATAAGAGCAATTAAGCAAAAAAAAAAAAAAAGAAGAAAAAAAAGAAAATTAGCCTTTTAAAGCTTTTGTAAATCTTTCACCTGAACTATTTCTAGAATAAGGGTCCACTCCTGACCCTTACTACAGTAAAAAAATTCATATGGGCAGGGATTACTCAAATGAGTAAGAATCACAAATGTATTTCCTTATGCACTTACACACACACAAAAAAATTGATCCATTTTTCTGCATGTTTCATGGATGCAGTATGAAATAATGAAGAGAAGGCTTCAAAAGTGATCTTATTTCTGTTTATCTCAAGTTGGGAAGAAAACAAATTAATTATTTGCAAACCAACAAGAATTCAACCTTGAAATGCCTCTGGTCATCAATTGTTGCAAGAAAGGAAAAACAAAATGCAAAAGAAACCCAAGGATTACATTTCAAAATCAAGAACAGAACAGCTTCTATACAGAAGAAATGTTTGCTTTATACTCTGCACAGATGCTGTACAAGCAAAATTCTCACTATATTAATATAAACTGTCTGAAAAAATTCGACCCCATTTCATAAGACCAGCAAAAACAAAACAAAGGGAAGCATGACGTTTATAGGCTTTTTCCTCTAGCACAACCATGCAAGCTAAGCTGTGAAACTGTGATGGAAATATTAGAGCTGTTGTGCCTGAAAAAACGCAGTGATCATTTCATTCTTCCTGTCTTTTAATGCTCCAGGGTTTTGGAGACGAATAGGAGCAATAAGTTCACTTTGCAGAATTAATGCTGTAATTCTTTATCATAAGAGCAGAGCATTACCTCAATCTGATTTTTCTACAAAATGGTTCAAAGTCTATTTTTAATGATGGCCCTAATTTGTTAACACCTTTTAAATTATTAATCCCCTTTATATTCAAGTAGTTATTGCATGTCATAACAATGTATCTATGCAGGGAAATTTAATAGTATTTTCTGCATGTCAAGAAAAGGCTTGTTCTGCAAAATGCTATTAAAACTGATAATGAGCTAAATATTTGCCATAGCAAACACTGAAATTACTATATCAATCAACTTTGGGTTCTCTTATTCAATAAACAAAATTTAACCTATTAACTTTGCCTAATTTTAGGCAGGAAAACGCTTGTTTTCAGGCATATCTTGCCCTTGACTTCATATCTTTATCATCTGATAACTACATTTTCCTGCCCAATTAAGCCATTGTTTTGAATCAGATGTAGTAATATAAGCCTTTTATTCTGTCTTGAATGCAACTGTATTACTAGATCCTGAATGCGATTTTCTCCGAGCAAATTTAGGCTACGTTTTAACACTCACATATATCACAGGAAAATTATAAGCTCTGTTCCTGAAGACACCTTTCACATTAAAGAAAAAAAAAAAAAAAAAAAGGGATCTATAAGCAAGTCAAAGGGTAAAAATAAAACCTTATACTGCAAATCTCTTAACTCTTCAGATTTCAGTATTTCCGCAGGTTTGTTTACGTGGCAGGGTGTTTTAAGAAAATAACTCCAAAAATACAAAACCCCCCATGCAAGCATCACCGCTGACAGGCACACGAAGAGAAGCATCCGCTGTCGGGAGCATCTAAAGCATAAATCTGAATGCTGATTGAATACCTAACACCCGATTCAGTGAAGGAAAAAAAAAAAAAAAAAAAGAGGCAGGCTTCATCTCTGAAGAGTACACATAAGCTGAAATGGTTTATTGCATGAGATGAGAGCCGTGCGTGCTGGTGCCGTCCCTGCCGGAGAGGCTGCGCTCTCCAGCTGCCGGGCTGGGGGCACAGCAGAGCGCTGTGCGACCAACAGGGATCAACGCGCTCCCTCTAGAGGCAAAAACCCAACTCCTGGCACCACTGCAAGCCCCCAGCTCACACCGACCCCTGCCCCGGGGTTGTGTTCAGCCCCAGATCGCCTCTTGCGAACAAAACGACCGCAGACGGTCATGAAAGGGCTATTAAAAATGCCAGCTTTGCATTGGTGTCTTGCTGTGAAATCCTAGAAAGGAGCGTTCTTTAGCAAGGGCATCCTGCACAGTACTGCTGCCCGGGGTACACAAAATGAAGAATAAGATTTTCTAACGCCTGCCTGCAGGAAGGGGCACCTCTTGCTCATGCTCGACTCCATCATGAAGCTCATCACAACTTCACAAAAGCGTAGGAGAAGCGAAGTGGGGTGAAAAGGCAAGGTCCCCCAGCTTTGAGGAAAAGAGCTGTATATACTAATTCATTAACCTGAGGTTCTTACTCAAAGACAATTTCTTCATATAAAATATTTCCAATTAAATGATGCAGAGCCACCCATGGATGGAAATTATCTGTGTTGCAAATGTCATTTAGGTTAAGAAAAGGCTACTTGTACAGGCCCATGCTTGTGGGCCTTGATCCTCAGCTTACAATGAAATGATTTCTTCTTTGCCTGTATTTCACATCCTGCTATACCTCGCTGCTGCAAATAAAGCACCTGTGTGAAAGAATACCAGTTTCACTTAATTATGGCCAAGTACCGTATGAAGCTATTCTTTTTCTGTGTAAATTACATGAAGAGTTGACCTAATAGTAAAAAAATTCCCCTCAGAAATATACTGCCACATGTTAAATCTCTTACATTTTGCTCTCCAAGACAGTACACCGTTCCTTAAGAAACAATTTTCTATGAAAGATCTTATTTTTCATAGTGATTAATAAAACCAATGATTTTCTGAAGGATACTACAGGTAAATATGTGTAAACTGTGAAACTGTTTCATAGTTTTCTCTGGTTATTAAGATAGACGCAATTTGCAGGTACAAGCTTGCAATCGTTCATGTATAAAACTGCACTTCTGGTAATCAAGGCACAGTTTGTATCAGGAATTTGTGTGCAAAACCAGTTAAATGATAACAGCAATTACCCTCACAGTGAGCGTAGGGAAGCCAGGAAATTCTGAATTACCTTAAGGTTAAATTTAAAAGAATCTCAAATTTACAGCAAGATTGCTGCCGAAGGTTCAGAAACACTCTCGGTTTCCTTGTAGTGACATGCAATACATAAAAAATTACCATTAGTGGCTGCAGTTTCAGTTAAAACCGATTTAAAACACACACTTTGTAGTTTCAAGTATTTCTGCTTACAATACTGCTAATATGACAGGAAAACAAGGAAGAAAGAGTGACTTTGCAACAGGGGAGTGTTGCTCACTTCTGTCTCACACTGTGCCAATACAGAGAACAACACCATCAGAGATACACCATGCAGAGACAGGCATCATCAGCCAGCTAAACCCAACCCTTTGAGGTAGCTACTGAGACTGAGCTGCTGTGGCTTGATCTGTGATTGTTCCAAGGGCCAATTTTTTTTTTTTTTAGGTGATTATATTTGCTAATAGTGATTTGTTAATCTTAGCATACAAAAAGTTAGTTAATCACAAACTAGAGAAATAAAGTTGCGTCTAGCAAAGCAAACATGAAAGAACCTGAGAAGTGTTAGGTGTGTATGAGAACCAGGAAGATTACTGCATTGGCAATTGCCAAACATACATATACATATTTATATATGTACATAAAGTGTAGTCTGGACGTACAGCCTGTAGAACTGCACCAAAATCAGCCAATGAAGACAACTTTGGAATAAGGAAAGAACTATGAAGAGTGAGCATTAATCCAAATCCCAAATTTAATCTATTAGGGAAGGGGCAATAAGTAATCCATTTTAAAATCAAAACTGTCATTTAAAAAGTTAAATAAAAAGTAAAGTTTCAGGTAACTCTTGCAGTAATCAAACACCAACTGCTAACACCTCAGAATAACAATTAAAATAACACTGAAGGAAGGAAATTGTTTTCATCTGTTTCCAGGAAGCTGTAGAGCACAGTCCTTCAGTCTTCTAAGTAATGATTACTTCAGAAGCTCTTAAGCCCTTGTTTTATCCATGGAGACTGAGATTCTCAGGCACAGAGGAAAACTCAGTCTAGTCTAAATAAAATGCAACAGCTTCCTTACTATCTAAACCACAAAGTTCTGGGCACACAGAAATTACAAGGTCAGGGAAAAAAATGCTTTCCCCTTAACTAAATGTGACAGTTTATGTTGGACATCAGCAGGTCCCACACAAGCAGCCTTACAGACAAACACTTGAAAAAGTTTACAGCTAGAGAGGCACTAAAGACTCCCTGATTATGAGAACTAGAACACAAAGCTCAGGTTGATGGAAATCAATAATGGACAACAGATCTCATTTGAAGTCTGACAACAGGCTATGTTCATACACAATTTTCTCCTCTCTTTCCATTAGGAACACCCCTCTCTCAAACACCTCGAAACACAGTGGCATCCCACAATATAAAATCCAAACGAGTATATGCCTCTGCAGTGTTTGGTGTACATGTAAATAGGGGAAGGAAACATTGTTTTTCTGCAGAGGTTCCATCTATCAATCCGGAGCATTCACAGCAGTGCGATGACTGAAATTGGTAAAATAAAATCAAAGACACCTCTATTTCACAGGGATTGAAAGAATGTACGGAAGACCAACCTGTCTGACCATAACTTCTTCTACAGGATACCCTTTCTGTTCAACTATGATGAAGCCATTTTCCCAAAGCAGTGTCTCCTTGAGCAGAATGCTTGTTGGATGCAATTTGAGAGGCTTTTATTGATCCTTTGATCTATCTGAAGATTGATGCTTTTTGTACTCTCTTCCCTTAGTTATAACTTCTGTAGAAGACAAATACAGCCTCAGACATTTTTTTTCCTGTGAATGAGTCCTGTGCAAACCATAGCCTTGCCATCTTCTAACTTAGGTAGAAGCTTCTCTGTAGAAAGCTCTCACTAACAGAGGCAGCTGTGGTTAAATCTCAGTTAGGATTGAAAGAGAAGTGACATTCAGTGAAGAATCTGACTTGAGAACCTGGAGCTAAGGATCTATTGCAGATCAGGTGATTAGAAGGGGCTCCAAGATCAGAAAAAAATTGCCTTAATTAAGTTGCCATGTAAAAAGGAAGAAAAATAATTGATGAAAGGGGAATAAAAGCATTTAATAAAGTCTCAAAAGATGACCCATTTGTCTTGTAAATATTTTGATTTCTCTTTAAAAAAGACTGGCAAAACAGGACTCAGTACAACTTTATGAGAATTGAGAGCTGTGAAGGCACACAGCAGTACTGTAATTGTATTTATTTGAGGATATAGATTCAATTACTGAACTCTGAATCTGAAGAAAACATAGAGTCTGGTTTTTGAAGTATCAAAACATACAGTCTAGAATGGATAAAGAGACTGATCAGATCTCACATCTGGGCTTCTAGAAGAAACATCCTCAATCATAAATAAGGATCTAAAGCATTTCATTTGAGTTCAGTTCCATCTCTAGTACAAGTTCACGTATAAGTAGATTAACTCAATAAGATGAATCCAGAAATCTAGCTGCTTTCCTGCTTTAGAAACTTATGTAAAGAGAAAAGTCCTGCATTATGTAAGACATTTTAAATTAAAAAGCTTCCCAGCACTTAGAGAGACCATCTAAGAATAAGCAGCAATCCTTCCCTCTGCAGTAGTCTATTTCTTGCTGGTGAAGCCCATGTTCTTCCTGGATACTAATCTGGTGTGCTCTGCTGAGTGATATGGACTAATCTGATTGGACAATGTAACTGGAAAATAAATAAGAAGGAAACAGGATCCTTGCATCTTCCTTCTACCTCCTTCCATCAGTCATGCTCATAAGAAGGAATTACATTCCATCATATCTAATCAATACTTAGGCAGGTTAATCCTTATAACCACTCTTTTCAGATATCACCATAAAATTTTCTGCTAAACCCAAGTATGTGCCAGATAATTCCTTTCTCCAAGGTTACTGCAAAGATGAAAGGAAGGAATTTGAAGTTCTTAGTGGACAGAATAGATCCAGAGTTTGAATTGCAGACAACTTTAGACATAAAAGGAAAAACTTTCTATTTTTTTCCTTTTCCTGTGTCATTTTACCCTTTAGAACAGATTGCCCATGGATGCTGTGGAAGGTCCATTGCCAGGTATCTTTTAAGAACGGGTAAAATTTCCCTTAGAAATGACATAAATACAGTTGCTCCTACATTGAGGCTGGAGAAGATGGCTTCTTAAAGTTCCTTCCATTTCTATTTTTTCTATGATTTTATGTTTATTGTCCTGGCTCATTAAATTCCACCATTCTGGAAGAGACTAGAGATGATGCTGCCAGGGTGATTTGGGTATCTTCAAATTAACCCCAGAGGCTTTGGCACTGAGAAACAGAAAGACTGCCAACTGCTCTTCACATTTTCCCTAGCCTGCCTCTGATCCTTCTAACTGGCATCTAGTCAAAGTAAGACTGAACTTGTACACCTCTGTGTTCAAATGAATCAAAGTCCCATAGTTTACAGAAACAAATGTTAGAACCAGGTTTTTTTATAAGCATATTGTACCTGTGTGGAATCTGAATGTAGCTTTGATTGTCCTATCCAAGTATCTCTAAGTAAATAAAAACTCTGTCTCCACGCCTTGTATTCAACTTCTGTGTCTCAGGTACTTAACATCTTCATAAGTGATGAAGATTGCAGTTTTCTCCATCAGAAGATGATTCTTTCCTCTTTGCAGACTATTGAGGACAAATCTTTTTCCTAAGATTGTTCTTAACGTGTATCAAAAGAAACCCCAGGAACATACACAAAGAGGGTGGCTGAAAGGTGCTTTCCAATATTGGGAAAATTAGTGACAATTGTACTAATAATCTTAAAATATTATAATACAGCTGGAAAGAGACAACAAATTAGCAGTTTGTTGTTATTTGGCTTACAATTTAAAGAGATGCAAAACATGTGCTACTGTGTCAGCCTTATTGACTGTAGTCACCATTAACCATTCTTGCTCAGATATAGATAAGCAGTTAAATGATGAGAGCCCCAAATAGTAGGCTCAGTTATTGCACGTACTGAATATCTAACTCAAGTGTTCAAGGCTCAACTAAGCAAGTAAACAGCACATTATATAATTATGTATGTAAGAAGTACTTTAGTAAACAGCATCTGAAGAAATGCCATACTGCAAATGCCACAATATTATGACAATGAATAGCACACGTGATGGTAGTCTCTTTCTGCAAGTATCAGATGTCACAGTACACAATTTATCTGCATGGAAATGATGTTTTCAATCTTGCACTGTAAGCAATCTAAGTTCCTGAATTGATACTCTGTTCACTTTGGAATTGAAAGGGATGGAGAGATGCCATGTGTTGCATTGGAACCTCCTTCCAGCACTTCCAAAAGACTTACACAGATGTCTTCTTCAGTCTAACCAAGGAGGGAGAGTATCAGTGTCCTGCTGTTTTGGTTCTGTGGTGACAAAACTGGCATGAGGAAGGAATTTTACCACAGTCTGCACAGTATTACTTTATGCTGCAGATTGCGCATACTATTACCAACTCCAGATGGCTCAGGGAAAAAGGGATTTCATAAAACAACAAAAAAAAGTTTCAAAAATCTAAATGTAGAACTTAAATGTAAGATCCCGATGATCAAAATGTAAGATCCTAGACCTGCACACAATGCACCATTGTGGAACAAACTACATTTTAAGGTAACCCCTAAAAATCATAGTAGGACTTAAAATTAAATAATAATATTTTTTGGTTTTAATC
>WUAM01000012.1:987293-1070371 GCA_024336885.1 Actenoides hombroni
CTAAGTTCTAATTTAATAATATTTTTAAAAAAATCTACCAAACTAAAAAGAAAAAGCATTTTTAAGTACTTTTAAAGTGTTAGAGCTACCTTAAAATATTCCAGAAAACAGAGAAGCCAATGAGACCTATTGATACAGAGATGTACTGTTGCATGTATATAATGACGTGTATATTTACATACATACATATTCTGTAGGTATAACCAAGCATCAGAGTTCAAAATGCCCTGGAAAATCCGAACATCTGGGTGCTAAAACCCTAGACCTCTTACTCAAATGGAAAAAAATACTCTGAGAATAAACAATAATTGCCTCTTCAATCAAAGATTAAAATGGATTCATTGCCAACTTCGTCCATTTGCCAATAGTTGACAGCTGTCAATATAGGGATTTGACTTCTTTATCCAACCATCACAAACACTACATTAGTATCTTCAGAGAAAGATCTTGACTGTGAGCTGCAGTTTCACTGCCCCAACTCAATTACTGCATTCTTGAACTGCAATGTATTCATTTGTGGGCAGTGGGGCAGCCAGTGGGAGGGTATTGATTGGAGTATAATGTCATGTGTAGCAGCGAGTAAGATGAAAAGTGTTTTCTGCTTAATGGGTTGGTATTAAGTAGGTGGGAATGGCTTCTAATTAGCCAACAATTGCTGTGTTTCTCAGTTTCCCTCCTTTCCCTCCTCCTGTCGGTCACCAGCTGCCAATCTCTCTCTCCTTTTCCCTTTTTGTGTGGAGTTCATTGCTCACTGCAGTGAAAGCCTTTGTTTAAAAAAAGAGGGCTCCCAGGGTCTCATCTGCCAGGGTACAGCTTGCTGCCTGCGATGAGTAGCAACTGTCAGTTTATTTTATCTCAACCTTTTCATCATTCTGCTGAAACTGGTCGAGTGAAACCACCTGAGAGACCTGAGGATTCAGTACCTACAAGTCATTAGCCAGGACTGCTCAGTCTCTCCCCACACAGCAAGTCAACTGAACACTGCTTAAAATATAGTCCACTTTAACCCTGTCTTTTCCTATGGACATATTAGAATTCTTCCTCTATCTTCCCGATTTCAGTTTCATGATCATTCCTTAAACATACTACAACTCTGATGAGCGAGTAATACATTTTCCGGTGCTTCTCAACACAAGTGCTCAAGCAACGTTCTTCAGAAATATAAAATATAATATAATAAAAGCTATTTATTGGAATGCCTTCAATCAGAACCTCTTCTTTATCTAGATTATGTTCCCCAGCATGAATATCATATCTGGCAATTCTCCCAATTATTTGAACCGCTGCTTACTTAGAAGTTTTTGACAATGCATCTTAGATAAAGGGACAAATTCTGCTCATACTTACACTTGTGCAATCCCCCTCAAATCAACAAGATTTTATGGGCATAACAAAAAGCAGCATATGGTCCACAATTTTTAGCATATTTTCCCTGTTTTGCTATATAGTTTCTCTCTCTGTATGTACATAAATATTTACATACACGCCACATGCACAACCACCTTCCAAACAGGTAATATAATTGCACTACAATCATTAAACTTATTGAAGCCTGTGAGATAAAGAAATATTTTATTTTGAACTCAGACCAAATTACATTTATCCAAATCAAATTTCAAAGTCATTAGACTGCACAACCTTTTTCTGGGAATCACAGCTAACTTGCTGCAGTCATTACTAACAGTTTTAATACAGCAACTGAAGTATTGCTTTCCCCTATGTAAACAGTGAGCTATTTCAAGATATGATGCTGAGAACACAAACCCAGTTATCCTCCAATATATCAGTTGATTTCCTATTGCTTAAAATGATCAATTTTTCATCTCAGGTCTCTTCTTCCTGCAGCATAACTGTACATACTTGTATGAATATCAACAAAATAAAATATAATTATTCTCAAAATATATTCTTCTCAAAACTGAGCTAAAGGTACCAGTGAGGATAAGCTCACTCTTGAGGAATTATGCATCTCAAGATGCTGTCCAGCAGGCTGAAAGGTTCTAGAGTCAAAGCACTGGGCTCCACAACACCCTGAAGTGACATTTTCAACCAGGAGAACAAAAGTGTAAGGTAAACAGAGGGCTGCAAGTGCTGTATCCAGAAGTCGTCAATGGATAGCTCAGAACTACCAACATTGTGCAGGGTGCATGGCCCTGCCCTCCTGGTTCCCACCAACTATAACATTCTGATTTTCCTTGACACCAACTACTGAGGCATGGAGTTCCTATTCCTCAAATTCCTTGGATGCACAACATAAGTGAGCAAGACTACTGTATATGTCATTCTCATCCTTAGTTTTTCAGGTTCACTTTTATATCAGGAATGAGTTGAATGCACAGAACTATCACTTAGAAGCCCAGTTGAGATGCACAGACACAATCAGACAGCTTGATGTCTATGTTCACGTGATCTGTAAATATCAGACAGTATGAAATACACCTTCACAAAAAAGACACAGCTTGAGTATCGGCTTTCACAGACATCATTAGCATATGAATAAGCATTAACGTTTAGATATGAGAAGTGCTGGGCACTTGCAGTTCCCATTTCAAGAACTGCTGCGGAAGATTAATTCCCCACAGGAGCTGACACCAGCTACATTGTGTTTAACTAACATCCGCAGCAGATACGCCTCAAAAATAAAAAAAAAAGGCCAGAATTTTTAGGAAAAGGAATTGTATTAGAACACTGTAGCAACCATGGGAAAAAAAATATGAAAAAAACCCTTGGATTCACAAAAATTTAAAATTGGCCTCCCCTGATCAGTTAGTTACTCTGATACTTATTAATGTCAATATTGTAGGACAGTAGATACATGTTCAAAATTATATACTTTTATGACAGGCTATAGAAAACACTGTATAATAAGTTGGCTCTGTGGCACAACTTGTATGAGCCCTTAAATGGGAATATTGTGCATTACAGATAATAGTGAATGCTTAACCAAGTGAGCAGAGGAAAGTGGATGACCCTGGAGACATGGTCATCTACTTAAGCATGCATTTGTATCTTCAAGCTAATTAATCACCCAGTTGTATACTTAAATTTAGTTGATCCATTCACACAGGTGATGAAGATCTTTTTAAAGGCTATTTTGATAGTTCACAATTTTCTATTAACCACCTTAGATACTCAATAGGAAGCGTGATTATTTCCTGTATATTCTCCGATCACAACATAACAAAAACACAGGGCATGAAGAACTGTGCCAAAAAAGTGAAGTATGAGAAAACTGAAACACCACTCTTAACCCCCCCTATTGATTCTATTATGAGCACAAAAGATATACCTAATAAGGTATAGACTGAGATGCTAGCTACTGGGTACAGAGGTAACTGCCTTACACTTCTTAAACACTGACTAGAAACATACCTAAATTGAGGTTTGGAATGAAGATGTAGGGCCAAAAAGGGGGGGAGAGTATTTTGCAATATAAATGTGAAGAACAGGAGAGGAAACAAAAGAGAAGTAGGGCACAGAACAGACAGGGATGGGGAAGAAACAAAAAGAAAATAACTGTTTCAGAAACCATAAAAAAAAATAATCACAAAGTATTCCTGATGATTACAGAAAAGAATAAAAAAAGAGGTGGATTTTTGGGCAAAAGCAATATGATTTCATAAATATATTAACTGTGGAAATATGACACTTCACTTTTTAAAAATAGATAGGCTCATTCAAAATGTAAAACATTTAAATCTTGACTATCTTCAGACCACAGAGTCTTAATAAAAATGGCAATTTGTTACTTTAACATGAGGAACATAAAGGAATATGTCTAGGCAGGGGAAGGCACCTCAAAAAACCCCCTCAGAGATGTAGGTAAGAAAGCTGCTTTGGAGACCAAGGAGAATGGAGGTGTTTGATACACTGACTGTGACTCTTGAGACGACCTAAGGGTTTGGTTACAGAAAATATGCACTGAATACAGTTTCTTTGTCTTGGCTTTGATTTTCTGTGTCCAAAGATTGTTGGGGAGCTTTTGGTAAGGAAAGGTTTGTGGCAGAGAACTGTTTTCATGTTGGCCTGAGGTCAATCTCTCTCAGTTGGCACGTTTGCAGGCAGCACCAATAAAAGCTTCTTTATGAAGTCTAAATGACAACAACCTTCTTAATATTAAACAAAACCATAAAACTTTGCTCTTTGGTTCTTTCTGAGGATAAATTTTCCCTTTTGAGAACAAGAGCATAAAACCATCAGAGACACCTCTGCTCAGGTATGCAGCAAAGGGGCTTATGATAGGCACATGCGGAGAAGCCCTATGGCCACTTCAATATGCCAACTGGTTATTCCTCCTTTGGCCTTGCGACCATCAGGGGATTGCCAGAGCACAGCTGCTGCCAGATGTTCTACTTTATGACTCTTCTATTTGTCAATGCATTTCTTATGCTCCGTGCTGCAGGCAAACCTAAAAATTCTAGGTGCCTCCAAATCAAGGATTTCTCCAGAAGTGACCTAATGTGGCCAGGCAAGAGCTTCAATATCTTTTGCACCTTTCAAGTGTCCTATAGAATCAGAGCAGGACTGAGCTTCTGCCCTGAGAATTTTAACTTTTTAAACTGGTAAGGAACTCCACTTTCTGTAGAAGTACTGACAGTGCAATGCACAAAGCTACACTAGTTCAGTGCATAAAGCTACACTAAAGGGTCTGACAATATACAGTAGTTGGAACACCACTTCCAACATTTTTTTTCCACAAGAAAGAACAATTTCCCTTATTTAGGGAACCATTTTCTGCTGATCTAGAAAGCTTGTCTGAGAAAACACAGCTGGATGCCAACAATATTTAGCATGGGATGTGTCTCAAGCAAATGCATGGTGAGATTTAGATGTTTCCACAGAAAGTATCAGATGGAAAAAAAAATCCAGATGAGATCCAAACTGTCCTCTGATTAAGATGTTTTTACATAACTGTAGATGACAAGAACACTCACAATCATGCTAGATGGGATGACAGTGAATTTTTTGAAATTATAACACCACTTAGACATACAAGAACTGCCAACTCTTGGCAAAGACTATGAAAAAACTTCTCCTAACACATTATTCTGTGGTTAAACACTAAAGTACTCTATGAACCCTCCTCTCAAATCTGACTTGGCCTAGATCTGATCCTGTCTAGCAACTCCCCATTATTTCAGGAAATATTTAAAAAGAAATTACAGGAAGAAAACACTGGATAGTGCATTTGCACACGGCATAAGAACACTGAGTATCAGCACCCACCTGTCATGCTTTTTCAAAGTTCAGTCACTAGCAGAAAACTGAACAAGCACTCATGGCAAAACTGACATAGATGTTTAAACTGTGTTCTCAGGCTGTCCACTGAGAATTTGGTGCGTATGGCCACGATAACCACGTGCCTAAATTCTTACCTGTCACCCTCAGCTCTTCTTTGCACACTTGATTCTTTCTGTAGTCCAAGCAATAATCACACTCACTTTCTAAAAATATCAGACTATATCACTAATCAGACTTAATCAAATACTTGATTGAACCACATACACCAATTTTCAGAAACACACCTCCTCCATGTCATCAACATCTATATGTAAGCATGCTGTTCTTTAACATTTACTTAAGGCATTTTGCATTAATGTCAGAGGTACAGCAGCATAAAGAACGACTGAGATTTTTTAAAATAAAAAGTGAGACAAGCTAAAATTCAGCAACTGATAAATGATAAACAACTGATAAACTGATAAATGCTAGATGATGTGAATAAGAAGCAGCAGTACAAGTTTAGAAAACGTTAAGGCAAAAAAAATGACAGAACCACCTCTACATTTATTTTTTTCCTGCTAATAATTTCCTAAATGTATATATTTTGTCATTGTTAACCACAGTATTTTTCTACAAGTGAGCAAACTCTTCTATTTGATAAACCCCACAAAAATGCACAGAAGCCATCCTGTGAATTTCAGTAGGGGACACTGCAGCATTTGAGCTACTTTTGAAACATGCTTATTACGAAGTGAATCTTTGTGCCTCTGGCACAGGGACAGCCTTGTGTCTGACTTGGTCATGCACATCCCTTACATACAATTCCTTTCCAAACACAAATTTAAAATCCTAGTTCTTATTTATCAGCGTGAACAATTGTATAATCCCCTTATTTCACATTCAGCTGTATTTTCTGAGAAAACACCAAAATTTGTCCTTTCAATTTCTCATTATTTTTGGTCACATTAACAATATATTCGGACAAATTAAATGAAATAAACTCTCAGTTTGCATAACTGGCTATTGACATAAATCACAGGCATACAGAGCTTGAAGCAGAGCCCATTGCAGATCCCATCTCCAGACTCTTGCACAGTAAATAGACTGCAGAGAGGGAAAAGGGGCCCAGAAGGTCATTTGGAAGCACAAGCATGCTCTCTGCCTCCCAAAACAAGGATCTGAGTCATTCCCATCTTCTTTACAGCAGTGATTGGGAAGAAAATCATAGTTTGGCCTGTTCAAATTCGGTCTAGCTACTTTGTTACTGACAGCACTTAACATTTAACCCATTACTCAATGGGTTAGTTACAAAACCAACTAATATAATATCAAGAAGAAACGTTAAAAGAAAAAAGACTGCCCGCTCATTTCACCGACCACACAAACCTATATATCTGCCTTCTGTACATGTCAACTGCAGAACAGACCTTATTAAGTAATAAATGAGACAAACAATGTAACAGACACACAAACAGAGGGTTTGAGGGAGCACATGCACATCTACGACTCTGGTAGTCCTCTGTCAGCATCATGATATGCCAAAATCTATGATAGAGCTTTAGGTGTAAAATATGCTGTGAAAGGAACCTGCTAATACAAGCTTCTACCTTTCCAGAGACATCACAGAAGGACTATTTTATGGATGTTTATCTGTATAAGGTGCAAAGACTTGCTATTTTTGTAGTTCTGATCTGTGCACCATAACTTTTCTTTCACTTAAATGTTCGGAGACCAAAAAATCTGCTACCACCCATGAACATTTACTGGGCAAATACAAAGTATAATTTATAATGCATATTCCTGATGAAGATTGGTTTTGATTTGCTGAAGTACAGTCAAGTATTTTGGGTAACAGTGCCATGATATAACAGCTTTATTTAGCATGCATTTGAGGTGACTAACATAATTTATTAATGGAGGAAAGACAAGATTTATAATTTTAGAAGTTTTCCTGGAATTAGTGTACTTCAGAAAGAGACAGTAAAAAAGCAGTTTATTACACTGTGAAGCAGACTGTTCTACTGTGGGACACCATTACCAAAATGGCCCATAAATTCCATGGCTGTGGTTAAGTTACAGTAGATAATTGTTAACATAATTTGTTTAGTGTAATCTTTGATCTCATATCTCATTTCTGACTTTACCATTCTTAAGGGATAATCATCTTATTAATGAATGACCAAGTCACACAGAAAGTCAGTCTAAAATGTACCTGGTAAGATCTCTGTTCTTCAACACATTAATAATCTTGTGCTAGCCACACACTTTACAGAAAAGTGAATATAAAACATCTTAAAGAGCTTTTAAAAAAGTGAATTGGTGGGATGACAATTTAGCTTTTTACACAACAAAAAAGACACGTTCACATTATGGAATGTACCATTCCATACATCTATCAAAGGGAGCTGGAGAAAGAATATTGAGGGACTACATATTTGGAAGTAAGAACAAAAGCTCAATGGACAAAATCCAAGAAGATGCCTGAAGACTTTTTAGCACGAAGAAAACAATACATTTTCAGTCTACTCTTAAAAGTGTTCAGATGATTTCAAGCATCCAAGGTCTCTTGCTGAGGCACAGCCCTGCCAGATACAGTAACCTGAACTGAGAGTTGCCAGAGTCATAGAAAACACTATTCCTGATCAGCATTTCATGTAATCCATATCCAAAATCTGATCCAAATTTTTCCTGCCTTCAGCACTTTTAGTTATTCTTCTCCCTTCTAGAAGGTGGCAAGTCAGAAGATTATGTATTGAAAGATCTGTGACATATTTTCTCACCAATATTGGTCATGCTGTGGGTTCCTTTTTAGGCTTTAACAGAGTCACAAGCCTTTTTTGTCTACTGATAATTATTTTTTTATACGTTCGACTAAACATAAAAAGATCAATAAAAACATATTTGTTCCTGCAGTGGCATCTCACAACAGCATAAATAACTCTCTTCTAAATTAAGTCAGGTGACTGAGTAATGCAGCAGATAGAATCACATTCTCCTTTCATCTATAAACAGTGTTTTCTGACAATCCCATTCCTTTTGTCCATGACAACTTTGGTGAAAACATCCAGTTTATTAATAAATGTTGAGGTAAATTGAGTAATTAATGTTTCTTCCTGCCTGGTTATTGAGATGATTGATTTAGAAAATAAGCCTTGGTTGAAAGACATAAGGTATATGGCAGTACCTGAATTTAAATGTCATTGTCCTCTGCTAGTTTAAGTATGTATTTCACCTAAGAATACAGAAACTGCAGGGTTTTTTTTGTTGGGTTTTTTTTCTCACAGAAAAATTATTCAGTCAGAACAGTTAGAAACAAAAACTTATTACCTTCCTTTTTCCTTTCATTAAATTTCCCTGCGGATTAAGAACTACCAGTGTATCTTGTCTTCAGCTGTTTTATCCTCAAAAAGACTGAGAAAAATCTAGTAGATTATCAATGTTGAGCTGTTTGAAAGAGCTAGAAATACTGTTCTATTATCACAGCAGGAATTTCCAAAGAGATGAGTTCATCATAGGATGCACAGACATTCTCCTGGAAGGTAGGATAAAGGCTGTACCTGAAATTCAAAGCCAGTGAATCCTAACATTGAATTGGTGCCAGGTCATGTTTTGCCAGACAAAGATATTAAAAATGTAATGCCAGCACTAACGAGAGATTTGGCACACAAAACATGAAGAATGTTGCAGATTGTGCTGACAGTGTGACACTATGTTTTCCTGGATGTAATCTGGGTATCATGAGAGTAAGCTTGGAGCACTAATGAGAAGAATGATATTGAACTGGAAGAGCTGCTAAATATGCAGTAGCCACAGGGTTCCTGGAGTTAACTGGAACTGAAATGAAAACTGTAATACTGAAAGTAACAGAGGGTAAACTAGGCACAAATACAGAAGGAAGCGAATCTCAGCAGGCGAAACTTGTTTGTGGTACCATGCTTGCCAGGACGTAAAGGGCTTTTCTAATCATGCTCTTTTTATTCCTGAAGTACTGTTAAAGAGGAGCATGAGCTTAAAGGGGCACATATAATTTCAGGATATAAATGAGTGTCACAACTGGCTGGAGAAATCAATGGATAAAAGTTGAACAGAAAACTTCTTGAGGTGCAAGAAGTAAAATACATGTTGAAGATACAAAGATCATCCGATCTCTTCGAGGATCACAGTTTTTTGCTGTTGCCAGTGTTGATCTTTGTTGGCCTCCTATTTACATCAGCTGTAGCTAATGTTCCTCATATGAAAGGCATATACAATTGCCTGATGTTATATTCTTCTTTGACCACCTCTGCTGGAATTCTTGACACCTCAACTACAGGTCTAGAAACTTACTATCCCTGGCAGAAGACATGCACCCACTTAACTCTGCCAGCCATCAAAATACGTGAGTGTGCTGGATATTCACTTATTGAGGCAAAAATCATGAAAATATATAGTAATTGGAAAAGAAACACATTAACATTGAGAAAGAACTGCCTTGTTACCATTACTGGAACTCTAAACACAGTGATATCTAATTTATTATCTCTTCAGCATGCCAATCAATGTCCTCATTCCACAATTCTCAGTTGCTTCCAGTGTTGCCTCTGGTATCCTGGCTCATATTAAAGCACTAACATTTCTAATTATTAGGCTATTAACCACTTATTTTATATATAAAATTCACAGCTAATGTTATACTTAATTGTCCCAATTTTATGAAAGGAAAAGATACACAAGAAAGCAGGAGTCAAGCAGTTCTTTGTCTTTGAGAGTGTGATAACTGAGGGAGTTTGGACACGGTAACTCTGAAGTTCCATAATATGACTGCCCCAGCTGTCACTTATTTCCACTGTGCTCCAGATTCACAGTCTCCACCAGGATGAAGAGAGGAAAGTTTTAAGGTGGAGTAGACTTATTCCTTTTCCTTCCCCAGCAGAGTACAGCTTAATATTCACAATACTCGGAGATAATGCATAATTAAGTTTGTCTTGTATTAACATACAGTACAGGGGAAACAAAGTAAAGAAAATTTAACCCATGAAGAAAGAGGTCTACCCCACACAAAGTCCTCCTCTATGCTTCATCTGAGGCAAGGAAACACAGTAAAAAAAAAAAAAATCATGGATTTGTTTTTTTTTTTTCCCCTCCAATGTCAAATATAAGGATGCCAAAAATAAGACAGTATGTTCTTCTGAATTCAGAACTATGTTCGCTATGTCAAGCAGAAATTACTTCTTACTTTTAGTAACAGGGAACTTATTTTTGGATGCATGTGAAAAACTGACTTGAAATGAAGATTAATAGTATTATTCCTTAAAGACTAAAACAACTACAAATATCATAAACTAAACTAACATCACTGTTTGCCTGTAACTGTGATGTCTTGGAAAACAGCACTAAAACAACTAAGTTACCATCCATAGCAACTATTACTATCAGTTTCTCCCTGCTATATTGTATTTAAACCTATTTAACTCAGCCTTTAAAATAAGCACACAAAGGAGTAAATCTAACCTCCATTCAGTACAAGGATTAAACCCAGGAAATAATTTAATAAAACTCTACAAGAAAAACGACTTAGCCATTGAGGACAATACAGCACTAATGTGTTTCATAACCAATGTCTCACCGACTGTAAGAGGGTCAGTGCACATGTCACTTCTGTTCTCCTTCCAGGCCAGCAGGTACTTGAGGCTGATGGGATCTTCTGCTTTGATATGGCTGTTAAATGCCACCATCAGTTTATGAGCCTTTGCAATGCCACAGTAAGTCTTTATTTCATCCACTAAGGGCAAATTGTTTAAAGTTTTTGCTGCCTCAGAAGCCCGACTGAAATATTCAAAAGCTTCATTATAGTTCCCCTAGTAAAGAAGAGGGAAAAAAGAAAAGAGTTGTAAAAACTACTTGTAGTCACCTGTATTTTACCTTGACATTAGAGCCTGCTCCTCTGGCACCTCAGAGATGTTGCAGCTGAGAGGCCAGCCCACGGAATGACCCATGGCATTGTATTAAGCAAATTGATCTCCCTTGCTGTTTCCTAACCTCTAAAATCCAGATAACACTTCTCATATCCTTCTCTGGAATTGAATTGTTTTTTGGCTATCTGTGTAGTATTTTGAACATACAAATCTAAGTATAAATACTGATTCCAGCCAAGCCATTTAGAAAGTATCACTATTGTTTGCTTAAGTTTAACATCTCTGGGGGAGGAAAGATCGTAATTTACTACTGTGATGTTAACTTTTAGAAAAGAAACTTTAAAAGTGAAAAAATTAAATGATGGATCTAAAGCACAGAAAAGAACAGAAGTTAAAACCTACAGCTTTACAGGGAAGAACACGTGTGCCAAAAGACAGGGACATTCCTAATCACAAAAAGAGAAACAGTAGGAGAAATACAAGCCAACTGTTGCTAAGTAGAAAACTCAAATAATTTATCTCTGCATCCTGTACTATAGAAAAATCCAACATTCATGAATCCAGTAAAAATGAGTATAAACTACAGCAGATAAAACATTAAGAGGAGTTTTAAAAAGTATAAGAAGAATGTTGGACATCCTTGGGAAAAAAAATAAAAATCAACAGACAAAAAAAAAAAAGTCTTCCTGGGAGCAAGTCATTATGGAACTGTTCATCCTTTACCTTAATCTGAAGGAGTTAGTTCTGGCTGCTGTCAGAGCTACACAAAAGTCTTGTGGCAGTTTCTATACATTTATGTTTAGCATATTGTGTTAATGCCTGATCTCTGGAAGACACCTTCCATTTCTCCCATTGGTGGGAAATTCTGCAGCCCTGATGGCACAAACTTCCTGACTGTAAACATTTTCAGAGCTGTCTTACCCTTTCACTCTCAGCTTGATTTATTAAGATTGAAATTCCCTTCTGCACAGAGTATAGAAACCAGGAAGAGAGACTCCAACCGACACGTTACACTTGACACCACTTTTTTTTAATCTAAATTTATATAATTGTTATAATGTGCCTGTAATTAAAAAAAAAAAAAAAGGAGAAAAGAGTACTAGACACCAGGTGGTATTAAGGTTTTGCTTAATACAGCAAGAGAGCAGAATTAGGTCTATGATGACACAGCAATGAATAAAAAATAATGAATAAAGAATAAGCAGTAGGATAACACATAAAGAGCAGAAACATCTACCTACCATACTCATGAGAACTGTAATAGGCTAACTGATGTAATTAGCAAGAGGAATGCATAAAATCAAGACTAAGAAACCTGAGAAAAGTGAAATGAGACCAGAAGAGTGTGTTGTGCTAACTCCATCACAGTTTGCATATTTAAGTAAGCAACCTGCCTAACAAACGAGGAGAAATTAGACCTAATTCTCATGCATAACACAAACCTGGGCATTTTAGAAAACAAGAAACACACAGGTAGAACAATTAGGAGTAGAAAGCAGGAATTGACTGTACAGCATTAAAGACAGACAGCAATGGTGATGAAATAGTGAGACGATGGAACTGTAGATACAGCAACAGTGTGAGCAGAGCAAAGCGAATTTGGTCAAAGTCACTTTGGAAAGAACAGTAAAAGATCCCTGGCTTACCAAAGGTCCCCAAGGATAGATCTGGATATAAATAGAAATAGCTTTCATTTGATGAGAAGGACAGTACTACTGCAAATTGTATCACTGGGGGAGGTCAGAGTTGAATGAAAATACCCTAATAATGACTTGACTTAAAGAATACTAGTGATGACAGCTGACACCAAGCAGGCAGTGATCCAAGAGAAGAAATGTTAATCTAGACTCAGTTTTGGTAAACACTGCTGACTTTGCAGAAAAAATGTTATAGAAAATAGGGAACTGTAAAACTTTAAGAGGTTTTTGTTTGGTTTGGTTTTTGTTTTTTTTAATATGTTTAAATTACATATTTTATGTAAGTTAATAAGATTAAGTCACTACATTTCTTCCCTTCTACACCACTATCCCTGTTCAAGGCAGCAAATTCTGATCTGAGAAAAAGAATTTAGAGAATAATCAGAAAAAGGTTAATTCTTAAAATATTGGTTCTCATAGAACTGAGTGTTAGCAGTGGTGTCAAAAGTAGTGAAAGATAAAGGTAGTTAAACAGAATTTAGTTGTTTATTTTTCAGATCTGGAGTAGAATCATTAAGTATAGTGTCACATCACTCTACTTTCTCCTAAGTTTCATATCCATTATAAAGTTACTTCACCAAGTGCTCAATTACTTTAAAACTTAGTTTTCAGTGGGAAATTTGTGATTTATGGTAAGAACATATATAAATAGAAAACTCTCAGGCTAATTTAGAGATTCCAGAATATTCAATTTTATCAGCTACTTATGAAATAAAAACAGGCCAGCAACTTTGGGAACTGGGAATTGTCTGTAAGAGGAATCCAGAAAAAAACCCAAACAAACAGGTAAGTTCAAAGGGACAAGTAGCCTGTTCAATATATTCCACATAGAAAAGACCAATAAATAGGCAACAGAAGCTAGAAAGGGTGATTTTGAAACAGCATTTCTATTTTTGTTTTGTTCATAATGTATGTGTTTCCTAATTTTTATGTTGTCCAGTCTGCAGAACGTATCATTTTTGTTACTTACTGTATCTAAATAATTTTGTGTAACATTTTGGCTCTAAAAGAGGTGTTTAAGGACTCAACATGAATCTTTCGCTTCTGCAGTAATATTTTGACACTTCTGATTTCAAAACCCAAGTGCCACTGCAGTGCAAGTGCTGCATCTCTAGATGAGATAAGGGACAGACATGGAAACTGCTACCTCGACAGGCAGCCATCAGAACTGCTGCCTTTGCAGGGTCCACTCCAGAGAAACAATTCAGACTGGCATATGGGTCAGAAAGAAGCACTTCAAAAGACCTTAGAAACTATGATAAGGGAAGTTTCTCAGTTACTTCTAATTTAATATGTTCCATCACTGCCTATCTATTGATTTAATCAGGCCAAAGCAAAGGCATTTAGAAGAAAAAGCCCTTCCACTACCAACAGAAACCTTTGCCAGACTATTTGCTGCTAGCAGCTGTTTCATAAATTTGACTGAGAGAATGCAGAGAAGAAATCAAGCTAAGACTAAAACCTGCTCATTAGTATGCAATATCGTACAGATTCATTTTTAAAAAGCATAGAGTACAATAAAGTTGTACAATAAAATCATGTTAACTGATGACTCTTTATGGGCATATGTGGCCCCAACAGTGATTTGGATGCAGATTTTTCACAGCACTGAAAGTTTGACATGATCTGAATTTGGAGTTTTTATTCATCCATTCTAGAACAAAACCATATGTGTTAGATATGGTGTGAAACTTTCACCTTTCCCAAAAAGTTAAGGCACATTTTATGTAGTCACACAGTAACTTCCCCCTTGGTAACTCTCATAAGATACAATACCTGGATCAAATTATTCTGGGTCCTTTCATATGCAAAACTATATATTTACCATGAATTAAACTCAATTGTTTGATGTAATTACTACAACCAGTACTTACTCTTTCATTGTAAATATTCCCAAGAAGTATACTTGAGTCCACCAGGCTTTGGCTTAGATCAGCATTCTCAGCAGCCTTCATAAACTCTCCCAAGTACTCAGCAGCTTCAGCTGCTTTTCCCTGACTGAAGCAAAGGACAGGAACAGAATTAATTATTTACTCAGATGGCTTCTCCGAATGCTGGAGATCTATCCCTCTGTTCTGAACTAACTTTACTTTGTGATGACTGGTTCCTTTTAGTGAGAGAAAACAAAATTCTTCTTCAGAATATTGTGCTATATTTTAAGGCTAAGAATGAAAATGCAGGTGATGATTTTACAGGGGTTTTGGGTTTTCCATTATTTTAATTTTTTTTTCTACTGGGCAGCTGGTAACAGTTCCAATACGTCTGGACCTCACATCCTGACAAAACAGGGGAAGGAGGATGGCAAACAGTTTTCAGTGAGACGTTGTGTGCTCCTGTCATTCAGAGGTGCCATCTCTTGCTCTAGAATGCTGGTGGTGCAGCAGCAGCTCCATAATGCACTGTTTCCTAGTTTGGGGGATGACAGCCTTTCCCTGAGTGTAATACTGCACTTTGGCTGGGTGGATCAAAGGTCGCTGGAGTCACACAGGCAAATCTACAAACTGTGGATTGCAAGTGTCACCCCCAAATCCCTGAGAGACCAGAGCAACCTGAGGTCACAACTGAATCCAAGTTGAAAATTGGTTAATGTACTTTGACAATAACATTTGCAGATTTCTTTTTTTTTTTTTTTTTAATAAAGCTAGTCTTATTAACAATATAAGATCTCCGCAGTATGATTGCAAGATGTAAGATAGACATCTGGGTTTGCTTGTGAGGCTCTGCACTCTTTTTCCCTTTAAGGCTGAAGTATGATTGCAGCTGACCTCAATATTAGCCATGAACTTGAGTCACTAATGTAGGAGTGTAGCATGCTAAATGTCAAGCCACCAAGCAAGACAGAAAATCCACAATTAAGAAACTCATAGGAATAGAAGTTCCTGTAAGCGATAAAGAATTGTGATTTGTTTTCTCACCATTTTAAAACACCTTCAAGTTTTATTCCTGTAGTAAATGATGGACAGGGTTTTATTTACACCACAGTTTTTATTATAAACTCTATTAGGGATAGGTGCTTTCAAAATCTGGCAGAATTCTGCAATTCTCTGTCTTATGCTATCAGAGCAATTATAACAGAGTAGAGCCTGACATGGAACAGGAAACACAGCAAAGCATGGCTGCAAATTTACAATATTGCAGTGATTATCTGTATTATGTGGCTGAGATGAGCTAGACTGCTACAAAAGAATACTAAAACACTGCAAACTAAGATGCTTGAAATGTTCAAGTATATGCTACTGTAAAGCTTAGCTGTCAATAAGCAGAGTTGGATTTACTAAAGTTTCCTAATTTAAGTATTTTAATATCATGGGAATATTAAATATACTGTACTGTAAACATTTGCCAAATGTCAAAAGGCTTCTAAATTTTAGAATTAGAAACACTTTTTAAAAAACTTTTTTTTTTTTTCCCCTAAGAAGAGAAAATCAAATGTTTCCCCACAGAAATACAGCATATGATTTATATAAGTTAAAGGACAAGGTTAAAGTGTTATACAAATATTAATTCCAGTTTTTCCAGTTTTCTATATGCAGTGCACAGGTGCAACTTGAAGAGCATATTATATGGTATAATCATTAAATCCATTCAACCAGACCTTTGAGAGTTAAAAACATATATTCTGAGGAAAGGACTCCTCGGTCCAAGGAATGAGAATGAAACAGTGCAGAATATTTGTGTATCAAGGTGATTCCAGTTTCCAATTGGGAAAACAGGACTGTTAACACCCACATCCCCTGACAACTGTCCAATTATGTATATCACACTTGGCCTACTGTTTGCAGTAGAAGTAATCAATAAAGGATGTGGTTGAGTGAACATAGATTTTGGTTGAACCAATGCATGAAAACTTAATCATTTACTCAGAGTGGAGAAATCAAATAGAGCAGAGATGAAACAGCCACTAAGGGGTTTGTTGATTGTGCCACCAAGTTTGTGGGCTAGAGGCTGAAAGTAATAAAGCAAATGGAATCAGTGACAGGAGAAAATGTAAAAAGGTTTTCTTAATTTCAGGAATTAATAGAAATGTTTTGATGTATTTTTGGCTATTTTTTTATATTTCACATAAAACCCCATCCTTCACATATAGAACATTTGAAAATTGCCAGGGCATATAACCTCTCTCAAGCAAACAGAAATCAATTTGGTACACATCAGAAAGATATTTCTCACTGTTAGAACTTCACTTATGCCAACTAGCAATTGGTTGGTACAGTTTAACAATTTTTCAAAGGAAGCACTTTTTAAAAGCACTACAGCTTGAGATATTTAAAGTATGTTAGAAGGATTACTGAAACACTTTATCCTGCACAAGACCTGATAACATGATAAACAGGTCTTTCCTACTCAAAGGGCTAATATTTTATAGTTCCTTCAAAAATCTACATGTGATTTTATATAGCCATATACCTTCTATCTCCTTAGACATCACCTTCCTAAATGCATAAAATGTAATTCCTGAAGATATAGTCATTCGTGATCCCACAGAACAGTTATGATGACTTCAGCAGAAGAGATTACATATCTACAGCAACTCATTTTCCAGTTTCATACTAAAATGCCCTATGAGATTTTTACCCCTATTAGACTTTTATGAAAATATGCACCTTTTATAGGATTGCTCATGTGATTGAATTGGATGTATAAATCATGTGTCCACAAGAAGTCATTACCATGGTGGACACTGGCAGAATAAGTTAAGAACATGATGCTATTATGTCAGATTTTCCCCTGGAAAATGACGTGCCTAAGTGCACATGATAGAGATTTTCAGTTTCCCGTGGTCTGTGGAAACATCTGCAGGAAAGATTTAACAAAAAATTTCAAAGCCGTAGACTGGCTCTGAGTGACTTGGGAGGGCTCAGCCACTTTCTCCAACCTATCACAAGGTGATCAGTGCAAATTCTCACAGACATTATGGTTATAACACACTATTTTAGGGAAACAGTCATCTTTTCTTTGTAAAGACATTATCCATCAAGTCTAAAATGATTTGCAGAAATCTAGCCTAGATCAGGTAGAAGTACAAATAAAGAAATAGTGATCAAGCTGAGTACAGAGATTCTGTCACCAACAGTAACTATTCATGCGTTTATTCAGTATTTTCTGAGCAAGCTTGCCAGAAATGTGCCTGTTTGCTATACATCAGACAAGTAAACATCCAAAAGTTTGGTGTGAAAGTAAACAGCAACTTACAATGGTTTTTTTTTTTTTCAATGTCTTTCTTTACATTGGCTTTTCAAACTGTTTTTCTATGTCCTTTCCTCCTCCAAGGACGAATGGCTACAGCTGGACCAGGATGATTTTGTTCATGAAAAATTCTGTTACCGAATTTTGAAAAGTAGATTTGACTGAAATATGCATCATACTGGGTTACAGGAAGTGTTCTATTAGAAAGCATTACATGGTAAAAGAGAATTTATCTAGAAGGACTGCTTAAGACAAAGATCACAGAATAGTTAAGGTTGTGAGGGAGATAATCTCCATCTGTCTTGCTCAGAGCAGGGTCAAATAGAGAAGGCCTCTGTTCAGTGAAGTTTTGAGTGACTTTTGAAGGATGGAGAATTCACAACCTGTTCCAGCATTCACTCTCACAGTATTTTTTTTTTTCCTGTCACTAAGCACCACTGAGAAGAGCCTGGGTCCCTCTTCCTTACACTCACCCACCTCCCATCTTCTGTGAGGCCTTTGACATAGTCCTCCAGAACATCCTTCTCTCTAAATTGCAGATATATGGATTTGATGGGTGGACTATCTAGTGAATAAAAAATTGGTTCGATGGTTGCATCTGAAGGGCAGCGGTCAACAGCTCTATGTTCAGATGGAGATCAGTGACAAGTGGTCTCCCTCTGGGGCCTGTACTGAGACTAGTGCTGCTTATTACCTTCATCAATGACACAGACAGTGGGATTGAGTGCACTCTTGGCAAGTCTGCCAACAGCAAAAGCTGAGTGGTGTGGTGGATGTGCTTGAGGGATGGAACACCACTCAGAGGGACCTGGACATGCTCAAGAAGTGGGTCCATGTGAACCTCTGATAAATATGATGCAGTTAAAGATATCCCTGCTCACGGGAGGGAGGTTGGACTAGATGAACTTTAAAGGTCTCTTTCAACCCAAACTATTCTATGATTCATAGATGCCCAGACTTTTCTCCATAAAAGTTTCTCGAATGGTTGAAAGGTGCTGAGAATCATCTTGATATTTTGCAGGGCTGAGCAATTTGGGCCTATCATGTACCTACAGCTCTTCAAAGCAGGTACATATGTAAGGTGTTTAATTTGGATAATGCTCTCATGGCATAACTACCAGATGGGTTTGATAAAAAACATCACAGCAGCCATTTTCCAGAGGAAGGGTTTACAGTTGTGTGCTTACCTGTGCAACAGATTAGCAGTTAAATCTCTGATCCTAGATATGAAAGTGAGTTCTTACTTCACTTGAATCAATCAGAATATTTCTCTCCTGGGAGAATGCCTTAAATACTTAACTGGGGAGTCCTGTTGCTCTTAGTTTCCCCTCTCATTTCTCCTTACCCACCAGTTTTCCTCTTTTTCAAACTGCATCAACCAGAAAGCAGTGGGACTGTTCATTTCCAGATAGCTAGAGAATGCTTCCAGAAGGTGTGGAGTACAGATCTGATGCAGAAGAAAATCACTAGCCACTCCTTCAGCTCTGCTTCTAAGAAAAGAATTGGCACTGTCATTGTCTTTCAGATGAGGGGTTTAGCAACTTGATTTCAGGAGGAACTCAAATTATGTAGCTTCCAAGTAAATAAATGTATGTGCTCTCACTCCAGAATGTCTAAATCACAGAGAGAGGAAACTAATATAAATGTGTTTTTAAGAATGTCATCTTTACTACCTTCGGCCACCCTCTACCCAGACTGCTGCTTTTTCTGAATGCAAGGAACCCATGAATGCTACTGAGAGCTCAGACACCTTTGCACTCATTGCAAAGTCACTCAATGCAACAGCCGGTGTCCTAGCAACTAAATCTTTCTCAGTTAGGCTTGAGAGAGTTTTGAAAACAGGACCTGCTAAGTCTGTTCTGTGGCTTTTTGAATATCCTATCCCATGTGCTCATTTAGGATGCTCAGAATATGAGTAGCCATGAATTATGTATCAGAGAGTTGAAGAGAACTGTGACTGTGGCTGGTCCCTATATGCTCTGAAAGGCTGAAAGACAAGGTATCTAACTCAAATAGGAGAATTTGCTCAGCACGCTGAAATAAACCTGGTGACAAGTTCTCCTCTGTAAACAATTTCCCAATTTCTATCATGCATCATACACACTCAGGTCCCCAAACACAGGATGAGTCAAGGATAAGCTGCAACCATCATTTTAATACGTTATTTTATACTTCAAAGAATAATTGCATTATTCTTTTTTATACTTCTTTTTATACATTATACTCTTTTTATACTTCATAGGATAATTGCATTAGACTATGTCAAAATTATTTGTGTAAGAAGTTGAAGTAGTTTCAAGCTAATTCACCTGGAAGAATATTTTAATACCAGATACAGAAATGAAAATATTGAATACAATCATCTTATTTGCAACAAATTTATATCTAGTTACACGTGCACAACCCAGAAATGCCTCCACAGAAGTGAGTGCAATAAAAGGAAACTTACAGTTCACAAAACATTACATCGAGACACTACTGAAGCTTGCTACATTCTTCAGTGTCTTCTGGCTTTTTAACCTGGATTTCTATTTTCCAGTAAAGTCCCTCCCAAACTTGTGAAAAAATAAATAAATTACAAAAGCCTACAAAGTGTGTGTGTGAAAAAGGACATACTATACTTTACAGGCAAAGAAAAGCTTGAATCATACACTTTAAGAAAGGCGTATCAGTTTAAAATAACTTTTGATGAAAGGGTCACTTACTGCAAGAAGGGCACTGCTTAAAATTTAAGCAGTCAGTAATGGGAGCGACAGACCTCTAACAATTTAAGTCTTTCACAGTTGAATGAAACTACACTGACAGTCAGACAAGGATGCACTAACCTACCTTCCCAGGATCTTGGCTATAGCTGCATATGTTCTGCCCAGGCCAGCAGCATCACAAAGTGCTGTGAAGATTTTTACAGAGGTGTTCAAAATCTGTGAAACAGGAAAATAGAACCCATTAAATACAGTGCTAAGAATTTCCCCTTTCTCCACCCCCCCATCTCTATGTCCATATGAAACACCAAGTGAAAGTTTTTCCACTTGTTTATTTCTTCTTTAATCAGCTGTAACAGAGCTAAGTTTTTGATCATTACTTATAGTTGTTTGAATCTACTCAATAATTACAAATTAAAAAGATATAACTTGCATTTAAATCCCTGTATTTTGGCACTCTGCAAAAACCAAAGGTGAATTACCTGATTTGCAAGATAAATTTTCTTATCCATAACAGAAGATTTTAAGGGTCTGTGCTTTTATGAATTTCTCATATCAATACCGTAAGTTGGTATCCTTTGTATTCATAGTATTTTAGAATGGTATGCTGAAATACAACTTAACATTAGTTTTCTTTCTTTAAACTGCCACTAAGACAAGTTTTCTTAGTACAATTCAGTTGTCCCAAAAGTGAATAAATTATCAGTTATACATTTAAACAATGCTGGCTTAAAATATTGTAGATAATGGTATTTTTATGACTAATTATTAATGGACACAAGCAATTTGTTAACATTCATTTGGAATGTATTCTATTATGATGACCTCTCCTATAACTGAAGGCTTACAGCTGCTGCATAAAAACGTATGATCTTAATTTAATTTAACACTGACATCACCTGTATTGCATAATTTCTCTTTTCATCCATTTTTTTTTTCCAATGGTGATGACAGCAGACTGCATATAAAATTAAATCCTATTCCTCCCTCCTCTTTGTTGCTTGACCCAATCTATTACACACATGAGAAAACAGGAAATCTCCAAAGACTATCTATGGAAATCCTTTTTGCACATTTCCAAGAAAGGAGTAGTGGATGTCATTTACCAGCTCTGAAGGGGGATGGGAGATGCCAAGGGACGTATGACAGTATCCTGTGTGCCCCAAGACGCCTGTTTATACTGAGGTAAAAGATAGAGCATTTTCTATTAAGACTGCATCCCCTGTCATTGGCAAAGTGCATGGTTCAAAAGACGACAACCTGTGAGTGCAAATATTGTGGACGTCACCATTTCTACCTCTGTTTCTCCTACTCGGATTTCCTAGTTATTGAAAGAGTTTTACTACATGCAGGAGTATCCCTGGACAAGGCTCCTATTTTTTTTTTTCAGTTGCATAAACTTTGTGTGCACAATTTATTAATGTGGACTGCACTATTTATCATCCTTCAAGTACTTTCTTATCAGTTGTGTCCTCATGTACATCAGCACTGCATCCGATACTTGAAGGTCATTGTCAATTGAGTTATCAATGCATAAGATATGACAAAAAGAGTACAAAGGCACCTCAGTTAGGAAATTGTCACATCAGTTCAGAACTTGTCCTAAACTGAATACATACTCAAAGTTGTCAAGGCCTGCAGTGTGTCCTTCTAATAATCCAGGACAGTGACAGAAACGCACATGAGCGTCCAAGAAACAGTTCTTGGGTTTGCATTTAACTCACAGGACCTACAACATTTGGTGTAATAATGGTGGCCATATCAGAAAATCTTCCATCGGAGTGTCAGGAGGTTTCCAAAATTTTATGCACTTCTACTTTAAACTGGCCTCTGCAATATTAAAATAGGACAGAGGGCTTCTAGTTGCTACTATCTAACACAGAAAGGTTACCTAGGCACCTAAGGCTTAGGCTACTGTATTTTTTTTCTATCAAAGATACTACAAAGCCTAAAAAGTACAGATAAAACTGAGGAAAAAACATAGAGTAGCAAAAGTAGAAAGCTGGTTCACTGCATCTCTGCAACAGCTGCTACAAAGAAGTAAATAAATAAAGCCACTCATTCATATTGATGAAAAGTGCTCATATTGGTCCCAGGTTACTACTACTATACACAAATCAGGTGTTTCATTCTAAATAATGATGAAATAACAATAATTAAATCTTTTACATGAAAGGGAGGAAATCTTGACAAATTACAATAGAAAAAATATTCCTTATGACTGTATTTCAAATAACTCCTCCAGCTTTAGATACTATGTAGGGACCCAGAAAGGAACACATTCTTGACGGAAAGGAGCTGTGCAGTGCCCCTGTATGCTACAATTGCTCACTACTCAGTTATGTGGAGGAAGTGAAGAGGGTCCTCCTCACCTATAGTGCAATTACCTTCAGCATTCAGGATAGAAAAAGGAGGTAGGGCAGGATAAAATGCTGGATTAACATGTAAGCATTAGAGGATTTCAACCAAAGTCTCTTGCAATTACAGCACACTTTAAATTTGCATTTTAAATAAAAAATTATGAAGTTCATAAGCTGGCAAATAAGCAGAATTGACACAGTGATTCATACAGGATGTGGAACGGCGGAAGAATGAAGTCTTCAACTTTGTCTTCCACGTTAGACAACTATCCCACATGCCATCCGCTTTTATTTTGATGTATTCAGAAAGAAAAAATAAAAGTACAAAGAAATGAAGAAGCAGCTTTTATGGCTCCAAAACAGAAATAAAAGAGATCAGGGTGCATTGTACAATTTCCCTTGTTTTCTTGCTTAGTGCTAAAAGCTGGGTGCAGGTGCACCTGGAAGGAGCAGAGTTGCTGTGGGAGCATCTATTCACAAAAAATCAACTTTCTTCCTGGGTCTTTGTAAGTCTAGTGTGGTTACAATTAGCTACAGTGTAAAAATAAGGTAAAGTAACAAGCTCTGCTCAAATCTGCCAACTAGAGCCTACTTATCTGCAAACTAAACTTGCACTGATTCTCTAGGTAGTGCTGAATTTCGTGTTTACCTCCTTTGCCAAGAAAAATGTTAGTCAGATCTTGGGCCCAGATTTGCTTCTCAATTATCTCAGCATTATGCCAGTGTGCCCCTCCTGGAATTATTCCATTAATATAAAACAGATACATCAGCTCCTCCCCCAAACACCACCCTTTATTTTTTATTGTTGTCATACCTGCACTTCTTTTCTATGTCCATAAAACCATGCATACACCTCATTGACATACACAGAGGACTCAGACAAAAGGACACAGGCTGTGTTAAACATTGATACATCTGGGGATAATGGACAAAAGAGTAAAAATCGAAGGTATGAATTTATGTTGAATAAAGAATGTCTATCCAACTCAACGCAAGATTAATGCTACTACCAGTATTTCATTATTTTGGTAAAATAAATTACTCTGACAAAACCATGATGGGATAATATTGATTTATAATACTGTAACTTTAAAAACCACAAAAACATAGTTCTGCTCTCAGCTTTGCACTTGATATTGCTGTCAAACTTTATTGGAAATACATTTATTTTGATTTCTGAAAATCTAGCTGTGTTTAGCCATTTCACAGCTGGTGAGCAGTAAAGATGCTTCTGCCTCATTTACGGATCTTGAACATGTATCAGACAATCAGCTGGAACATTAGTCAAAGAGATCACTAGCTAATGATTTCTGACAGGCACTGCAGTAACAGGCTAAGGCCCAGCCTGGCTAGCAGCATCTGACAATATTTTTCCGGAGCCAATAATAGGTATTGGTAGACAGACAATGCAATCGAGTGAGACTACTGGCCTCACGTCACTTAGTACCTCTTAAATACTTTCAGAAGAAACATATAGCTCTGACAATCACCAAATAATCACTTTCATAGAGCCCAGTGAAAATAAAATAGACCTGTATGCATAGGCTTTGTGAAGTTCAGTGAACCCCCTCCCATAGCTCCCCAAGAAATAAGTGTTTAAAAATGCCTAAAAAGTGCAGCCTTTATTTCTATAACTTGAATGGTTACACAGCTCTGTCCATCCTGAGTAAGGTGAAAGAAGAGTTTCACAACACAAACCCAGATGTATCTTAATTCAAACAAAACACAGTGTGAGGGAGGATGGACAGCAATAAGGAAATTATATTGTTCATGCAACGTATTGATTACAATGAGCAGAGCTCATTGATCCCAGGAAAACAATGCACCGAATCCAGCTGAACAGCAGGCTACACCTTGTTAAATGCTAAATGAGCATCCAGGGTAGAAGCAGTACAGCATCCTGCCTGCATGCTCACAATTAAGTGATACTGAAACTGGGTGCCATGCTGAAGAAAGAGGGAGTAGTCCCTGATTTGCAGCCAAAACAGTTAGTTCTCCCTCTTTTCCCACAGCTGAAATACACCAACTGAAATTCTGTAAACGTGAATGCTAACTCCTTTCCCTTAGTGTCAACCGATTACACTGGACAGCACTGTTTTGATAAATAAAGAAAAAAAAATAAACCAGAAATATAGAAACTTTGCCACCGTCCTACAGAGACAGAAGGAACTTGTCTGGAATTGGCCAGTCTGCTTTGTTCCAGAAATGCTCTTCCAGGGACTCTAACCATGTCTATTTGGATAATGCATAGCATAAGCATCTGTCTTGGAGCAAGGAAATCAGGGACAGAGGGATGCAGAAGAATTCACCCAGAAGTTTGGCCAAGTCAAACATCAAAGTGGAGCAGCTTTGTCCAAGACCTTCCATAGGCTCTTGCCAGGACATGACTATTGCTTAGGTGTTGCTTGGCTGACAATCTCTCTGAGGGGTAACTGCTCCATCTAGTCCCCACTCTTCCCTCCCCTGTTATACTTGGCTATCAAGTGCAATGTTTACCTTGATGCTCCTTAAACTTACATGGCAATACATGCTTCAGGTTTGAAGGATTAGAGAAGGGAAGACAAACATTTCACTTATTCCTTAACAAAAGATCTAGGGTACTTTGCCTGTATCAGGTCTTATGCATGCGCTTTGCATAACGTTCAGAGTAAGTATATTTTGCTTTGATTCTGAATGGAATACAAATAACTAATTGAGAAAGTCCCTTTCCCTAGAGTAATTTTAAACTTCTGTTGGCTTCCGTGAGGTCAGGAGTTCATCCTGTATGCCTCATTTTGCTGCACAGGAAACTTAAAGGAGAGGAAATGTAGAGATGATTAAATAAATGTTAACTTTTGTTTCCATCTTTCTTATTTCTCCTGTATTACTGCTCTTAATCCTGTCCTTCTGTGCCACTAACAATTACATTAATTCTGATTCTCTACACCTACAACATTGTAGGAATAGAGCAATCATTTTATTATTTACTATAGCTCATAAAGAGGTTTATGAAAATAAATAAAAAATTTTTAAAAATCATCCAGGTCCCTTCAGAACAAAAACCTATGCAAATGTCAAACCCAGGTATTTTAGTTTTTTATTATTGTACAGTTTGAAATCTTCACTGCAAGGAACATTATTCTAGTAAAGGTTTTTGCAATCTTTATTTAGTACGGGAATGTAATGTTTTCCAAACCAGCCATTGCTGACATATTTCTTCAAAATAAAGCACAGCTTAACAGTCTGGAGTGAAGAAGCTTCATCTGTTACCCTTTAACAGCAATATAAGAGGAAAAAACAGTTTATGTATCCTTTCCATCCTGACAGATGTGACAATAGCTGGAAACACTGTGCCTGCCAAGAGCTTTTATCAAGTATGTTATAACAACTAGTAATAAGTGTAAATAATAAATGGCTACGATCTTATGGGAAACGGTGGCAATACTAAACAATTTTTGGTGCTTGCTGATGGGAGTCTGCTAGTCTTGGAATTCCCTGGCTTCCCAGTAGAGTTTTGGCCTGACAATAAACAACAGTTTAATACTTTATCTAATCCCAGCCAGGAGGTAAGTTCAACAGCAAGCTTTTGCAGATGTTCACATCCAATAATCTATCCATAATTGATGAAACAGGGAGGTCAGATGTAATGGTTGCTACTATTCCAGCAACAAATAAATGGTTATTGACAAAACAAGGCAGTGTGGCGCTGAGTGCTGAGCAGTGACAAGCATGAAACAGTGCTGAGACAGAAGTAGGGATGTGAATACAGCCCTTCATCTTGAGATTTCCTCAATGTGATGTGTGGCACAAGGGCCACTCTGACACATAAGCAGATGGAGGTGACTTGTAAAGGAAAAATGAGATTCTGCAAGTACATAAAAGACAAAGGCACAGGCGGAGAACGAAATGGGAGAAAGAGGTGGACCAGACTGGAAATTTGGGTAAGTGCAATAATGTGAATTGTTCAGAAATGTTTTTGTATGTGATCCAGATGTCTGGACTGCTTTTACCACACTGCTGTGCCTACGTGAATGTACCTGGCTGTCAGATTGCTGCAGCCTCCGAAGAAATTAGTATCATACTATATACATGTGCATGCTGAAATGACCATTACTTCTTAGACAAAGCAGCTATAAATATTTTGCTTCATGCTTATTCATATCTTTAGTCCACCCATGATCAGATACTTTAACTACACAGTTTTCCTAGCTAAAAGCAAACAAACTCATTCTTAAATTTGCGTAACACAATGCAAAAAAAATTGCAGAGATAAATTAGGAAGGTGTATATATAAAAAAAAGTTTAAACCCATTATTTTTCTGCATATATGGAAGTTAAGGAAAAGTTCTCTTTCAGCTGAAAACCTCATCTTCTCTGGGTTTTAACCCATCTAAGAAATGTAGTAAAAGAATTAATAGACTGTTTTTATTGACTGAATAAAACTCGAGTCATTTACATGCAAATAAACACTTGAAATCTTTTGCAACCATTTCAGTGCTAAAAGATAGTATTTTTACAATGTTTACTGTGTAATATTATAATATGAAAAACAGCAGAATGAAATGGTGGCCATTATTGCTATATGTAGTCATAAAAAGATTTCAGACAGAAATATTTTAAATATTAATATTACTAAAATCACTTAAAGCACCAAGGAATGTTAAATCGATTTATTTAGAAGTACAATTTATTTCACACTTTGCTACCAATTCTTTTGATCAGCTCTGAAATAATACATAAGCTGAAAGCAAAGCGGCAAAACAAATTGCTTCTAGCAATGAAGCAGCAAGCTCTAGGTTTTATACTGGCATGCTTCAGTGTTTTAACTTCTCAGGTTATTTATCTATGATAGGATAAATTTTAAATTCCTCAGGATCTGATACCTGAATCAAGACCTCCCATTCTCCAATATAGCCATCGATGGGTCTGATTAAGCAAAGCTGTTAAGCATTTGCTTACACGGGAATATATGAGTTGTCCCCTTGAAGTCAATGGGAATATCTGAATTGAAATTTAAGCACATATTTAATAAGTAAATTGCTGCAGCCTGAACTATACCAATTTGAGAAACCAATCTAATTTTAAAAACCTTACTTTATAGACTGTTTTTTAAAGCCTGTTCATTTGAACTAATCTATACAAAGGAAAACAAAATCTCCCAGATTATGAATATATTTGCATTTAAGTATTGAAATTCCTGAGTTTGTACAGCGTGGGTAGAAATGTTTCATTTCTCAAAACACATAAAAATTCTGACTTCCATAAGTATATTATCTAACAGAATTAGAAAATTTCTTACAGTTTTTCAGCCATTTGCAACAGCCTTGTGTATAATTCTCACAGTTTCACTAATGGACATACTACTGACAGTTCTTAAGAACTCTCACGCTATTGTTGCTCAGATAATACAAGCTACGAAATGCTGTAACTATCTCTTTTCCTCAGTTGTACACAACATCTAGGTTCCAAGGTTTAGCACACGTACGCTAGAAATCCAATGTAGTCTCAAGTCCATAAAGTAAATAACCTCAATAACATACAGTTGTACTGCTTTGTCTTTTTTGTTCCTCACCTGTGTGAGTAAAGTAGAGAGTTGTATATCAATAGTTATTTAAAAAAAAAAGGAAAAAGAAAAAAAGTATATTTTATTAGCTACTCTAAAAAAAAGTTTCAATACAGTAAGAAATTGTCTAAATCACACCTTTTAACTGATAGAAGACAGTTACCACAGATTTAGAAATTTCACTCGGGGCAAGTGGACTAATTTTAACCTTATATACCATAAATCAGACACTGTATACCTGTGGTCACAACCTGACTGTTACTTTCCCTGGGACAGCATAAGGAAGAACCACCTATGCTGGTCATACCTAGCAGAAGCTGTCCAGAGAATAGCAGATTGTTCCAGCCCATCAGCTATATCAAAAAGGTAGGACCAGAGTGAAGGCTCTATGAATGCCAACCACCCTGCCCTCCACGTCTTGGAGAAAAAGAGATGCAAAAATAGTATTATTAACTTGCAGAGCAGCTTAAGGAGGTTTTATGGCTTTGTTCTCAATGTTTCAACGTATTAGAGCTAAGGAAACCTCCAGTAAGGGACAATTTTTTTTATTTTTTTTTTTTTGGAGTTCAAACATAACAGCTAGCAAGAACTGAATGGAAATGATTCAGTCATACAAAGAATTCTCTTCATCTTAGGATATCTATTATTATTAATAATGCAGAAGCATGTAAATATTCTTATTAATGTTGCACTGCATCCCCTTCCAGTTCCTTTGCAAACTCATACAGGGTGTGTCCGCATCTGCGAGTGTGTAAGGTAATAATAAAATGTCATTTTATAATAGACATCCCAAGTAAAAATCTTACAAAGAAATAAGAGTTTGAAGTTTAAGAAACAATGTTTGATATGTTAAATGGTATGACTTCTAAATTCAGGATGTTTAATAGATAAATTTTAAATATGGCTATGTAAACTTTATAATTATATATAAACCCAGGAACTTTCATACTGTTTGAGGATTAAAAACAAACATGCAAACAAATATCAATGCACAGCACCCACAAGTGGTGTTTTAAGCTTTCTGTCACCAACTCGTATTCAGATTCCTGAGAACACCAGTCCTAAAATTCTGAAAAGGTGCTATAGATTTATGTGATGCAACATGCAGTCAAATCTGCAGCTCACTGCAGTTGTCTTGCTCTTTTGGGGTGTATGAATCATTAAATTTAAAACTGCAATGGATGAGATGAAAATCCACCCATTTATGGTGTTCTGGTAGCCAGTCTTCTGGAACATGAGACTCCTGAAGAGTAAGTTTTGTATCAACAAGTTCTAGTATTTATTTTCATCGTTGCTATGGGAAAACATGGAAATCTGATAATCTGATTTGCTTGTCCTCGAGCAACAGATTTTTTACATATTTAATATTTTCTGTTTCTCATGCTCTATAAATTTTTGTACAACTTGACTACTGCAATTCTGCAACAGCACTGCATTAAAGAGTATTTTCTTACAACAGGTATTCTGGTGGTACATTTCTCTTGACAAAAATCCGTTTTACTGAGGGGAGTTATTCTGATGCCATTAACCAAGCAAAATGCAATTTGGACCACAGACTCAAAAGGAAAATGATGCTATGTTCCAAGGCAATTGTAATGGACAGCATATATCCAATGTGCAAATCTGTGTGGTATACAGAAAAATACTCAAAGGAAAGAGCATCATTACACCTTAGGGCTTCTCAGAACATTTTCTCCGGGTTTTTTTGTCAAGAAACTGGCTAAAATAGGAAAATTATTAAAAATTATTAAACCAAAAGAAGAAATCCTTCCTTTGCTAAGAGACTGTTAACTTTCATATCTAAATAAAACGTTAGATCTTTCTTTCACGTTAAGAATTAAGTGCTAAATTAACAACACAAAATTAATGACTAGACATCCACCTCTTTCCTGAAGTTTCAGGTGTTCTTTAAGATTGTCAACACAAATAATTTCTAGTACTTAATTCCATCAGTATTTGAGTCAGTACATTTTGTCAGGGCAAAGTCCATTACCAGTATTAATTTTTCTTGCATGATTTTGTTTGTACTATCTTCACCAATGCCTGGCAGCAGTGGGACCTTTCAGAAACATGATATTCAAACAGTTTCAGAATTGGCTTACTAATTCTAGACCTTTGAGAAGAAAATCTTCCTCTGTATATAATCCACTGTCATTGTCACAACTGATAGAAGTGCCTACCTTCAAAAATGATTTGGAGTTTTGTCTGGGTTTTTTATTACTCAGATTTGAAAAAATATGAGTAGAGCTTTTAGAATAATTTAAAAATACCTTCAATTAAAGTGAAGCATCTAGGAATGATGAGATCTTTTCTTAAAATGGTATGATAAAGTATTTTTTCAAGCACGTGATGTCATTTGCTAAGCTGAAAATGTTACACTTCATTACTAATGGCTAAGTATCACTTACAGAGGAGTAAAGAACAATCCAACTGATTTATAAGAAGGAAGTTTGAAATAATTTCCATTGAATATCTTTTGATGTATTTTGCAAGTCTCCATTGCAGTGTTTCTTTTTCTAGTATCAGTAATGAAAGCTTAAACCTCAACTCAGTGGTCTGCCCAGACACCATTGGCAGAAACATTGTCTTGAAGTTCAGCCTTCTAGCAAAGCACTAGAATAGTAAGTAAATCTCAAAGGAATGATGCTTATTCTTCTCAACTAACTTTCACAATATTTGAGAGAAAAGAGAATAACAGTCTATCTTCTGGAGTTATTTTACTTGCTAAAATCCTCCTCAATTCACTAAATTCATACATATATGCCTATAATCTATATAAACAGATACAATTAGATAAAATATATCATGAATACCAACTTGAGAATATCTGCATCCCAGACACATTTAATTAAATACTCTCTAGCTGCATCAGTTGAGACAAAATTTTCCGTTGTTTTGACATAGAGTTTTTCAGAAATTAACTTTATGGCCGTAAATCATCTCTGATTACTTTAATAGGGTCATTTTGAATGTGAAGATGTCTTTGTAAGTTCATAAATTTTCTTGATAATTTTATGCCTGTGGCTTGTATATCGTAATTCTGACAATTCATGCACATAGCATTATGTCATAAATTACCACATTTATTTTGGCACGAGTCTCAGTGCTCATGAACACTGCCTCTATTATTTAAATACGTAATGTGTCTGAAACACAGGATTCAATATCCAAAATAAAGGAACACTTAGGAAAAAAAAAAGACCCTAATGCTCAGATAAGGGACAAGGGCTGGAATTTTTCTGGTGAGCTGGGATGTAACTCTAATTGAAAGAGAAAAGCCGCTCTTTGAAGCCTTCTTGAAAGCCCAGTTAAAAATAAATAAATAAATAAATCCCCTATCAAGAATAAGATTACAATACCTTACGCAAGATTTCTAATGACAGAGAAGTGTTTCTCTTAATACTTAGCTTGTTTTACAAGTGTGAAGAAAATTAAGCAAACTTTAAAATTAGCCCAGATGGGGAACTCACTCTGACAAAAATATATAATGTTTAAGATAAAATCTATATAATGTGAACTATTAATATTTTGTGTCATATTTTGTGGAAAGGTCATTAGGCTTGATTATAACCCAGATGATATGAAAAATATTATGAATGTAGCACACTGCTGTTGAACATAATTAGTTCTCAGGCTTTTAAACTTGCACACACTTACGTTTTTACAGCTGAGTAGATCCATTGAAATCAATCATATATATCAAATAAAATTAAACCAATTTATACAGATTATATACCAAATCAAATTATGTTAGATTAAACACCAAGTGCCTAGCAAATAAAAAACCTTCACCAACAAAACTAGCCCAAGCAATACTTAGTGACTGCATATTTTTGATATAATAGGCTGCAGCTTAATCATTTCAACCTTTAATTACTGCATCAGATAATGAATATTTTGAACATATGCTTCTCCACTCTGCTAGAAGACATGAATGAAAGAGAAACAAGTTTATATGCATGCTCCTGTGTGCGTGTGTTGGGGGAGGGAGTAGCACGCGGCACGGCGAAGGGAACCAAGTGGCAACAATTGGAGGAAATGGTATCTGTAACAGCTGCTCCTTTCAGATTCCCCTAGAAGGAGACTGCCTGAGGTGGACCACAGCACAAAAGGATAAAGAAGATGAAAACTGATGCAAAACAGGAAAATAACTGCTGAGGCCCCTGAGTCTACACCCGAATAGTCCCAAGCTGTGTGGCAAGACCTCTTTAGCATGCTACAGAAGCTGGTGATGAACTACATATTACCATGAGGCAAACGGGCTCCTAGCAGTATTGTCTGCGTGTTATGTGTAATGATAACCAGTAGTCCTCTGGGAACCGGATGCAATGATTTCATCTCTGTAAGCATCTGAGCTCCCCTTGGATACAGAGACCATTAAACTGAGAACAGAAGGGTAAATTTTAGGCATGATTTCTAATTGGAGAGTGAAGACAACTTGTGCTCAACAGTACTGTCAACCACTGATATTTTACTGCTGTCTATATTGATCACTGTTAAGGACAAAAGGAACTAAAATTTTACCCCTTTTTCTTAGACCCATAACACACACTAGATTTTCTGAATGGAAGCACTTAATAGGTTTCTTAAGTAATGTTATTGGAAATGCTATTAACAGGAAATGCCACTATATTATAATATTATTTATACTGAAAAGCATTGGTATTTTCATTGCTGTTAAAATATCATTTTACACTCTTCATGTATCATTTATGTTTTGCTCTACAGGGACTTTCTTTCCTTTTAACAAAAATACACATTGCTTTCCTTACCTGTCAGGTGATTTTGTAAGACTAAAAACAATAGGCACAACCTATTATGTATATACTTTGACTTAATAGTAGCACATTACAAAATATCAAGGATTCAGAATCTTCCTGAAAAAAATATAAACTTTGCATGCGACAAAAAGAAATGGAACCTCTAAATGATTGCTGTAACTTTTTGGCAGGAGCGGTGGGGGAGCAACAAAGGGAAAGGATAAGCAATAAAATGTAAACAAAATGGATCCTGACAAAACAATGCCAGGACAGCAAATATTTTTGACACTTTCAAGGATAGTTTGATCTTTTGTATATCATGGAGACTGTGCAGTCTTGTTCATTAATTAATTTCTCTCCTGTGATGGAGAGATCAAATATGCAGGCAGCCTTCTTTATTTAGCACATTTGGTATCTTGCTGCTCTTCACCATTCACACAGCTAATTGTGACTCTCGGAAACTTAACAGCAAAGTTGATCAGGTAAGAATGCTGGCACGCTTGTCAGTCAAAACCTAATGCAGATAAACTTCAGTACAAAAAATTCTAGTCTAAGCTGTCATACTGTATTCTTGGAAGAGATCAAATATCCTCTTCTCATTGCTGTTGCAACCATTAGATGTAATTTTGTAAAATTATATGTAGGCTTTTTTATGTTTTGAAATATTTTCACATCCAGCTACGGACTTTGACTGCAACTGATGTGAGAACAGGCTCCCACTTTCCAGCATTCAAATTGATTTATACAGAAGCTAGGCCCATCAGCATTGAAGAATTAGATATGAAGATGGCCAGTAACCTTTGGAAAAACTGTATCACAAATCATTAAAAACATTGTAAGAGACAGAAATCTAGAACCCTTCCTAGACTGCAGAAGCCAAGCAAACAATATTGAAAGTCATGCTGAATTCTACTTGTGACTTCTATTGGTCTATCTCTGGAAAAATAAACCACAACAAATAACCACAATAACCTCTACAAAACATGTTCATGAATAAAATACTGAGTCATTCTGCAGTTAAAGGAACAAACAGAAATAGAAAAAGCAATTATGTAGCTGATTAATCACAATTATCATTGACAAAAATATTCAAACAAATTCATTTTCCACACAACATTTTTAAGAAGATCATAGAGGACTCTGATTTCTCTGATGAGAAAGCAACTTTAAAATGAACTTACTGATAATGCTGTGTGCTCTTCTCCAGCAAAATGATATGCTAAACTTAAGCAATACGCAGCTTCTCCTTCCATCTTTGTATCACCTCCTAAAAAAATGATAAGTTACAGTTACCACTGTAATCTGAACAAAATTGGAGTAGTACAGACAGCTCTTGCAGGTTCTTAAATAACACACAGATGTTTAAATACTGTAATAAGTGTTTTCTTGCCCTTACCTTTGTCATTTACCTCTTTCCAAAAATGTATAGTGGTAATTAAAAAGAGAGACTATGGATTTAAAACAAAGTTCAATAAGAAAGTTTAGCAAAGTCAGAGAAAGTATCTTCCATTAAGTAAACCAGTACAATCAATCCAACATGCTGTAATGTTCTCTGTCATGAATCGTTTAGTAATACTCAGTGTCTTCATATTAGAAAAATGATAGTAGCCTCCCTCTTGCTATTCATATATACAAAGTAGCTACAAATATATAACACATCCTAATATATAAACACAAAATATGTTGACTGATACACTTGATATTTCTTATTCTCATGGCTACTTTGCAAGCTAGTGTAACCTAGAGTATCAAACCCAAAAAGGGTGTTACACTTACAAGCAGTAGTCATAGAAAATTCTGCACAGGCAGTTGCTAACTAAGGTGCATCACACTTTTCCATGTCAGGTTTGATTTCTCTAATACTGATCTAACAAAAACTGCTTGCTGGTCTTTTTATTTTGCTCTCTCACTAGAAAAATCACCCATTCAATATTGAAATGTATATAAATTAATTACATAAATGCTTATTGTATCACACAATATTAAAAAATTTCACTCCAGAACATGAGTATCCATTAAAAAAATAATAATTGCAGATTAAATTATACGTTAAATAGCCCCAAATCCAGTTTTTCTGTGGCTCAAAATCCATCTGAGGATAAAACACAATAAAGTTTCAGAGAGGAATGATAGATGAAGAGTTGCTAGAGATATAAAAAACTCACTTCCTCACTTAGAAACAGTCTGAGAGTCTGAAGTGGGTAATATCTAATCTTAATTCATAAGATACAGAATATAGATCATGATCCAGAAGGATAGAATGGATATTACAGATGCCAGCCAGAGCCAGTATGGCTTTCACTAAATTAGTAAACATGGGCTTCACAGATAGAGGCTGCAGCTCTGGAACAGGTGCTGGAGAACCTGAAAGAAGCTTCTAAAGCCTAAATTTAAAGAGAACAATGTTGAGTACACTGTGCATAGTGATATTTACTACATGTCTTGGGGAGCTATGAAAGTGATTGAAGTAAGGGCACTGGAAAAACTGTCTGGTCAAAATAAGCTTTGGAAAGGCACCAGATCCATTTTGGCAATCTCTTAATTTCTAGCAATTTTTGCTAACAACAGAAAGATGTTGATGAAAAACTCCATCAGCAGTCCTTCTAGTTACTACAGTAAATATTAGTAGCAGCAGCTTTAGTGTAGCTGTGACTTAAACATGTATTATAGACAGTAGCTGTAGAAAAAGCTAAAACTCTGTATTTAATCAACAGACACAGCTGGAAAAGTTGGAGAAGTTACTGGGTACGTGTGTCCTTCTTCAGCTGATTACTTATATTGGCATTCTCAGTATTTGGGTACATACTCCCAAGACAAAAGATATAGAAAGGCAACTCACTAAACAGATCTACTAATGTAAATTGCAGATAAAAACAAAATAGGTTATTTAGTGGTTTAATTAGAAGAAAAAATTAGCCAAATAGAATCATATAACCTCACAAATTAACTGTTTGGAATGGCAATAACTGAATTCTTGCCCCCAAAGTCCTATTTGGTTTATTTCCCAAAATTACCATATAAAAACATTTAGATTGCACATAGCGTTTCAAAATACTATTCTTCATGAGATAAGGCAAGATGAGAAATATCGGTTCTTCAGAATTAATATCACTAAAAACATAATAAAAACCAGAAATATAAATAAATTGCCAGGCCTTAAAAAAAAAAAAAAAAAAAGGCAAACTTCACATGGGCTTAGATGCCTGAAACCTTGTCCATTTTTTCCAAGCTTATCTGCTGGTTTAATAAAGATATTTCTTTTCAGGGACTTGCCTTGGCTCCACTGAATAAATTTTACACTTTCTATGGATTATTGTGTTATACTTTCTACCTGTATAGTCATATCCTTATTAGTGATAAAACTTATTTTAGAATTTGGAAGATATTTTCAATATTTTGTCATTTTTGATAGTTTAAGTCTACCTGTCCCAACTGCTACTCAAAGACTAACAGATTACTGTTGGGCATACATTATTAAATTTAAGAAACTAATGTATCCAGTGATAAATATTGAATTAATATTATATATTAATTTTATGTGCAATTCATATGCAAAATACACCCCTTAAGGAATACTGTGAAAGGTTCTTGAATTGCTGCGCATGGAAAAGGATGATTATTTGAGACCTTCTATACCACTTCTGAGAAGCACTCCAATAACCTAGGAAAAGTAAGTCTGTAGAAGGGGAAATTTAACAGAATCTTTTGAGAAACAAGTGTTAAGATTTATGAAAAATCTGAAAAATTATGTGCACCATAATAAAGGACCCAGGTTTCCTGGTGGATGACAAGTTGCCCATGAGACAGCAATGCATGCTCACGGCAAAGGTGGTAATGATCCTGTGCTGCAGTAGGCAGAGCGTTACAAGCAAGCTGAGGAAGGTGCCAGAAGTGCCGTGTCCCTTCCTGGAATCCCCAGTACAAGAGACAGGGGGACATAGTGGAGTGAATCAGCAAAGGGCTGCAGAAATGACTGTCAGACTGGGAGCATATGTCCTAGGAGGAGAGGCTGAGGGAGCTGGGGCTGCTGAGACCACAGAAAAGAAAGTTCAGGGGGAGATTTCATCAATGTGTACAAATTTCTGTCTAAAGGTATAAAGGGTATAAAAAACACGGGAACCAGGCTCTTCTCAGTGGTGCTCAGTGAAAGGACAAAGAGGCAACAGGCACAAACTGAAATTCCATTTGAACTCAACAAAAACAGAGTGAAAAGTAGTGTTCTAGCAGAAACAAGCGTCACACAAAAACTGACAAAACAACAGTGACTAGCCAATCAAGATCAGTGAGCTGAGCTTCCATCAGTGACCTCACTTTCTGATTATGGGTTCACTGATTTATACATTATTTCCACAAGGTTGTTTTTTTTGGAGATAAAGCTTTCTGGAATTTTGTTGTCAACAAGAAGACATTTCTGCTTTAGTGAGATCTGGAAGTGTATTTATAGCATTTGTCATTGAATTTAATAGGAAATAATCACCCAAACACTTGACATTTTCTACTTTTGGAAATTTTATGGCATGCACATCAAATAAAGGAATGTGAAAGTATTATTTTCCACCTACCTTCTTCTGCCATTTTTAAAGCTTTTCTCAAGATTTTGATGGCCTGTTTGTATTCTTTATTTTCTAGCATTTTGTCTGCTAGCAATGTATAAATTCTCCAGAGATTCTCACACGCCAGTGACTTGTAAGCATGGCCTGTCTCATCCTTCCACGTCGAACCCTCTGTTAGCTGATAAAATGCCTCATAATGCTCAGCAGCTTTTGTGATATGACCTGAAAAATGTAACTTGTAATTACAACCAGTGTGATCAACAATATTTTTGTAAGTTTAGTCTATAGTAATTCTCTTATTAGAAAGTAAGTTGCAGCCAATCATTTCACAGATTTTTCAAGACCCTACAATATATAAATTACACATCACTGGAAATTACTGCCAAATCTCACAGTTACCAGTAATGCAGCCATTTAAACGTATCACATTTTAAATTAGCTCTTCTCTGTAAATTCACAATATGGAGGGTGTGTTATCCCAAAGATGCAAGGTCAGAATTTTCTAGAAAATACATCTATTATGTATTCATGAATACAGCCCTTGTGGATCTCATTTTTCAAAATTCACATCTATGTGTAAATAATCACAATTCAAACTGTTCCTTGAGTTTCTTTTTCCATAGTGACAACCTGTGCTGAATCATGTGAAATGTGGAGAATGGAGGTTTCAAAACTATGGGTGGAAAAAAAAAAAAAAAGTATCTTTAATCAGATAAATGAATTGATGGAAGAAAAAGAATTGTTACGTGAAGTAATTTATTCAACAGTTAATATTAGGCCAATTCTGGTGAGTTTATGTAGAAAATTTACTGCAAGAGCATTAACCACTAGTATGTTAAGTATCGAGTCCAAAATAATACACTTTAAGGTCTTAAAATGTAAGTTACTCAAACATGTTTAAGGCAAAGGGAAGTCTGAAGATAAGGTTCAATTCATTTTAACATGCAAACAGTTCCTCCCTCTCCTCTACGTTCAGCTAGATTTATCTCCATGTATACATGCAATCTAGGAGATTTCTATACTTTCTGGACAATGGAATTTCAAAGTCCTTTGAAAGAACAGAAGAGCTTTCTTTACAAAGTATGGGTACAGAAAAACTGCTGAGAAGCAGGTAAGGTGAGACCATTTACATTAAAAAATATAATAACAGCATTCTGTTTGCAGCACCTTGTTTTACAAAGAATGTTCTATAGCAGGGAGAACTGTGAATGGGACACTTCCTTCATAATTTTGTGTGTGTGATGGAGGGATCTTGTTCCACAGATCATCAGTACATCAACTGCTATTTCTGTTAAAAGCTGAAACAAACAATAAACTAAGTTTGTTTAGATGCATTTGCAGTTTACACTTCTTCTGAAACATGACTTATAATGAATGATTACTGTTTTGCAAAATGTTTTTACAGTGCTGCATTCAAATTACAAAAAGAACCAGGAAGGAGAAAAGTTGTTTCCCAGCTGTAGGAAAGGAAGGGAGAGAAGCTCAGAGAAGGACTTGCTTTAGGCATTTCAAAAGAAAATGAGGCTAGTTCCCCAGGCCTCCAGCCAACCTAGAGGCAGCAGAACAGCTATGACAGATTCCTCTTATTAACTTAATTTAAATTTGTCTTTTGCATATGTTACCCTTTTATCACCATGCTTTCAACTTTGCAATATAAAATATAACTTTATTAGAAATTAAATTTATTTTCATATTAAGTTTCTCTGATGATTAAAATGAGTTCAACTAAAATTAACAAGCACAAGAAACTTCTCTTTCAAAGAAGCAACTAATTAAATGAGTTTCATAGACAAATCATTTTAAGGCTCTACAGCCTATGATTCATGTCAGAGTCCCAGAGAACACAACAAGAAGTGCTGAAGAGTGAAGTGCCAGGTGAAAGGGAAGACAGCAGGCTTTATTCAGTTCCATTCTAGCTAGGAACAGGTATTGGAAAAAGAGCCCAAAATGGCAAATAAATTAATAAATAATCTTATTGCCAGAATAGCTATCAGACCCTGTAAATGGACAGGAATAGTTCTGTGTGTTATTTTCAAAATACCACATACTTAATATCAGATTGAACAAACAGAAATGCAGAGTGAAATTATCAGGTCCAGCACAAGCTGTTTATGAATTTACTGACAGTACATGTAACAGGAAATAGAAATGCAGACTTGCTAAACCTAGATGAAAACTCTTGTCCATTCTAAAGAGGCTTCCAATTTGAATTTGGGTTTCTGTTTATCCAGTCCAGCTAACCTGTTAGAGCAAGTCCAACTTGGAAGTCAACAGAATTGTGATTATCCAAGTTGCTAAATGTAGATTTAAGATATTAACTGAAGAAGCTGGTATTGGCTTTGTGACAAATGAAGAAAAGTTTAGTTGAAATGTAATGTTAATAGCTAGGTGTAGCATTTTTATCCACTTGGATACTCCAGCACATACAGACTCCTCCTTGGAATTCTCCCCAAAGTTTATTAATCAACTGACTGTACTCTTGAAAGAGTATTGCCATACATTTAAATGACCTAGTTCACTAGGTGTGTATGGATCTGTTAGAATAATAGTTTGATTCACGTGTAATTCAAACTTCAAGTAAGAATGGGAAGCAGCAAACAAATGGATGGTATCACCTGGATATGTAATTCGAAGCTGAACACAGTGTCTGAGTTTCTCCTAAGACTCTGTAACATAACCTCTTAACAGGACACATCGTTTAGGTAAATAATACATGCAACCTTCAGAAGTATTGTTTAGATTGCTAGAACTATCAGGTATGGTAATTCTTACCCATGCTTCCTCACTTGCAGTATCCCCTTGAGAAAGTTTCTGTCAGACTAGAAATTGAACTCATATATTCCATGTACCACATAGTTCTTAAGAGTTGACCTAACTGGAAGAACTGTGACCTGACATCCTTTTTGCCAGATCTCAGTGAAACCTGTTTAGAAACAATCCATCTACATCAAGCTTCAAAATATACAAGCAATACAATATTTTTGGTAGTATTCAAATGGAACTAAATTACATTTGGCTTCACTGAGCTACCAAGAAATATTATTAAGTAAAAAGTACTAAAAATCTGCTAACAAAAACACCAAGAAGATGATGCTGAGAAAAAACCACAACCAAGCAAAAATCAAAACTGCTTGTTTCCTAAATGAGAGAGAGGGAATTCCTGACCTGAAAGCCCTTACAGGGCTGGGAATTTGCTTACTGAAGACCCTTTCAAGTAATACTAACTCAATTCATGGAAGGTAAAACAATTTAGAGTTCAGAATTCATTTGTCCATCAAAATAACCTAAAACGTCTTGTTCTTGTTGGCAAAGGGCATATCAGCCTATTTCTTTAATCCATAACATTTATGTGAACCTCAAATATTGTGAAAGAATAATGTTTTCAGTGGGGTTGCAAGTTTATTCACTGTCATGAGTTGGTTCATCTGAAATTGATCTGTGCATTCCAACTTTTAAACACTGAACTACTGCACTTGGTAGGTACCGACATGGGTAGATACTGTCTGAAAATCTTGAAAAACATTAAAAGAAAGTAATAAGTCAATTACAGAACATTTCTGAGAGTATTTTTATCTCATCCGAACAGTGACAAGGCAGAGTTCTAAATGACTTGAGTATGAACTGAAATAATTAAAAAACAAAACAACAATAGCAAAAAAGCAAAATGAGAGGAATGAGTAGAAAAATCACTTGGAATTGTTTATAGAAATGTATCTTTTATATTGCTAGGAATTCAAAGGGAAAATCCACAATGTGTTTTTAGGAAATCTGTATTTGAAAAATCTTTTTTGCAAAATTACACAATACAGTATACTTATTTTCGTATTGACAACAATTGTGTATTTCTTTTCCCACTGCGACACAGGAATTAGCTTAGTTATACTAAATAAAGTTTGAGAATCTCCGCTATCTCTTCCCTGTTTACAAAAGAAATCAAAAGCCAGAAACGTAACTCTTACAATATATATACTCCCACTACTAAAATGTTACAGTTCAGAGTAGCTCGGGGCATAACAAAAGAAAGCCTACAAGCAATAGTTTAATCTTAAATATGAGAGATAAACATAGTCACAATATAATTTTGGGAGTAAAGAATCAGTTTTACACAATTATATGAATACAAGTCATAACTCTGCCACCAACGGTTTCAAATTTTAGAAATTACTCTGATTTCATAGCAACTACATGTGTGCATGAAGATTTGTGCTACAGTTTTCACTGAGTTGCTTAGAAGTAAAAAAAATAAATCTAGTCATTCAAGCAAAAGAGCTCAATGCAATTTTGCAAATACTGAAGAGAAATATTTTTACGTTTTCTAAAACTTCTTTTATAATTCCCCCTCCTAAAACCCACTCCAAAACTATACATTTGTTATATCAAAATAGATATCAAACTAAAAGGGATATATATGGAGACTACTATTTTGCCCTTTTTTTTTTTAAGTAGAAAGATTGACTAGATATTAACACAAATGGGTTTAAATGTGAAGCTGCCATAAAAGCAGGCACATAAATGTAATTCTCCCAGCCGCTATTTTGATGCACATTTTTGATTCCATTAATATTTTATGAAATGGCCCAAACTAAAGCCATATAACATTCCTGCATTACTGATGCTTGCGCCCGTAAGCTACAAACATTAGAGGCATGATTGAGTGCATTAAAATGAACTCATTCAGCAGTGCATTGATTACTTGAAGGGGGAAGGAAAAAAAAAAAAAAAAGAAGTTACTCCCACTTAAGAAAACAGCACACAAATCTGAAGTTTTCAATACTGAAATTAAAGATAGCAAATTTTAATAATGTGGTATTACATAAATGCAGTGCAAAACTATCTAGAATTCCCTATGAACAGTCCTGACATTAATTAGGTGAAATGTTAATTAGGTCCCCAGATTGCTTCCAGTAGTGTACAGGTAATTTAAAATGTCACAATCTGCAAAATGCAGTGACTGACCTGTTCTAGCTCCATGCCTCAGCAATACTGAGAGCACCTAACGATTTCCTTTTTGTATCAGCTCATACATTTACCAATGAAAATAATGCCACAGAAACAATTGCACAAAAAAGTGACAGATCTGTTAGGTACATTTCTTCAGCAGCACTAGTATAAGCAGAAAGCACATTAAATTCTAAACTGTAAACAGTTGTTGAGGGCTTTAGAAAATACTCCACTTTAGCTTAAAACAACAACCTACAGGAACGATAAAGCTTTATGTAAATTATAGTATATTTTAATCTAGAACTAGGACATCTTTCATAATCAATTATTGCACTGTACAACATGAACATAAAAGCTGCTTGAAGCAACAGTTAATGGCAGCAAAAAAAAAGTTATTACTATTTTAAAAGATATAGGCTTACATTTCAGTTTAACTGCTTGAACTGCTTGTGTTATTTTTACCATGTTCGATTTCGATAATCATGGCAGCACTATTCACGTTGAAATAATTAAGAATCTGTCACAGTCTCCAATGAGAACCACTATCTGCAGAGGCTATTATAAGTCTTTAACAGAGATGTGTTGGGAGGTGGAACAAAAAGCTCACAAGAATCAGAAAACAAGGCCCTCCAGTCAGTAAATAGTTGAAGCACCCTGAACTCCTGAGGCAAAATGAATTGTGCAGAAATCACGGAGACTGATCTCAAAGTAAAGAACCTGAGTTTATGTGCCATCTGCAAAAGCAAGACAAAAATCTGGAACATATTTAATAAAATTTTGCAGTTCCATAATCCAACAAGATTTCTCTAAAACACAACTAATCATTAGGAAACATCAAGGTGAGTATTTTTAAGATGAAGGATAAAAAAGTTATTTGCATTTACTACGAGGGAGTTGATAACATTTTTCAGAAAGATTCTCATGGGAGTTTTAGCAAAATTACACAGATAGTTCCTAAGAATATTGTAATGTACATGCTAGCTCATCATCATGAGGTGTTCTGGCAATTTCCCCAATTTGACAATACACCAGGAGATCTCTGTCTAGAGTCTAAACTGCTCAAGGTCAACAGAAAGCACGCCTGAGAAGTAGAAGGCTTAAGGACAAAAAGAAGGAAGAAGATAAAAAGAAAGTTGAGCATTACAAAACATGAGATAAGGAGGACTGAGATTTCAGCACAAAAAGATGGTATTTTATGTTCCCTTGTCTGGGCTGTCTGGGTCAAGAACTGCTGGGCTAAGCCTTGGTGCTGTAGTTTAGAGAATGTTTCTGCTGACGTTAAACAAGTTATCTATTGTCTGAAAAGGAAAACATAACTATACGAATCCAGTGAGCATTGTATCATATATAGACTCGTCCTCTGAGGAACTAAATTACTTGCCTTAAAGCTCAAAACCTCAAAATATACCCATACAAACCTGGTTGTTTGGCAAGGCATATTGTAACATCCACAGTAGGACTGTTGACAGTATATTATATCTCATTATCAACACATTATGATATTGAAAATGCTCTAAAAATATGTTGCTTAAAGGGTTCTTTAAGAGATACCTCACAAGCTAGGGGTAAAACTAGTTTCTCTGGTTGCTTGCTTCTCTGCTCTCCAATACCTTCCCCTGCTGCTGCCAACACTGAGCTGCAAAGAAAGAAAGGTTTCCCACAGGCAGCTGAAATGACAGCTGCTTTGGGGATAGTTTACTGTGGATCAGCAAGAGAAAAAAACTGTAATTAACTGAAGAGCACATTACTAGAAGAGGAGTGGCTCTGAAAAATCCTGTTCTTACAAGAAAGCATGAAGAGTAAGTACAGGAGGAACATGCACTGTTGTAGGGGAGACTGGAACAAATATCCTCCTCTTGCCTTACTTCCACCACACTGTAGCCTCAAAATTCTGGGCTAGCTCCAGGCCTTCTTAAATTGCTACTGGCTCTACATATAACCTCTCAGATTTTTTTTTCTAAGAGACATACAGCTACTTTCTGGACCAATTACAACTACACAGAGTAACTCTACAAAGATAATCTGGTGTCAAGTACATGGTTTCCCCCAGAACTATATGCACACAGACCTCCCATATATATTACAATGAGTGCTACAAAATGTAACATATGCACATACATGAAAGATAATAAACTGAAGAGTGATTTCATACTACATGTAACCTTCAACTCTGAAAGTTAGAAGCATACCTGTAATTACAGTCTTGCTAGCTCAACTACTTTATATCACCAATTTTTCCCTTTGGTTTAGATTTAACTGTGGAAAAAATGCTCATATTTCAGGCATTTTCCCAGAAGTTTAGGTCTGAAGTGGAGTCTAGAATCTCTGAAGGCTTTGCAACACTGTAGTTGCACAAACTGGTTTAGCAGCATTTTGCCCACGTGCAAACTAGGATACAAAAGTGTACTCTTTCTTCCAAGATCAGTGTCCAAATTCAGCAAAAAACCCTACGACAACTGAACAGGTCCCATATGAAAATTCCACTAACTTGTCTGTCCTATAGTCATATTCAAATGAACCAATGCAGAAAATCTTGGGTTACAATTAAAACTATTTTATCTTTTTATACTAACGTACTTTATGAAAGCAACACTTGTCAGTCACCTCCTTCTGATTTGTTTGATTACAGCTTGATATTTGTCAGTTTTAATCTAGAGGACATGGCAAACAACGTTTAACACTAGCCAAATGACAACATACCCATTTTAAAGAGAATGGAATTCTTGCTTCACAATAACATTTAATTAAACCTTCCTCTTTCATGTTTGTAATGCATCAAAGTGCTTTCTATATGCAAAGGCTACCTAAGATGGAAAACACAACTGGAAGCTCACAATGTAAAGCACCAGGCTCTGAATAAGAGCAGACCCACACTCAGTGGGATCCTCACGCTTCAGGTTTCACAAATATTTCAGCGTTTATAGGCAGATACCCAAATGCAGAGAGGGGAGGGAGGTGAAAATGCAGTGATGAATAGTGAAGAATGGCACATCCTTTGCAGTTCTGTTTTTCAGGGCTTGAGGGTTTTTTTAGCTCAATAGAACCAAATGAAAACAAGTTATATTACTATTTAATCTCAAAGACTAATATGATCATTATCTTTTAAATACAGAAAGTGACACTGAAGCAGATTAGTTTCACTAAATTACTTTTTTGCTAACTCATGTCAAACGCTTGCCTCAGTTTAAATAATTTTTTATGCTGGTGATTACATTTTATTCAGATTCTATTCCCCTCCCCTTACTTCTCATAGCTTCCAATAATAAATTTAATATCACATGCAATGCTCCAGCACTGGAGCTGTTCTGTTGTGCACATAATCTACTTGAGAAGGATGCTTTGAGTAGCAGGTTGGAACAATTACCTACGGAGGTCCCTTCCAAATTAAATTATACTATTATCCTCTGAAGAGTAAAATACACTTTTATTAATAGCTTTGTAATGTTTGTTTTACCTGTGACTTCTACAGATTATTGTTAATGTCTGAGGACATGTAACCCCATCAGCCCTTGGTCCCACTGAGAAGGCACCTCTGGAAACAGCACCTCCTTTATCAATTACTAAAAGGAAACATTGCCTCCAGGAAAGTTTACGATGACAACTGCTGGTTCAGCTGCAGTAGTTCAAGACACTGGAAAGCTTTGAAGCAAAAAAATCTGTTAGTGAGTGGGCAGCTTTGAATGAAGCTTCATCTCAGTACTACTCATTAAGCAGTAAATAATTAAAATACCCTGGAAAAGACAGGTAAAATACAAGCAGTAATGTCAGTAATAGACATGAAAGAGAAGGGAGGGAAAAAGAAGAGAGGGAAAAAGAATTTAAAAAAGCAAAGAAATAATTCATTTGAAGTTTTAATAAAGTTTCATTTGCAGTCTTGTTTAAAGATATATCAGACTTTAGGGATGTAACCTAATTACATTTTTATTCTAAGTTCTATTCAAAGACCTTGGACTTTGAATCTTTAACACAGATCAAACATAGTATAATTTACTCATGGCTATCAATACTTTAAAAAGATCTCTTCATTAAATGTCATAGTCTTACGAACACACACATAAAGCAAACAGAGCAACATTTGATACCAAAAGCATTAAGAATGATTCTTACAGAAGTGTGTATTGAAACAATTCACTTGAGTGCTACATGTTATATTCAAGTGTACATAAAATGTTTTTTCCTAAAATACTTCTGATATATCTTTCATAGTTCAATACAAACAACAGCAATACATTTTCAGTAATTTTATGACGTATTTGAAAATGAACTTTACAATCAAACACCTAAGTACAGAAACTAATCTAAGATAATTTATTTATTTTATATATATATAAACTTCTAAGGAAGACGCAAATTACAAAGTTTAGAATTAGCACTTACTGCTGTGAATGTTTTGAAGAGCTTCTAATTAGAAAATAAAAATATAGATGTGTCTCCGGGTGTTATATCAGAACTGAAAGATTCTCCATTTGAAGAGAAATGTGATCATCCTGTCCTTCAACTAGATTTGGAGTGAATGTCAACCAAATTCGGTAAGAAGTCCTGTCAAAATTAGGGCTGGGCTACTACATAAATGACAAATGCTCTCTCTCTCATCTCCCTTCCCGAAGGGAAGCAAATATACAAACTTCAGAAAGTGCCATTAGTTAGAAGAGACTTATCTGTAAAGTAAAGCCACTGAACAGAATTAGTTCTGTTCTAACTCAAACCAGGACAAGCCCATAGGACAATAAGTTCCCACCAATTTAGCAAAATTAGTAAGTTGAAGATAGACATTGATCCAAATTCCAAACAGACGGAAAGACGGACAGAACTCTGCTGTACTTATTTTAGAGGGCAGCATGCTGCTTTGCGAGCCAGCAGCTAAGTACTGGCCAGTCAGCAGGATGGTCACATATAGCTTTCAATTTCTTACAGCACACAGTGAGCCTTATCCAAGTACAAGTGCTAAAGCAGCATACAGGATATGGCATTGTATAAACACAGAAGAAAATAGTGGTTCCTGTCTCAAAGGCTATATAGTCTCTAAATGTCTAGAACTGAGACTTTCCTTCAGACTACTGTCATATCTTGGCTAGCACTCAGGCTTCCTGTGAGAAAAGTTACAAAAGTAATTGTATCTTTAAAATGATTTTCTCTTTTTGGTCAATACTATGAGAAATCCCACTATAAAAATAAAAATATAGAAAATTATTAAGCTAATCTTTGATAAAAGTTCACAAACGTATCTGGATATAATTTTAAGCCAAAGGATGTTGCTTACGAAAAAATAATCTCCAACACAGACACAAGGATAGAAGAAACCAGAAAGGCATTAGGGCAGCTATTAGCTGGTAATTTGAGTTGTTTTTATTCCTGAAGAAAGAGATGGAATTAATTTTAAGTTGCCACCTTCTAGTGTCAGGTCTGCACATGTCATTAGAACAGTATGGAGAACTCTAGATACTGGCAATAAACCTTATGTTGGTAACATAACAATGTTAAATAAGCAGGTTCAAAGGCTGCAATACTGTTACCAGTAAGAGTTCTGCATTCTACAGGCAGTAAGGAAGAAATTTATCCCTCTTCACAAACATTGTCCCTCTAGTTTGTTTTATTTACCATCTGCTTCTGATTTTGCACTTGGATTGTAAAGCTGCACTTTTCATTTCTACATCCTAAGTAGCAAAGCTTCATGATGCTCTAAGTGGGCTTGGCAGACTTGCAACACAGATAACAAAATAAAGTTCTACTGATGGAGAAGGCGCACGTGTGCCATCCACCCCACAGGTGAATTTTATGCTGGCAATACTGAGGAATCTCCCAGCAAAAGACACTATATGTTTCTGTAATTAAAACAAATTTGCAAAATGCACACACACACAAGCATAAGAAATTTCACAAGCAATTTTAACTTTTGCCTTTTTGAACCTTTTTTGTACTTCATTTTACAATATTAAAATGCCTTTTCTTTTTTTTTAATCTGAATATAAATTCTTTCTGCCTGAGGGCAAACCAATTGGGGAAATTCCGATTAAACGTGCATGTTTCCTCTGCATAGATACTCATGAATGTATGTGGAGTGTCTCTCAATTATTTATATGTTACACTATTTAATTGAAAAACACTTGCCATAAACAATTCCAACTACAAAATCAACAATTTTTTAGCAAGGGATTAAATAGCACCTGTTAAGAACAAGAAATTAATTAGTTCAGATTTTTTATGTTCCAAAACAAGATGATGTTATGAAGTGTCTTTCAGTTGTTGTTTACCAAATATATCTAGTAATTAATAATTCAGCTTCAGAAGCTTGACTCAAATGCCTGTTAAACTCAATAGGAATCTGTCAACTTCTACAGTGCCTTGATTAAGACTCTAATTTCAACAGTATGATAAAACAATAGGAATAAACCTGCTCCTCAGTCTTAATCCAGATTGTCAAAGTCTGTAAGAATTCTGTGGGCTTTTTTTTTTTTTTTTACCAGAACAAATTCCTTTAAGTCCCTTTGTTCGGTAGGCCTTTCAAAAAGTCAAAATCAAATTCTATCCTATGAAATAGATTGTACTTTACTTACGACTAGAGAAAGAACAATAATACCTTCCTCATAATTTATGTTCAATTTATTAATATTTTTGGGGTGGGTGCAGAGGGATAAGAAGTGACCAACTCTGGCATAACATTATTCTGACCGAAAATCATCAGGAGCTTAACATTGCTTATAATCAAGGCAGAACTGGATTAAGACTGAACACTTAAAAGTCCTTCATTAATTTGCAGAATATGGTAGATTTTTTTTTTTTTTTTAATGTCTAAGCTTATTTTAGAAAGGACTAAGGAGAACCTTATCAGGAATTCTTTAAGACTGGCAATTCAAAAAACACACAAAGACAGACAAGTTTTGGTTTATGGATGAGCAGTATGTTACAGGAATCAGCACTGAGATAGCTAAAATTTCTCTGCTTCTGTCCATTTCTTTTACTAGTTCTGCCTGCCTTTAATCTTTCTGGTCTGCAAGCATTTCAGAAAAAGTATTACCTCCACTTTTGTTAATCCTTAGGTGCCAGCAGAATATAAATCTGATGACTAATTCGAAGTCATCACTGCATTGAGATGAACAGCATAATTTTCACACATTTCTCAGCTCTCATACCAGCAGATATGCAGTTTCTGACATGGCACTGATTTACATTCAGAATTAATTGTGAAAGTTTTATTCATTGGGTTCTACTGTGATACTTACATGCTTTCTCAAAGCCAGTTATTTAAATGTAGCCAGAAATGTTCCCAAGCACTGCAACCAACAAGTATGGAAAGGTGCATCTATCCTAGTAAAAACAGCACGATTGTTTGCAAACTGCCCCTTAGGAAAAGTCCCTGCAACACTCCTAATTACCAAACTATGCCCATGAATAGTTGCAGGGCAGGGAAGTCCTAGTTAAAAGCACATGCAGGACTATTAACACCATTTCAGCACTAGCCTGGGCTCCACTGCTCATAGATATCCCCATGCACTGCTTAATTTACTCATGCAGGGAAACAACCATAGCCTATGAGTGTCTAACTTTGCAGCTAACATCTAAAAAGTAAGTCTTGAAATCCTCACATCACTCAATGGTGGAAGGATAGATATTTATTATAAGATCACATTGATGATGGGTTTTGTTGCTTCCTCCAGAGTTTTCCATGTCACTCTTCCTGCTCCCACAGACAATGTACCACTAACCTATGCTTTTGTAAGGGTGTGCCTTAAGGAAAGGACAGTCGTGCATCTCTACTAGAAAAACACCATCAGGTACATTCATCTTTAAGCTTCTCTCACAAATGCAGAATTGCTGGACATTAAGATTGAAATGGTGGTATCTGAAGTACTGGCTTTAAAGCACTGGCTGCATCTGAATGTGTACATACATGCATATGCATACATATATCTATATAGAGATGTGTACAGTGTATATATACACAAACATACATACACACATCTATAAGCACATATTTATACAAATACCTGTATTACTTGCAATGGCTTGATGGCTGCTTTCAGAACAAGTACACTTTCAGGTATCTGTTTTTATTAGGCTTTTGAATAATAGAGAAATCTATCTAATTTTGTTATAATCTGTATGAAGCAAATAGTTCCTACAAGTACCTGTTCCTTGTTTCATCTGGACTGCTTCTGTTACTAAGTTATTTGAAACTTTGGGATGAATATACTTCAGGGCTACATCATTTCATGCATGATAGATGTTAACTATATTATACAAAACAGAAAGCACCCCAAGATTGTAATGATGAGCGCTGTCAACGTAAGAACCTACCTATAAAAACTAGCACCAGCCGTTATGTTTATCAGTAAGTGTGGATTATGTTTATTCTGCAAGATACAACAGTGTAAACCTGAAGTTCACAATTAGCTTCAGCAGAGTTTATACTAATACAATAGAACTATCACAGGCTACAGTAAACTTCCCATTCTCTGATATGCAGAAAAACACACACATTTGTAATGACTGATATTACTTAGAAAAACACATTCAAAGCACAGGAAAATATTTTTCTTTCATTATTTTTTCTTAATTGAGATTCTGCCACAAAGCTTGTGCTTATTTGGATGACAAGTAATGCTGGATTTATTGTGAGAAAAAATATTTAAAATAGGATATTGCTTTTCAATGTGTATAAAGTAACATCAGCATGTTTAATAGCTATATGAGAAATTTACTAGTAACCAAACTAATAATACAATTTATTATCAGCCCTTTAAGGAAAGACAAACTATGGGGTGAGTACAGCTAATGGAAGAAGGCCACAATCTGAATACTCCTACAATTATCAATGAGCAGCATCTCATTTGGGTAACCTGTAAACAGAGACCTTATTTCATAATGTTTTTTAAAGAAGAGGTTAAAAACCCATTCTTCAAAGAACTGCCACTAAAATTATGTTTGCTCCAAGCGCTGCGTTCCATTTGTGTCTGTAGCAGGCTACTCTATTATTATTGTTTTCTTTCCCTTATATTCTGACAGCCACTAATTGCCTGCATCCAAATATCACAACTGAAGTCCACACTGCCAACACCTCAAATATTTAGCTTTGAAGATTAATGAACACCAGATTATATCCAGCCTTTAGGACAGGGACCAGGCTGAAAGGCAAAGAACTTTAAATTTGATTACATAAAACTCACCCAAGCAAACTTATTGATTTCCTTCCAAGGCAAACAACAATCTTTACAAGTACATGTTTAACTTTATACTCCCAAGCAATCAGTCCTAAGCACATATAGACAGCTTCCATTCACATGTAGTAAAAAACTCACACTATTGGGTAAGAGTACTGAGAAGACCTGGTACAAGATATTTACATCTAAAAGGATGCACACTTGAATGTCTCTAAGAATATCCTCTCATTGTTGTAAATTCTCCTATCTTCCTGGCTGCACTATTAATCAATTCAGTTAATATTGATATTACCTTTGAGGGTACGAATTGATAAGGGTGTTGGCCTTTATGCACCTTCATATAATCTTATTTTTTGCTAACTGAAGGAACAAGTGAAAAGGTTCCAAAAAAATCCAGCAACTTCAATAATTTTATTCTACTGAGTATCAGACAGATAACCCAATTAAGCATTTTTCACTCAAAACGAAAATGACTTCATTGTGACTGGCTGGGCTTTAAGCAAGTGCTACCTTACCTACTGCAAAACTGGATTTAGCTCAACTTCAATCCCTAGAAGAATACTGGAATAGAGTCAAACAGATAATTCCACAGAATGGGGAACAGAATAGAGAGTTAACAGTCTTCCAGAAGAGAATTTAGAGATTACTGAAGGTTGTGAACTGGAGTATGCAATTTATGCTGGAACAAAGAATGTAGATGTCATAACTGAAACACAAATAAAAATACAACTTGTAAGAAAAGTAAACCTTCCATTTTATTGATCATTGTTGTGAACTCAAATTGTAAAACTCAATCTAGCTCTGGTAGTTGCAGGCAAGAAAGTTATGGCAACAGTTCAGAGGAAAAGAGCATGAATGACCAGCAGTCAAGAAAATATAAAGAAATATTAAAAAGGGTGTGATGTTTCAGCTTTAAGAGAACATGGGGAAAAAACAGAACAAGAACCTTTCAATTAAAAAAAAACCAAAATCAAACTAAAAAACCACAAAAACCCACAGCCTTTTTTTTGTTTTATGTCCAGGTTTTTGCTGGGAAATTAGGCCATCAAAACACACCCATTCTGTCAGACATTTACTGGAATTACATTATTTCCACAAAATATTACAATTTCTGTGAGTCTTCCTTTTTCTGAGAAAAGCCATTTTATTTAAAAAAACAGCCACAAGCTGAGCTCAAAGTTGGAACAGTTTCAACCCACAAAGTCAAACTTAAAAATGTAATAACTACACAAATCCCACGTATTTGAGAAACAGTTAGGAATCCAGTACACTTAGGCATTAGAACTGGAAGATAGGCTTTATTCAGCTACTTGAGGCTCACTCATTACTTGTCTTCCCACAGCATGACAGGATTTTATACAAACATAGAAAAACACCTTTTTTATAGCCAGACTGCCATACACACAGAAACTTGTGTTTTGTTTTTCAACTGAGTACTTTCAACTGTAAATAGAATGTCAGAGGAAATAAATATGTGAATACTTACAGAATTCTTCGTCTTCCTATTCCCCACACTAAAAATTAAAATTGCAACAGTTTTAAAGCTCCCTTTAAATTATGGCTGCAAATCAATTTTACACTGAAAAAAGATGCCCTATGATGAAACACAAATTGTCAAATATAACTTGTCTCAATGCTGATACAACGTAGCTTTATGATCTCAGCGACTTACCTTGTTCCTCACTGAGAAGACCCATATTTGCATGTGCTTGTGCCTCTCTTTTCCCTCCATCGATTTTTATCCGTTGAGCAGTGATAAAGCATTGTTCATAAAAGTAATTACTTAACCATTTGTCCTCAGGGTCATTGAAATAGTAGGCCAGGTTAAGCTGGTTGTCATACACCTTCTCATAGAGCCCTTTAAAAACAAAAAATACAATCAAAATGTTAGATTATCATCAGCTTTCAGAAACCTTACATATTACAGCAATAACCATATAAAGAAAATGAAGAGCTGTTTCTATTTCCACCACTTAGATGCTCAAGTTCTCCCACATGTTCGCTCAAAAGAAACAAGGAGAAAATAATAACCTTAGAAATTAGACAGAACTGCAAACTTATTTCAGCAAAACCACAATTATTTGCTCTCATTTCTGTATAGAAAAACAAAATTCAGTTCAATAAAACATGCAAAACCTGGATAAAACACTGGCTAGTCAAAAGACAGAAGCTGGAGTGAGCAATAAAAAGAAAAAAAAAGCACACAATCACTACTGGAGAAGTATTTCTCTGAGCCACTGAGACCTGAAAAGGCACTGAGAGCTTTCAAAACAGGTCGAAAGTAGCAACTGTGATGATGGAGACAAAGAACCAAACAGAACACTCTATAAACACAATCCATTGATCCCTACCAGTTTAAATGTTTAAAGTAAGACTAACAAGAAAGCCTTTGATTTTTCACATATATTGCCAGTCTTAGTACCTTATCACTCTCTAGAAATTAAGGAGAAATTGAAATTTCACACTTTGCACTGAGAAAGACAGTTCACCAAGGTACTGCCCTCAGAACAAATGTGGAAAGCAGCAAAGACTCAGTCACACATCTGCTTTATGATCTGAAGGAAAAATCCCCCACATTTAGTTCCCACTCTTTATCACCTCAGATAGCTAAATGAACGCACAGTATCCCTAAAATTTACAAAAAACCTGCAAGTCCCAAATCTAAGTAGCATGACAAAACTATATCATTCAAAATTTAAAATCACAGAATGAGAAATTCTATGGAATTAGAGTTAGTTCTCTCAGAAAAACATCTTAAAAAAAAATAAAGAAATCCACAAAAAGTCCTCTTTGGATTATTTCAAAACTGTATTAATTTGAAGTAGAGATTTAAAACTTATCTGACAACTCTTATCATACTGCTTCCCCTAGGAGGGAGTTGAAATATATATTACCTACATCATGCTGAAGCATCTATAAGATAATAAAGTACAGCATGAACCTATAGGTTTCACAGATAAATTTATCACTGGCTGAACTAAATGAATTTTCTCTCCAAACCCTGCTCATGTCAGATGTAAATAGGACTAATTAGCTTAAATTCCACTGCATTTTTGGTTGGCTATCTACTGTGTTTGTAGCTGTTAAATGAACGTAAACCAAACAGCCAGTTCTTAATAGATTTTTTGTTTAGCTGGGCAAAGGAGAATTTAAAAAAACCACAAGTCTTGCAGCAGGTAAAAAACTGTTTGGTTAAGCTAGATCTGTGAACAGAGCTGCTTTGCTTTCGGGACTCCTGTAATTTGTAAGCTTTGCTGAACAAAGAGAGGAAAGAGGAAGAAGTAAAAAATCCCTCTTACTCCTGGGTATGGAGCACAACACAAATCAACTGGGGAAAAAAAATGATTTCAATACAGGCAAGATCCCACACAAAATCCATATCTTTTCTATGTGTTTTAAAACTGTGATACCATATCAAAACACTGATCTAAATATAAAGCTAAACTCTCCTCTTCTGTTGTCTGCAGGAAGAACTGGAGAAAATCAGATTTTCAAAAAGGACTAATTTCTTGACTGCAATCCTATCGTCTATGTGAGTCACTTACGTTACTTGGAACAGTGGCAATTACTCAAAAAAGTACTTTACATGCATCACTGAACCACACAAGACAGTGTTTCCTCAACCTCCTTTCTAGTATATTCTGTCTCAAAATTAAAAATGACATACTAGGTGTGGTCTAATAGGAGGTAACCTAAATCTCTCATTTTGTCTGTTGTCATTACTCAGGTCTTTGACTTCAGAACATCTTGATAACGCTTTTGTTGCACAAAACAGTGACTACTTTATTCTATCTTCTGAAAAAATCCTGTTACCACCTATTCATGTCTGCAGGCTTCAAGAGGTTTATCTAGTATTTGTTTCTTGGCCATTTTGGAGAACACTGGCTGAATTTTCCCTGCCTTGAATTTTCTGAAATAAAGTTGAAATGTTATTTCCCCATTCTTAAATGCTCTCTGGTTTTCTCTTTGGATGTACAAATTCATTCTTCCTCTTTAATGGTAAACAATACTTTTTTGTTGCTTTTGCTTTTTTATTATTTTGCCTTTCTATTTATTTTCTCTGAGTTTTTGCTCCATGAAGTGTTACCTCATATTTCTACCTTTTTAATAATTCCCATAAAAATATATAAAATAAAAATTTTTGAACTAGTTTGTGTTATGTTTCTATTTCTAGTATTTTAAGTAAGATAACATCCCTTCCAAGAAATGAGAATGTTTCGTAGTCTCTCTGGAATCACTAAAATAAAAATACCCCAGAAATTACATCTAAATTATAATCATATCATTTGAATCTAAGGTTTGACACCAAAACATGCAAAAACACCAGTTAAAGTTTAGGAATTTGGCTTTCAGAAGAATAATTACCAATATAGAGACTTCATGTATTCCTAATCAGAACATTCTTCATGGATGAGTTTTCAGGCCTTTTGTTTCTCCTCAAGGATGAAAAAACACACGTTAGGTACCTCCTCTTAAGAATATCCAGAGTGTATCAAACTTCTGCATACATGAGAAATTAACACTATTTTGGTACAACAGCTTTGTATAACACTCGGCACATGATACTGGAACTGAAGTAACAGATCTGTTTTGGGCTTACAATACATTTCTGTCTGTACGTCTGCAGATATATGCATATATAGATACATGTAAGCACATCTATACATATGTATAAATAAAAAGTCAAGACATTGGGATTCATCCAAACTAACCAATTAGGATCTAGAGATGGGTTACCTAGGGTCCCTTTACTCTCAGTGAAGAAAAGCGGATTCTTTTTGGCTGTGATTTATCTCATCCCAGCTTAAACATCTACTGTAGTACAACGGTTAGGATACATACAAATGGTTACAATAACACAGTAAGGGGAAAGATAATTGGATTGTCACTGGGGTAGAACAACTGGCTACAGATTTGTTGTCTTTGAAATCTTTGCTACAAAGTATCAAGCACTGATGCTACATAAAATTACGCAAATAACTTCAGGTAGTGCCTTACAAATCTCAAGAGATGGAACTGACCTGAGGCAGACTATTGCTACTGCCAGGGCTTTGATTGAATGAACTTTAATGTGACCCTCTGATGACTACCCTGCCAGTGAATAACAATGAGAAGTGCAGAGAGACAACCATTTCTCCGTAATGGTCTTGGACAGTGGCTGACCAGATATGCTGGTCATAAAATAAACCCCAAAAGATAGACTTCCAAAAGCTGTATTTTCTTCTGGACTCAAAGTGTCGCTGTACAAATCAAGAAATTCACTCATATTCTTCTGACAGTGGTAAAGCTAGCACGTCAGACTTCTTAACAATGAACTTTTACCTCCCCAGGAGAAGAAACATATTAGAATAGGTAAATATGCTCTTCTATGAAATCTCCCATAGGTAGCTCAGTCATTAAAGCTTTGACCTCTCTGATTTTGTACAGTAAATTCTCTACAACTGATAATAGAATGCATGTAGACAAGACATCTTTTATGTATCTGTTCATACAAAAGAAAAAAATTATCTGCAGCACTTATCAAAGGAAATGACAGCACTGGAACATGATACTGAATTATCAGAAAGAGAAGTTTGAATCGCACAGGCAATTGTAAAATGGCTCCTGCAAGACAAATTTCCTGGTTTTAAATAAGAAACAATTAAGAAAGCACATGGATAAAGGTTCAGTGTGGCAGCAGCTGCACTTAAGTCACATTAGCATGGCTTGCAGATCTTCTATGTTTTTCTTTTCTTTCATCTTAGCTTTGGTGGGATTGTCACACTCAGACCTTATCTCACTCTCCCTGCACTGCACTTCTTAGTAGTTGTGTAGCTGAACACAGCAAACATGCAGACCATGGATTTGAGAGATCCTCTGTTCCATGCACACCTTTGCTTACCAAGGGAACAGTTCCTGAGAAGAGCCCAGGAACAAAGGTACAGTTCAGTGGGTCAATCAGGAACTGTGGCTTGAGGGTAATAAGGGGACATCCTACTTGACAACTGAGATGTACCTGAAGAAATCCTGATGCAGAGCAGGAAACACTATGTGTGTTTAATGTATTGGTTAAGACAAAGGGATTTTTTTCTTAGTTCTCTATTTAACAAAAATATCTCGTCAAGATTTGACAGGCATACTTCCCTTCTGTGCACAGACACCCAATTTCAAAGTTGTTTTGGTTTACACTGCAAAGGACAATAGAAATAAAATATTTTGAAAAGTTCAGATCAAACAAAACAAAAGAAGTCCATTTTCTAAAATTTATATTCTGTGCCAAAACCAGAAAAATATTAAGATATACTAAAAGAAGTACTGTAACATAGTATGTTGCATCTGGAGTGGAAGAAAAGAAGTGCAGAAATGGTATTCAGAAAACAGATGAAGACAACATCATCAGAGATTCTAGCTGGTTGTTTTCCTTAAAGAAAAGAAGGTGGCTGTTGTACCCATTAATGGAAAACAGAACTTTTACTCATTTTTGAAATACAGGTATCAAAAAGAATTTTTTCAACATCCATTTATGACTCAATACTTTTCACTCAAAAAACCAACAGCCAGTCATTTGTTCCTGCCAGATGATGGCCATATGGAACCTTTTTAACAGCTGGTAACACTCATATTCCAGTTCTGTTAGTTGCCTTTAGCAAGTATGACTCGATTATAACTGACCATTCGCTCTGGATGACATGTAACAGAGTGGCCTAAGATTGATTAAGTCACTAGGAGTCATTTTTGATGTTAGAATGAGACACCAGTAACACTGAAAGTTTCATTCTCCTTTTGCCAGAGAGATCAATACCAGTGACTTAGCAGCAAGACAGCTGATGCTGTGAAGAAGTCACACACAGAAAGATCCAGGATGGAGGCTGTCGAGCCAAAAAGAAGTACAATAGAACAATAATGGAAAACAGTGCTGCCATTGGTTTGTTTCCACCCGGACACATGGCAAAGAATCAGTCCCATGTGCTCGTTCAGAACAATCATGTTTCTACACTTGCAGGTAGAGGACTGCCCAATCATTCCTTTTTCTGGAAAGTTTATCTGTAAACTAAACTCAGACACAAATGAAGCAAGGTTATTGTTGGGTAGAATGCTGACATCAAGTTTCAGGCAGTCTCTGTTTCCTAGATAGGAGGCAGAACATACAGAGACCATGCCCCTCCCAGCACTGATAGCTATGTAAAGGGAATACATTCAATCAAAGTACAATCTATACAACGATGCCAAGGAAAGGGTCAGCATATAAATTTGCCAAGTAAGGACAAAGCTTTTGATTTATAATGATATAAGGCAATTAACTGGTAATCTGGGATGTTAAAGGGGGACTCCATTGCAATGAAAACACATTACTGACATTTTCTAGGAAATGTTGCTTCTGTTGAAGTCAATGGTAGTTCTACAACTGGGCAGAATCACTTCACTGTTTGTAAGGTAATAAAAATAATAGGCTGCTCCATTGGCCTCTAGCAACTGCTGCATTTTTTCCTTGCATACAATATTAAGTAGAGGACAAACTTGCTTAAAAGTGTTCCTTTCCCCATCCCCCCAAAACAAAATCATGCCTCCTCCAAGCAAATATTAAAACGGGGTTTAAAATGTTTATCTTTTTTTTTTTTTAAATGTGTAACCTCTTCACCTCAGGTTTTGTTTTGGGTTTTTTTTTTTTTTTTTAAATAGCACGGGTAATATGGTTATTGCAATGTTTCTAGACCAGCCTAAGGCATAAGTGTGAAATCTTACAGAAAAGCTTTCCACTGTAAAATGCTAAATCTGTTTTCAACCTTAAGTACCTCAGACAAAGGAAGATATTTCCAGTGTGAGCACATCAAACACTCATGGTTTCTTCATATACTTTATAAAAAGTCATCTTTTACAACAAATGATAACTCATACTGTCAAAAGTTTTCTCTACACAGATGTGAGTAAAAAAAGAACCAAGTTAGCACTTCCTTCTAATTCTGTGTGCCTGATATTCTCTAGAACAAGAGTCGGCAGCCTGTGGCCCCTGCACAGATTCAGCGTTTAACATACAGCATACCACAAAGGTTGCGTGGGGTCAGGAACCAGGAGCAGATGGAATTAGAGGACGGCAACAGCTCCACCAGCTATCACCAGCTCTCCACCAGCTGCCCCATAATAAGCAGCATCTTGCCCCTTTGAAGGCATATTCATACCCCAGTATAGGTTCTGTGCACAGTGAACACAGAGATCTGCCGCTGTCATGCTGGCTCCTCAATGCAAGCAGCCACTGAATTGTGGCATTTTCCCTGGTTTTGCTCCCTCGTTCCAGCAAAGAGCAGCCAGTGACTGAGACGTGTCTCCCTTGAATTCTTCCGGAGCTGTAACTTGCATTGCAGTCCTGGCAACTTGCACAAGCTGACTCCAGCAAGCACTGATCATACCAAAGGCTCTGCTGGTCCTAGGTAAGGATTCAGTTAAGGTTCAAGTCTACCTTAATATGTAATTCAGATGTAATCTGAAGACCACTACTTTCCAAGTCCTTCTGAAATAATACTGGGACATGTGAACTCTAGTTTGACAAAAATATAATTTGGCACACTATCACTGAGAGGCTGGCCTCAGTCTGAAACACATCATTGATGTTCTACAGGACAATCTGCATACTATCAATCATTCTTCTGGCAGGCTCAGTGCTAGCTAAATAAATACAAGTAGCTACACAACACTTTGACTAGATGATTCAAAGAAGTGGCTCAGCTCAACGAGCATACAGACCAAACCTGTAAATTAACAATGTGTTTTTAAAACAATAAGACAGACTGTAACAGCCAAGTAGTCATTTGAAGAATCAGTTACATTCATATGGTAACATCTGTGCAAACACCAGTTTAAAGGTTTTACTTTTAAATATTTTTATCTGAAGAACAGCAACATCATCATTATAATGAACTGTCCTCCCAGGCACACATAAATACTGGGTTCTGTTAAAAAATGCCAAAACATTAAGTAGAAGACTTAGTCGAATTTCCTTTGTTCCTGCTTCTTCCCTGTGATTCATCCAAACACACAAAGATACAGTGTCAAGTTTTGTCTTAGACCAAAAGAATACTATTTAGCTGGTGCACCTCTGTAGCATATGGTCATGATTTGTTCACAGCACATCAGCAGCCAAAGGATATTTATTTAACAATCCTCCACGTCAGGCAAGGATGGACTTTGGCTTCAAATCCCCCCTTCTGCTAACTTGCAGAACAGTGCTAACAAGGGGCTAGGGAGCTATGGCTCTTCAGAGGGAGAGCAACAGTAACCTGCCAGCACTCTATTACAGCTTTCAATGACAATTAGAACTTTAAGTGAAATTACTCTGAGCACTAGAATCAGGCAGGCAAGCAAGCAAGCCATTCCATGGCCTCAAAATTTAACTTTATTTAAAAAAAAAATCCCAACATTTTCATACATGTGCCAAGAAATAACCTTATGCATCAAATGCTGAGCTATGTACACACATTGCTTTGCCATTTATCCTGCATTCATCTAAAAAAAGCCCTACAACTTCACACATTTAAACAGTTAAACTAACACCTCCCTTTCTTTTAAGCTACTGAGACCAGAACTAGTGAAAATAGAGGTTAGTCCATGATCATGAAGGAAAATCAAGAAATAATTAGAAACAACTTTTTTGAAGTCAGAAAAAATTACACTATTTGCATCAAAAAAGACCAAATACAAATGTAGTCAAGTATTACCAATATTTCTGCTAGTGCTTTTGGGATAATGCTGAATCTAGGGCAAAATAACTGTCAGCTATTTTTCCGAGAAGCTGCAACAATTAATGCTAGCTCTCCTTTTTTAAATACTTTGGAAGTATTCAGATGCAATGAAGAAGAGATTAAGTTAGACATAAAAAAGGTAATTTCCTTGTACACAGTATAATATTGGAAATAGTCAATTAATAAAAACCAACAATACAACCAACAACAAAAAAAACCCCAACCCCCAACTTCTGTATGAGTTGAAGTTCAGTTAAAATGTTCCACTAAAAATTAAAACAAAGAGAACATTCACTGGTATATGTAAAGGTAAATGGTCTGTATAATGAAACCATAGTAAACAAAATGTCACTATTTTCAAACCCACCAGTAAAGAAAACAGTTGCCCTTTGATATCAGCCTTCACATCACTATGGATTGCACCAATTCTGTTCAAGCAAACAATTTATCTCCAGCTTTATATACATATAGTTATATACATGTAGTTACATACTATAACTACAAACTACCAAAAAAAAAAGAAGATTAACATATTCCTCCAATAAATATGGAAAGTGAATGAATACCTAGTTTTCTCTGTGCCCTAGAGTGTCAAACAAACTCCAAACTCAGGAGCAGCAGTTGTTATATCCACAATTAAAACAGTAACACTCTATGATACAAAATTATCAGGTGAGAAAAATTAAATAACAAGTAAGAAAATTATTTACTGACATAGTGAGTGAAGTTTTATTTTGCACTTATCACTGCAGGTTCAAAACCAAACCCTTCTTGAAGTTTAATCAAAAAAACTTAGAAGTCATGAAGGTTTTGCATTTTTTTTTTCATAATTTATACCTGCTATCTCTTCTTTAACACAACTGTTAGCTCAGAACAACATTACTTGAAACAAGTAAACTTTTAGCTAGCCTAACGTTAGCAACATCAGTCACACTGTGAAATTCTCACAGTTTGCAATCCCAAATATTACTTTCAGCCTTTTAAGCTGGAACTGTGGCAGCAGAAGAGCAAATGCAGGTCAGCTGCTCTCGTGACTGCTACATCATCAGTTGAGGTGAACTGCTGAATGCTTCTTAAATGGTGTCAACTAGAGTTGTCAGGAGATCATAAGCCAGAGCCCCAAGCAATTTGATTAGAATCAGAGAGTAACTGGATTAGCGGAACCACTGAATTAGTATTTGATGAGCTGTATAATTCATATATTATCTTCAGAGCACTACTAGCTCTAACACCTGCAACATGAATTAGCATCCACCCATTCACGTGCCAAGTGACTCAACCCTCACTTAGTAAAAGCAAGAGATCTGTGCAAAGGTTTACACTGAAACTGGTGAAAAAAAAATAAATCAAAACTAACTACACTTTGAGCTAGCAATTCAGTAAAGATGCTTGCCAACTTCACTAGCATGTCATTTTCTCTTCTTTCATTTTAACCAACTTTAACAGGCAATGTTGGGATATACTCTCTGATAGAGGCAAGAAAGAGACAATTGGTGGTGTCCTGTCTCTGTGAGAGATGCTGGGTTCAGTGAGAGAAAGGGCCCCTGCCTTTCACAGGGGCAGAAACCACATGCTCAGCAGTGCTTTGACTCTCTGGGAGCGTGTTTGCCCATTCTGTTGTCACATATCAGTTTGTAACACTGAAAAATGTCGTGCACTGAAGGAAGGCACAATGTTCTCCTCAAGCAGCTGCAGGAAGCCAAACCATCAAGATAAGCCATATTTACTACTTTTTGAACATCAAAGTGTTGGCAGTATGCTTCTATCAGGGCAATCTCAGTGCAAAACTTCTCTCCTGTACTATTGCAAGCTATGAGGGTGCCTACTCAGGTTTTAGTCATGCTCCAGACAAATCTGAAGATTCCTTCTAGTCATGGACCGGCTAGAATTCCTGCCCAGAATTACAGTGAATTAAATACAGAAACACAACTTTTGGCTTTCACAGTAAAAATAAAATAAACACTTTAAATGAAGTAAGTGCTGAAGGTGTTATTTTGCTGTTCCTTTTTTAGATGAAGTTGTCTGTTTCTAAATTTCAGTCAGAAGGCTTACATTCTAAACGCACAAGCTTTACTGTAGATTCACATTTTTGTAATGATCAAAATACAACTTGAAGCTAACAACTCTAGTGAAATCAGCTGAGCCATGAAACAGGATTGCAGTTAGACCTTCATCTGCTTCCATCCCTACAATTATTCCAAAGGAGAAAGACAGAGTAAGTTATGGTACTATTTATAGTAAAAGGAAATGATAAATGTGAGTGCTTAGTAAATAGCAGGCGATAGATAAAATACAGTAATTTGGAGTTATGTCTCCACTAATACCTAGTAATTCACAGGTGGCATGTTACATCTGTGAGCTATATTTTATTTGACATGTTCACAATCCTTTTTAAGTCTGTCACAAATCCAAACACAGTTAGCAGACAGGGTATTTAATAAAATCAGATTTATAAAACTATTACTGTGTGAAATAGCATTTCGCCTATTAAATTTTTCTAATACAAAACCAGTCACTCAAATCAATAGAGAAAGAAAAACAATAAATAGTGAAACTATGAGAAAATAATTGAGATGTTATCCAAGCTATAAATACATCAAACATTTCTGATGGTATCATAATGCTCTCTACATGTTTTTCCCTTTTTTTTTTTTTCCTTCCTTCACAAAACCTCTCCCGATATCTGCAGTTCCTAATCATTTATTCTATAAATACAGCTTAGTTGACTAAGGATGAAATGTGCTAAGATGCAGTAACGTTTCAAATTCATACATGAAACAATTTGGAAGCTTCCCCCAGGCATTCACGGCTGCAGCTCCTGCTGCTCTGCTACCCACAATCCCCCCATTTACTTGCTCGCTGGGCCCCCTCAGCCCTGGTCAGGAAGTGGTAAAGCTGATCCAGCTTATCAGGCTGCTCCTCCAGGGACTTCTGCTGCCATATGGCTGACCCAGGCCCTGCAGCCTCCCTCAAGGCATTCCACTTCTGTATCAGAGTGAAGAGCTCGGAGAAGGACTTGTGATAACCCTGTCGCAGCATGTCTATGCAGATGTTCTTCTTGTATGAATTCCTGTTACTGGGAATAGGAAAGATTGAGTTTAAGCCTTTAAACCTGTATTCTGACCTCCACCTTACTAAATAAGTACAGATAACTAAAACAGCTTTCAAGAAGAGACCTCTGCAGTTCAGCAGCAGGGAAAGGGTATTTCTTCCCCAGCTCAAAAAGGATTCTGCTAAAATATGATTACAAATGGCATACCCTAGGGAAGTAAATATGGCAATAATGAATAAATACCAATATTTATATTGTAAGCATGTTAAAAATATACTGGTATTCTCTAGCTAGTATTGGTAAAAAAGGATGACCGATGAAAAAAAACCCCATCTTTACATTAGTTCAGGAAAAGACAATGAACTCTTAGTTTGCTTTAAAACAGTGCACAGGGAAAAATGAGGCACATTCCACATGTCAAAACAATGTATATGTTAAATAGTTTTGCTGTAGGATATGATGGCTTGGTTTAAAACGTCAAACAAATGTTATGCCAGAAACATAATCATTAGATATTATTTTGCTTCTGTTTAGCATGTAACTTCGGCTGGAACTGGTTTACTGATGCAAATGTTTGATAATTTCTCTCTAATTTTAGAATCAAATGATGCAAGGATGAATTTATATCAAAGTGATCTCATTAATAAACTCTGATAAGATATACATATCAAAAAGTTGTGTAATCAAATATTCTCAAGAGGTAATACAACTTTTGAGGTATTATTTATGGAAATAATCAAAATAATTCTTTTATGTGGCAGAAAACAATCATTGTGTCCTATCCTGGAGAAAACTATGAGTCCAATGGGACTGCCTGCAACACTAAAGTACAGATGTAAAGGTTTGCAAGCATAGGTATCTACTGTGAGAAAACAAACCTTTGTCCCAGTAAAATGGCAAGGACCCAGATGTGTTCATTTTATTTTGTGTATTCCAGTAAGCTACAAACTGTTTTCAAGACTGCCTTTCTAGATTAAAATCCATTTAACTTCAAATTCTCAGCAGCTTTAAAATAAATCCCAAGATTTATAGTATATGTAGTAAGTTCAGATGACCTCATGCTCAACAATAGCCTAATGAGATTAATACTTCTAGCCTAAAAAGAGCTACTGCAGTTCTTGAACAATGTTAATGAGATGGACATGAGGTAAAAAAGTTCTTAGCTAGCCAGTGAAATAAACAGTAATGGGAGATGTAAGAAGTTAAAAATCGGCATTATTTCATAACTAATACAATTAAAATAAAATCTATTACTACATAGATGCACATTAATCCTTCATATGTATTTTTTACATTTCAGTTGTAGAACTGAACACAAAAATATTACAAAATCCTGCTACAATTACACTAGACAGTACTGAATTTATGTTTAATATATAAAGAGGTGGGGTTTCAGATTGAAAAGCACATATTGTTCACACAGCCAAGGGAAAATATATAACTACTCTGTACCAGAAAATATTTGCGACATTTATCTTAGAAAAGTAAATTAAAAATAACTTTAAAAGCTTAATTTTTAATTTGGCAGAGTATGTTATATTTGTCATATAGCAGATGCACAGTATATAGCTTAAAAATAATGTAAAGATATTATGTTCATAGATAAAAATGTATTCTCTCTATATATGAAATACCTTTTTTTTTTTTCTGTTTTAAAATTCTATCTAACTAAAAAAGCCTCAAAGAATACAGGTAAAAAATTCCTACCAACTTGCAAAGGCCTGGAACTGAATCCTACAGTATTATAACTCAGAGCAGTGGAATAACAGTCTCTAGAGCAGACAAAAATACATGCAAATTTATTTATATAATGTGATCCTTATACATGTATATGTGTGCCTGCATTATATCTATTGGAAGTAAACAAGTACTACTAAAAGATCTTAACAGTGACTAAATAAAACATCATTCAGTTAATTTTCAGCACTCGCTGCACAGTCATTGAGCACAGTACCAATATTCATGTCACTAGAAAAACTGTGTCCCTGTAGCATGTTATTTCCTGTAGACTGATTCATTTTACTTGAAGTCAAAGCACATTTTCCCCACATGACAGTATCATTAGCAAACCAGTACAGGAAAACGAAAAACACAGTAAAACAGGTCAGTTTTAAAAATTAGTGTCAATATTCTTTTAATAAATCCTACGTTAATTAATAAATTGAAATATTGCTGATGTAATCATATGGTACAGAACACATTTCTTTTTTCTTAGACAAAGATTACTGACTTTAACTCACAATCAAAGAAGCTATCTACTGTGCAACCCTGCAGATTTTAGAGGCATATAGATAAAAGCTATCTCTCAGTTACACTTAAAAACAGAAAATACACAAAGTGCAAAATAATAATACTATTGTCTCCTTAAGTTTCTGCAATATACAAGCCACAAGTGACTGATCCTGCACAAACAATAAAATAAATGGTATTCATGACACCTTAGAGAGCCTCACACTGCCACGAATTCTGAAACTGTTTGTTACCAAAGTGGTTCCAGATGAAAATGCCACTGTCCTTTTTTTCCAACAAACATTGCTTCTGAACACAGCAGTGAAGGTGACAAAAGTAAACTTTTCATGCTATCTTGAGATAAACTATAAACCCTCAATCCTTAAAATCCTTCCCACATTGCTTTTTTATGATGCCATGCAGCAAGTAAAACGAGAGGTTAAACAGAACATTTCATGTTTTGCATAACCAAAGATGACTTGATTTCCAGTACCAATATAAAAACTTGATACTTAATTAAACGTACATGGCTTATTTTATAAAATCCAACTCTTAAAAGTATGTTTGTACTACAGTAATAAACTAGTCTGCACTAAAGCTTTTGAACCTTACTACCTAATAAATTATGATATATTATTAAACAAGCAAGTTTGTTTTTCTGCATTGCGCCCACGCCGATTTCAGGTTTCCTTTGAACAATTATGTCACTTCAAGAAGCAAAATGAAAGACTAGCCTTTCATTTGCTCCAAGTGGAGATGTTCAAGAGGTTTAATGGTCTCTGGGGGCATCTACTGGAAACGTGGAAAACTGCAGGCCGGGACACGTTCATCCCAGCGCAGAGCGGCTGCAGAACAAAGGAAGGAGCCAGCACGGATTAAATGCTACGCGCGCAGCGCTGCCAGCAGCAGGCAGGAGAACGGCCGCACCGCGCAACCTGCGCGGCCGCCGACTCCGGTTTGCGTTCCTCAGCGCCGCGCCAAAGCCATGCAAATGCTGCCGGCACAGCTGCCTGCAAGCCGTTAAAGTGGTCGAACTGGAATGAGCAGACAGCTCAGTTAGCTGTGTTTAATTTAAAAATTGAACCGTGATATGAATATAAACCTCAAGTCCTCTTTCCCCTTTGAACGATCGCCTGCACACGCTAGGAGGAAAAGATTACTGATGGATTTTCTAAAACAAACTATATTTTCATGAAATCTGGAGCATACCTTTGTATTTATGGTTAAAACAAAAAGACCAATTAATCTGTTTTTGATTTAAAGTTTTTTTGGTTTGGTTTTTTTTGTGATCCATGACACCCTACAGACGAAAGCCATAATACAGTTTTACATGCCTGAGGTGCTGAAAAATTTTGTGTGCTTCTGTGCATGTCATGGGGGCAGGGGGGGCGGGGGGAAGGTTCAGGAGATTTTTTAGCACCAAACAACCACCAAAAGTTAAAGTTGCCATTTTAGTGGTACCATGTTATAGATGACAATTTCATGTAGTATAATATCCCACAGGTGCAAGCAGCTATTTATTGAATGCAGATCCATGAGCTTGAAAAGGCACTGCTATTGTTAACATTGTCCTTTAAGTGTACCTGGATATTGCTACAGGCATTTTACTTTTCTTAAACTACTTATATAATTTTCTTATATGGATTTATTTTATTTTTTTCTTTGCTATTCTAAAACAATCTGGAGTCATGCTGAGGAATCACAGAAACTTGATTCTGATCTGCCTTTACCATTGCAAAAATCATAAATACTAACCTTCAGCGAGGCTAATGAAATCGCACTGTTGTTGCAAGCTCAAAGACTTTCCTATGTTACAGTATTGTACTTGTATAAGACACTTGAGCAATGCTGGGAGATCAGAACAGTACCATACTACACTCCCTCTAACTTGAAATACTGCACAAGGCTATTTGCATCCCACCCGTTACACTGAAAGAGAGTAAAGGAAAAAGAAACTAAGAGGCCAAGAGGCAGGTAGTGGTGTTATAAATAATCAAAATAGTCAGCATAGGCAACAGTTTTTTTGTCCGGGTTTTTTTTGTAAGATCAGGGTTCATACCTTTGGATTTTGTAGGATATGACTAGTGCTATAGGTTAATGCTAGCTGTTGATTACAAGTGTACTGTAACAATCCCATTTTGTAAAGCACAAAATGACATGGATTAAACAATGATAGCATATAAAATATTAAAGTATACTTCCAGTGTAAAATAATTACTCTACCAATTATTATAATGTTTAAAAACTGTATTCAAATAGGTTTCATCCACTTGGGATTTCCTTCTGCAGTTAGCAAGTCAATGACTGATATAAATGCATTAGATAAGAATCACAAAATTATGAAAAAATAATCAAGATGTTTTTAAGTTTAAACAAATACATTTCACACACACACCCATTTCGTGTCTATAAATCTACAAGAAAATTAATCTTACATCAAGCATGTGAACACTTAGCTACTTTGTGTTTAGCCTATATGCAAACAAACACAGCATACGCAAGGAAGCACCAGAATTTCCTCACTAAAATTTGAAAAATATATGCATTAAGTTAAAACAAATACACTGTACAAAACAGTAAAAAGTCAAGTGTGCTCTAGAAGTTTATAACTTCAGGCTACTCTGCCTAAGAATTGAAAGAGGAATAATTTATATTATAATATATATTATTTATATAATTCATATATTATTGTATAGCTGGACAGACAAAAAAACATAACAGCTTTGCAACACTGTTAGTGGTACACATCTAAAATACAGTTCCAACTTCTGCAGGGTATTGTTGAACACAAAAAGCATTTATGCAAGTACTTGGTAAATACAGAAGCTGAAGATATGACTATCACATTTAGTGATGCTAAGATCCAGGTTACAGTGGTATAAAACCAGGTACTCAGCCTGCTGAAATCTACATTGTCACATGTCTGGGCTGCAATTCAGTGAAGTTAGGTACATAGCTAACTTGAAAATATATCCAAGTAATCTTGAGTATCTGTGTTCAATGTGAAAATGTATATACATAAGTACTTTGGTGAATCAAGCCCTCAGCTGGTCAAGGTACTTGGCACATTTTCACTACATATTGCTACTGATACAAAGCTACTTTACAGAATCAGGGCACAGCCTTCTTTAATCCTCATTTAAAGACTGTCCATTTAAATACTTTTCTTTTAATGAAAAATTTACTGGATGGTAATATGTTAAATTGTAGACTATAGTAATCTCATTAAAGAAAGATATCAAAGTACAGTAAATGCCATTAAGTAGTAATAGATGGTTAGCTTACACATCAGAATTTTTGATTCCTAAGGCTAAGAATTATATTATATTGAGGTGGGGTGCTGGGTTTTAATTCCAAATTGTAAAGCTGAAATAGCTAATGTCCTAATACAAAAAGCATAAAATCTACTCCTCCAAATGTTATAGAAAGAATTCCCTACTCGAAACAGTAAATAAAAACCACTGCATGACAACGTGTACATATCGCAAGAGGGAATAAGCTCTATTTGAAATTGACTTTCACAACAATTCAGATTTTTTTAAGTAAGAAAAGGTTTATGGAGCTATGTATTTAGAACAATTAATAGAAATATTAAAATAAAGAATATCTGAAAATAAGCATATAGGGGCTTTATACTACACATATAGGTACAATATCTTTCAGTTTAGTTATGTATCAGCAATGCAATATTTTTCATTTGCTGCCTCACAGTCTCTGACTGTTGTCAAACCACACTTTAACCTAAATCATGCAATCAAACTGGAAGCAAAACCTGTCAGTAGGATCCCGCAAAGAACACATATATTCAACTCGCTTCCTTTTGTTCAAAGCTATGCTGCCACTTTCATACTATATAAAATGAAAAATTAATCAATTATAAACATCAAAGGGTGACACAAGAAGTATTTTAAAATTTATGTAGGTACTGTAATAATTAAGAATCATTAACTCGGAAAAGGGAAATCCAAATTTAGCAATGAACTTTTGGAACATTCTGTCCCTAAACATAAACGCAAAGAAAGCACTAAAAATAAAGATTAAAGTGCTACCCTTATAAAAATGTTCTTCATAAAAGAGCACACCCACCTGTGACTATTTAAAGCATAATCAGAAAAAAACCCCACATTATCTTTATTAACCTTTATGCTTTTCTTTCTATATTAATTAAGTTCACTAATGAAAAGTAATTCCAAACATATTTTATGGAACATTATTTATCAAAATGAAGTATTTCTCAACTTTCCTCTTTTATTTCAAAGCTGACCTAACAGCCTGAGAGCTAGAAACATCTGAGTTTGGAATCACTTCCATTTGATTTGCATGACATAGGAAAAGTCATTAAATTTCTCTGCAAGTTTCTTTCATAGTGTGCAAAATTTTATTTAGAAAAAAGATAATAATAATTATTTGTTTCATGTATCTTCTCAAAATGATGCTCTGAATTATCATAAAACCCTATGCAAGGCTATACATTTATTATACTATTGCTATGTACAATTCCCACAGTATTTTTGCTTTTGTTTATAATATGTCATAACCAACACAATTTACTCAGTAGGCTGAGGACAAATAGACCACACAGAGATTAAGAGGAAAAGAGGGGATTTTGCACAATTCAGAAGGATTCACTGTGAGAATTATTAGGAAGTCATGATTGTACCAAGGCAAATTATTTCAGACTCTTTTTATATGTTAGAGATGCTTCACCTTTATGGAGTGTTTTAAAAATAGAAGTCAGTTGTGTATTGCTTGTACATTATCTTCAGTACTAAATATTGTTGAACTATTGAGAAATGAAAGCACTAGAAAACTAGAAGACCAAACTTAGTAAAAACAACAAGTTACATAAAAAAAAAGAAAAACTTTAGCTCACTGTGTTCTTCTTTATTAAAGTATGTCATGTATTTTATCTTTGCAAGAGTTTGATGAGTTTTTGCAAGTAAAATTCTGTTTCCTCTATACTTGCTAATAGTCATGAGAATCTGTAGTTTGCACCTTCCCATTAAAAATGTATTGTATTTTTTGAAATTATTCACCCCGCCTTTTATCCAGATCATGTCTTTGAAAGGAGGAAGTAGATAATAAATGGAATAATTCATGATTTCCCATTAAATATGAAACTTTCTTTTGCAGAGTTTAGAAAATGAAGTTCTACATAATGTACAGAAGTTGATTAGAACTTTTTTTAACCTTTTCAAGAAAAACCTTTCGCATTACACAAATGCACAGAGAAGTTTCTTTAGAAAAGGCGAACCATTCACTTCCCACACAGTTCTGTTCTTTAGATCACTGCCTAATTACACAAAATAATATGTTTATCAGGCCTGAAATTCGCCGAGATCATTCGACCAAAAAGAACGTGTGCCTCTAAGTGCTAAAATCTCTTTTTGAAAGTTGTTTAATAAACATTGAATCCTGGTCATGGCAAGCAAGATTGTCAGGAATTATTCAGAGAGGAAAAAAACCCACCCCATATTTAAATAATATTGTGAAAGAAATTTAAAATTTATCATCTAGCTCAAAAAGTGACTTGTGCCATCTCCCCTTCCATAATCAGCAGGGACTTTGAGATAGAGTGCCTTAATTTAAAATTTCTTTTACTGTTAAAGTATACATTTCTTTGGTATTGATTTGCACTTTTCCATATTTTTTGGTATTTAAAAAGTGAAGAAATATCATCATAAAATGTAAATGAGTTGACACAACATTCCACCAGTTCTCAAACAGAGTAACAAGAACAAAGAGGGTCGTAAGGTGCTCACAGGTCATATCCAAAGATGGATATCAGCAAGAAGAGCAAAATCTTGCCATGACCTGAAGATGAAAGAGAAAAAACCATTAACTTCTTTCTCCTTTTGCTGTTATGTTCTTCTTTAGCTGTCCTGAGTTCTCCTCTCTCCCTCTGTCTTCATAGTGTTATACACAGAAGAAATGGAAGCAGATCAAATCAGTGCATCACTCAAATGAAGTCCTGTGCCATCAAGGACTGAAATACAAGGGAAAAGCAGAATCTGCACCTACACATCCTCTGTCCCTGTCTGAAATCGCCTTCTGCAAGCTTTCTAGCAATAGCAGATTGCTCCTTCCTTGCTTTAACGCCACTCCAAGATATTTTTCCTAAGCCTTATTCTTAGCAGTTTCCCTCCCTCATCTCTTGAGAGCCTCACTCCATAACACAAAAGCGATCAAATCCACCTCAGACCTCAAAATTCCCTTGTCACAATTATGTGTATTCAGATTGGGAAGCCCCAGTAAAGATTTTCTTTTATAAAAAGAAAACATGGCAATACGATAAGCCCACAAACCCCATTCTTCTCCCTTAGTGAATTCTCCAGATAATCGTGGCCTCTAATCAGGTGAGGAAGTTTCTTCCTCTTTAGTCTTGGAGGACAGATGGACTTGAATGTTCAGAGACCAACTGGTAGAAAAAGTAAGGCTGTAGGAAAGACATCTTTCCACAAACTTATCCTGAACACTAACACTTAATCCCTCACTAATTTTCCAACATCTCTTTTCCTTTACCTAGCTGATACTGACAGAAAACAGTAGAAGAAACTTGGTGGGAAGAGCAGTAAATAATTTGTCCCTTTTAATTCTCTCACTGAAAAATGGAAAAATAATCTTCTATTAGATGGCATCAGTAGAGGATTTAAAATGGACATGAGGCCACTTTTGTTCTGTACTTGCCAGTTTCTTTGAGAAATGCTGCCTCTGGAATTAGTGTGACTTTTACCTGATCCTTATTAGAGCTTTCAAATTTCAATAGTTCTCGAGCGCAGGATTCAGTGGTAATGTACATGTCTGCATCTGAGATGGTCACCCCAAGCTCTCTATACAAGCAATAAAGAGAAAGGTGCTTCAAAATTATGATTCATCTTATTCTAAAGTAGTTGTCTGAATCCTGAAGATGGAGCTCAACTTATCAAATTACTTATTCTTAATTATTTCCATTGATTATATGGGGTGATTAATGTAATCCTCTGGATCAGTTAAACTTAGGTGAAAAGCCCTTTGGTCTTCTTGCAGAGGACAAATGTTTATGGAAGCAAAGGACTGATGCTGTATTCACCAGTCTTCACTCCTAAAGCAAATATCTGATATTCAAGTTTTCAGTACACAGTCTGCAAAGTTGTTTGATGATTTATCTTCCCAGTATTAGCTGAGATAGCTGGCAAGTGCTCTGGGGGTCACAGCCCACCTGCAAATGAAAGCTTCTGCCTTTTTGTGTTCCAGGAAATCTTGAAGTGGGCCAGCCTTCTGGTGAATACTAAGCAAAACAACCCACTATATTTCAAAAAGTCACTGTGTGTAAAATAATCTTGTCTTTTCCCTGAAAATGTCATATCAGAGCATGTCTTTACTGACACAAATTTACCAAGGCAAGCTTTCCACAACACACTGATCCACCACTCACAGACAAAAAACACAACTACAAATTTTCTGCATATCTGGGTCAGCCTGTACCATCCCTGTGTAGTAATTTAGATGTCATCTGACTAACAAAAGTCTTGAGTGAGGACATTAGAACTCCCTCATCTGAGTCACAGAAATATGTGTAGTAAAATCAATTGTTAATCTATTTTTTTAAATTATTATTATTTTTTTTTACTACTAAACAAGATGTTCCTCCCATCAAAAAGATTACAAACTCTCTCTAGCCTTTACCACCTTTTTTGATGCTATGGTTGTCTGTGGAAAATTTTCATTTGTATGAAGAGGAGAGAACTGTTACTTGATCTTTCTGGCCCTGACAAAAAGATGAGGAAACAGGAATGACAATATGCAGTTCTGGTCCATTCTAGGCTCCAAACTCATTCGAAGATTCAATCCTGGAATCAGTCTCTTGATGGAAAATGCTTTACTTCACAGTTCATCTTGAACTTTTTGACTCTTAGATCAGCTGTGAGGACAATTTTTAATTTTTACTGCAACCTGATTTTGAACCATTAATGATTTGGTGAGTCAAGACCAAGAACAAAAAGTATCAGGGAAATCACACTGAAGGTCAGTGGAGTCACCCAACCTTCTCATAAGCTCACAAAAGCCTAATTCTGTGACAAAAAAAAAAAGCAGTCGCATTCTGCATTAATGGGAATCTTTACTTTTTTTCAATTTCCAGCTTCTTACACCACATTCACTTCTTATTTCAAGTAATAGTCTTAGAGAAAGAAACAAAACAAAATCAATGAAAAAACCCAAAGCAATATCTTCTTTTAATATAATTAAAGTACTGTCTTTCTTAAGCACTGTTTTTTCTTCCTATTCTATAATATAACCCTGGGACAAAAAATTATTACATAGAAAAAAAAATTAAAAACACCTCCACATTTTTCCAAAGAAAAATGAGATTATAACATAAGCACACTTAATGGAATTCTTCTGATGTGCTGAAGTTTGGAACAGAGTACAATACTGTATAATAGACGGATAACCACAACCTTTTTTTCCTTCAACTATGAAGAAACTAGCGTATCTTAATTTTAAATAATATTGTGGAGAATACTGTTTTATGGAACAGCTTTAAGGAATGTTGCTTGTTTCCATAAGTGTGATGTTACCCATAAACAGACATCATGTTCTTTTATAAAGAAGTGTAATAATCAACTTCTGGAGTGGAAACAATATTTTTAAAACTATACAGCATATTAGAAGCTATTTCTCACAATTTTAAAAATAAAAACATCCGTTGTCTGCTGAGACATACATTGCATAGCACTCATTTCAGTAAGATCATTTACAGGTATGGCATTGCCTTACTTTATAAATTAGTTTAAAATTACTGTTAGTGCATTTATAGTTTTATAACTAGATTAGCCAAGTACTAATATAACTGTGTAGCTGCTTGTTTGTTGCCATTTGCTTGCTCTTATGGAACAGCATTAGTAAATTACATACTATAGAAATTTCATAACAACACAGCTATTATCAAAAGCTAAAAATTCTGAGGATAATTAAATACACAGGACATGAATGTAGGCTTTTAAACGATACACTAAAAAAATCTCCATGGAAATAAAACAGAATACATATATTTCAGTTTAATCTTCTAAGAGACCTTGATAACTTTGAAAAAAAAGCATATCATAAAAGGAGTAAGGAAACACCCCATTTTGTGTAGGTACTGAAGAACAGATTATAAAATTCTGACTTCATTGCAGATTTCCTCACTGCTTTCCTTTTACACAACATCCAGACTCCGGGTTTGGATATAATAAGAAAAATTGTATAGGAGAGGTTTTTGCATTTTTTTTCTTTTGTTTGTTTGTGAGTTGTTTTTTTTTTAATAGCAGCAAAAGGCTGACCTGATGAAATCAGAGCCATAAAATGCACTTTGAAGCCTTAAGGCCTTCCTAATAGCAGCGACTTCCTGTGTAATCACAGAGAGAACACTTCTGTCCCCGGCGTGGTGTGTACTGGGGAAATCCACTGGGGCTAAAGACTGAAACAGCTTACTGGGAAGGCAAGTCAGCCTGCAACAACTGTTGTAGCGTAATGACAACACCAGGACTGCAGAGCTGGGACGGAACTAGGTGACGATAAGTGAATGTGCTTTTTTCTGTGCTTGCCCCCTGAGGTCTGACACTTCTTCCCCTCTTCACAGAGCAATCACGATACCCTTAATCAAGGGGACAGGACCTCTGTCAACACAGCATTTGTTTGGAAAGGTTCGTTCCTTATGTTGGTCCAGCTCGTGCAGAATGTGACCAGCCTTGGTTTTCTCTTTCCGCAGGGAATATTTAAACCAGCTATGACACCCAGCATGATCAGTACAGCAGCATGATCAAAGGTAACTGTCCCACACCAACCACGTGCACTTGCAGAGCTGTAACTCTGCACTTCCCACTGCCTCACATAGCTCACTTTCCTGTCACTGTCAGGCTGCTCACTCCCACAGACTGTGACCATAACAGTCTCTCCTACAGAAAGAATGGAGCAAATTGAACTTTTGCAAACACTTGATATATTGGTAAGGTACTGCCAAATCTCATAGTTGAACTAATCTTTAGTCCATCATCTTCGAACCTAGTTAATTCAAATAGAAGAAGTGGGGTATGAGTTTGCTCTCCCAGATCATCAGAGTAGATACATTACAATCTTTGCAGTGACAGTCAGAACACTTAATAGCTTCATCTTGTTAGTGTTGTAAAAATAAAGACAAACTGGACGTGTATCACAGGAAAGAAAAGTGTGTCTGCTGTCTAAGCACTGAGTAACATAGTATAGTTTTAGGACACTGCTAAAGATATTACCCCCCAACTCAAATCTGATAATTTCTAGATTTTCATTTGAAAGTTTTAGGGAGGGTTTACAGGAACATTCTTAGGCTAAGAAAGAGAAAAGAAACATGTTTTGCAAGAAACTATCTGGTCAAATTCCTGTCTAACTGATAAAATGTTTTTATGCTGCAAAGGTGATCTTGCAATATTAACTGTTAAGGTGCCTAGAGCCCTTGTATATGCATCTTTTTATTATTTAAATATTGAAATAAACCAATCATCTCACTTAAGCAGCCAGCAATTCAGATTTGTTAGAATTCTTTCATTAATTTTGATGGTGCTGAACCCCAGATCTATTATAAGACACCAGAAGAATAAGTCAGTCGTAGTCTCTTATAACTTCAAAATGTAAATACCTCCACTGCAAGAAATCAAAAGTTATCTAGATTTCTTTCATTCATTGGGTTTTTAAATAACTAATGGTGTATTAAATGCTTTACTGCAGAAGTAAATGCTTGGGCTTGCCTAAATAATAATTCAAAATTACAAGAACACGTGTGTTGGTTTACTAAGCTTCCACCCCAGAGAAGATATTTCACAGAGGCACAGAAAAAAAAAAAAAGAAAGGGGAAAAAAAAATAATAAAAAAAAAAGCAGCACAATTTCAAAGTTAATTACTGACACAATCTTAATAATGTTACAAATGTGATATAATACTTTGGTAAATATACAAATTAGTAAAACCAAGAAGTTAAATGCTTTGATATATTTAAGATCAGGAGAAATGAACCATCATTATTTAATATCAACTTCAATTTTTAAATGCCAAGTTCCACTAAAAAGGGTAGGGTCTAGGGAACTTTAAATTTAAATGATTATGATGACTAGAAACAAAGGAAACAGTAAACTTAAGGATGTTAAAATGCCTCAAAAAAGCCAACTTACGCAGCAGCTTCTTGTTTTGACAAGCCTTTGATATTCTTTGCCAAATAATCATCTATGCCATCTTTGTCTTTGATCAAGGGAATCCTAAATTTAAATGAAAAAAATTAAAAGAAACACTGTGAGGTGCTATCATAGACTTCTGCAGCATGTATAATATATTAGCATTGCCAAGTAGAGCTAAATACTAAAATATTGACAAAGTAATATATCAGACATTCTATAAACACATACGAATATATATTTTTTAAAATTTTTTGGTCTGTAGTTATTTCAAATCTTTCTTTCTGAAAGAAAACAGAGTTGGTATTATCCTTTAAGGACCTGGTTATCTGATACTTCTGCCTAAGGTAGAAGAAATTGTGTATTAGCTAAATCAATAACAATTGATTAAGCTATCCATATTTAAACCATTCTCTAAACAAGAACCGTTACATTTTTGCATTATTAGTATGGACCAAAGTAGTTAAATCTATTTTGTATTTAACTTTTCCAAAATAAAATAAAGTAATTACAAAAAAAGAATCTCAAAACTCAAAATATTTTCCTCAGTGTAATGCAGAGTTTTAATGCTGCTCTCAGCCTTCCACAGTTAGAGCAGTGTATTGCAAAAGGTGGTCCATTAGGAGAGTGATCCAAATGGAATTGAAATAAACAGCAAATTTCAGGATGGATGCAACTAATTTTAAAATTTGAACTGTACATCATTTAACCTTTCCCTTGAGCCATCATCTCTTTGTATCTCCACTCTGATACACAAGAGATGCCTTGAATTTTGAAGGATAATATGCATTTGCTGTCCATAAAGTGTATTTACATAGATTTATTTTCATTCTTCTTTAAAAGAGCACAAGCATTGTCTGATTAATCACTCAAAGATAAAAGAAATTCAACATTAGTGTTCCACATAAATTTATTACTTTCCTCTTTCTCTGTCTGTATTACACTGCTGTCTTTCATTACAGGGATGAGAGTAAATTCTTTTCATAACGTTAGCTAATAGAAGCATCATGCTCCTTATTGCTCTGAGAATACCAAAGACACTTCATGAAGTTCATTTAAATGAAAACAAACAGCTAAGCAACGTAGAGATATTTTGACATTTTTGTATTTAAAGCAATGCAATACTGAAAACATCGAGCACAAATAGGGCATTTAAATTTGTTTCAGAATTTACTACTACTGAGCTGCACCAACAGAGGCTTATGCTTCAAGGTGCACATAACACAATCTGCATGAGTTGCTGCTGACCATGCACAATGTACATCTTGTTGCTATTTCCAGAAAAAAAAAAATCAGTTATAGTCAGTAACAACTCTTAATCTATATCAAAATTGTCACAATGAAACAGTCACAATTTAGGAAGCTATATAATGTCATTCGGATAATGAAGAAAAAGTAATTACTATGTATTGTAAACTGTTTTAAAACATATTTCAAGATACAATACATTTATATGAGGTAATAGAAAAATTAAAAAGTAGTATCTCTGGGTAATTAAATGTGCAGTATTCAGCAGACAATGCAAAAAAAAACCCTGGCTCACCTTTGTACTTTAAGGCTGTAAAAATGAGCTTTCTGCACATAAAGAAGACACCAGATATGGAGGGGAGAGGCCAAACCCCCAGACTGAAACAGTCAACTACAATAAGCAAATTTCTAGGCATCATTATCAGCTTGCTGCAATTTAATCTACACTGCAGTTAAAAATTATCTTCAACTGCAACAACAGAAAGCCTGATGTATTGTCATTATCTTCTCAAGGGTGTTTTAATAAAAAAATAATTAGAGGAAAAGACTCTAATCATATACAATGTATAATCATACACAATTTAATATGTCACCTGTCTTATAGCCAAGGTATAAATTTCTGACTGGTAACACCCTCTAACATAAAGACAATTACAGTCGAGGAGGAAAAAACCAAAAGCAACATCTTGCAGACCAATTACTGTCTGCATAAGTTCTGCAATACCCTGGACTGGACTGATGCAACTACAAACATAGTCATCCATCATGAAGATTTTAAGCTAGTAAAAATAATAAATACTTATCTAATCCTGGCTGCTATTACCAACAATGTTAATGTAACAATAACACAGAAAAGACAGGAGGATGGTACATAGGAAAAGAATACACGGCAGAAAATTTCGTCCACTCAACAACTATTTGAAATGGCTTGTTATATGAGATGAAAATTAAGCCAAATAAAAGTAATTAACGTGAAGAATGTGACTTGGAATGGACGCTATTGTTTAATAGGGAAATGAGGTGAGGATGGCACTAAGAGGCATCGTTGCTTTTCTTCCTGAAGTTGTCACTTGTTTTTTCCAAACTATTTCAGTCTTATTTCTTCAGTGTTTCCATGATGACTCACTATATTTCATAAATAGTTTATAAAAAAGTCTACTTCACCTGTAAATTGGCTCCAATTTAATTTTAAATCACTCACTTATTGAAGACAAATATATTTTAATCCAATGGACACCTATCCCAGAGTTAACATTTTACACTATGCATGCCTATAACTATTTATTTCTGTTACCAGTCTACAGAGCAAAAAAAAACCCCAAACCTACCGATTTTTTTCTAGAAATATTCTTCATGATAAATACACCTGGCATTTTAATCAAAGAACAGAAAAAAGCCGCATTAGAAAACCAAATGGATCTGCACATAACTTTCTACCCCCGCTGCCCATTGTGTTAACTCAGACTACAGTGTTCTCAGCTTCCTATCAAAGAAAATAGCAGAGCTTGTCCTGCATCTACAGCATGCTCTAGACCACTACAGAAACATACATTTATTTTCTGCAAATAGGCACAACTTCTGTAGGAGTGCTGAAGAACGATCTTCTTGAATATAAAACTCTCCAAGTCAGGGAAGAAACAGGCCTCCTCCCTCTGGGGTGAATTCTCCAGCAATGTAGTTACTGAAGAAAATTATGGCTGCAGAACACGGCTCCAGTCATAAAACATTAAAAAAAAAAAAAGAATTGTAAGACATCACTGCAAGTCCTTATTCTATCAATGTGTGAGAGGATTCCTACCAACATGAGCCCCTCAGAAAGACTGGGCCCAAAGATAACCATGTTTCTAGATCCTTATTGCTTTTAGACACGGACATGCAGTTGCTGAACTCCGAGATGCCCCAGAGCTTTCAGCCAAAGCCTAAAGGGAATACTAGGATTGAAAAGAAAAAAAACCCAAACCAACCAACCAAATAAAAAAAACACCAAACCAAACCAACCAACACCACACAAAACCCCCCAAGCAAACAAACAAAAACCAATCAAACAAACAAAAAAAACCACACACACACACACACAAAAAAAGTAAAAAAAAAAGGTAAAAAAGGGGGAGGGGGGGAAGAGGAGGAGGAAGAAGATAATCACAGTTCTTTATAAAATGGAGGAAGTTCCAGGAAAAAGAGCATAGTGGGGCAGAGTATAACTGAGAAATCACTGCTTACTGAAGAAGACAAAAATATATGGATACCCGTAACTAACAGCAAAAATTAGCGCAACGGAGCAGAAAGCCAGGTAGACGTGTGCAAGAAGAAGAGGGCTTGAAAGCATTATAGCACTGTTGTTAACTCTCTCAGTTATTAAGTACAGGACAATGTTTTTTAAGTCAGTTTTATTCAATTATATTTTGAGAGGTATGAAACTGATTTGTGTCTGCAAGGAAAAAAACCCAACAAAAACAAACTTGTTTTTTCATCCAAATAAGTACATTTTCAGTGACCTACATTTGTATCAATGATAAATGGGAATAACTTTCTACGGCTCTTGAAAAGGTTTTGAAAAATTAGGATGAAATATCTACATTAAACAGACCACACTTCCTATTTTTTTTTTCTTTTAATTATGAAGCTTTACTTAGAATTTTCTTGCCTCTAATTTTTTCACTTTTAAATACTGCAAAAAAGCAAACATAATTTGTCATCTTGGCATAGCTGATTGAAACTATTCACAGCAAAAATGATACTCTGAAAGAGGTACGTACCTTGCAAAGTCTAATGAGGGGCAAACAGTCTGCTCTATGAACCTGGGATGCTCCCCTGGGCTTTGCAGGACTGCTTGAGGCAACACATTCATTTTAACTAAAACAAACAAACAAACTGAACGTTACTTGAAACACCACCTTCACGGTGTAATGCACTTTCTTATCCTTCTTGTGCTGCTTCCCAGTCAACTCTCTTTTATTTCCACTGCATTACATGTAAAAACAGACTCCAATTCCACACAGATCTTTCCAGGCCTCAGCATTACTTCAGTAGGACATAATGCATAGGAATGGTCACAATCTTATTTTCAACAGTTTTCTCTCTTTCATTGCAGTGCTTTTGGTTCGTACATGGACAACCAATTCAAAAACATTACTTGCATGTGATTCCCTGTGCTTCCTCAAGCTATCTAGCTCCAAGTATTAATAGCATTTAAAGTTAATACATAAGGTGGAAAAAAGACTGAACACGCAGTGTGCAATACAGCAATGGGCACTGCGTTAACGTTCAAAATAATACATAATCATAATAGTAACAACCTTTGAATAAAAAATGTAAGCAATGCTACACTTACAACACAGGGTTTTACTTAAAACAAAAGCCAAAAGCCCCACAGTTATGTAGAATCGTCTAGCTTGTCATTTTGAAGTACATAAATGCTAATAAGACTTTTTTCTCATATAGAGCTACTGTGTTTTTTCCCCAAGTATTCAGTCTACACTTCTTACCATTAAAGTTTCAGCTGCCAGTTCCTTCATTTTGCATGTCTGTGATCTGAGGACGTTAGCAGCAGGAGCACCCTTACTTTTAAATTTGGTTTAATGTAGGTATTGCATGCCCTGCTGGTAGGCCTCAAGGCACAAACTTTTAATAAGAAAAAAATGTTTTGCAATTCTTGAT